>OY757913.1:8149098-8154098 GCA_963585895.1 Sepioteuthis lessoniana
TTTTCTTTGACTTGATGTTAACCCTTTGAGTTGTGAGCTCAGTCTGAATTTATTCTCTGCCATTTAGGCGTGATCTCAGCACCGGTAATCCAGTGTTACAATGTGAGAGAAAATGAAAGTACCACCGTTATACCGGTGTAACGGCCTCAACGGGTTAATATATGGCTACGCCAATGTCCATCTCGAGACAAAATATACTTTTTATTTTTTTTCTTAAAACATGCGTTTTGTTTTTGTTTGTTTTTTTACATTTAATGAATTCAAGAAACCATTTACATTGTTTTTTTTTTATTTTATCGTTTTTTTTTCTTTCTTTCTTTCAACAAAATTGCCTCTTGTTTTTTTGTTGTTTTTTATGTGGATTTTCACTCACGGACAAAAAGAGTTAAAATCGCAAAACCAAACCAAAAAAACTTCGATTCAGTCTCAGAGTATTGTGCTGTAAATCGCGTTGGTTATTGCTTCTCGAACACAAAAACTTTTTTCTTTGTCTGTCGTAATCATCAGGTGTTAAATCATAATCAAAACATATGATGACTATTTTGTGTGTAACTATTTTTCTGTGAATTCGTTAGCATGCTTGCCAAAGATGCATATAAACCATTGTGTGCGCCCAAAATCGGAGTGCGTGGGCACGTGTCTATGCTTATGTCTATATGAGTTCTTTCTAATTTGCTGGTCATCTGTAGTGCCAAAAACAAAGGACTGCGCTGCGACTAGAAGAATGATAGAGACAAGGATGTTATGCGAAAAAAAAACAGGAACAGAAGCAATATGGAAATGGTATATATATATATATATATATATATATATATATATATATATATATATATATATATATATATATAATCAGCAAAAAGAAAGAAATGAAAGAAAGAAGGAAGTGAAAGAGACGAAATGGAAAAGAAAGAAGAAAGGTAGGGAAGAGAAAGAATGAAAGAGAAATTGGTGAAAAGTTTTGAAACAAAAATGTAAGATAGAAAGAAAAAGAAAGAAAAAAAATGGCGGGAGGAAAATCAGAAGAATCAAAATATTTGAAAAAAAAAAAAAAAAAAGAAACAAATTAAGAAAGAAAGAAAGAAAGAAAGGATGATTATTTTAAATGAAAAAAGAAGAATGAATCGTTTTGGTATTTTCACTCGAACTATCGTTAACAAATTCAAATAAATGTGAAAGTGGCTGGTACGATTTAATTTTGTCTTTTTAAATCAATGAAGAAATCATTAAAATTGACGCTTTTCATGACTCAGTAGTAAAAGCAATTTAAGTCTGGATTGAAATGATGAAACTGAAGGTTATAGAGAAAATGAGCAACAATTATGCCGGTGTAAAATTAACTGGATATCGTCAAACCCGCTCATCAATTCTTTTTCTTCTTTAGCCGATATACCATCATTGGAGCGATATTTGAAAAGATTTTAAATAATCATTATTCTTTAATTTCATAGAAATTTACATTCAAAGTTTAAAAAGGTGTATATTTGTATTTTTGTTTATATTTTCTTGGATTAAAATTTCAAATGATTTCACCAAACTGCTGAGAAATATCAGGTGTTCCCTTTACAAATCTAAATTTTACTCTAAAATATGTTCGGGTGTTTGTCGTAGCCATTTTAAATGGTGTGCTTCAGTCCTGTTTCCTTGTGAAAATTTGCGCCGAAATCGGCAGATATTATATATTTGCCCACTTTTCAATTTGAAATCGATGACAGACACTCAAAGCTGTAAATATCTGCATAGTCACGTGATTTGCCTAATGTAAATAATCCCTACACACGAATCGACACCTTCATCCATCTACAAAAATCATAGTACATACATGATGGTTGTCACCTCGTATTCGAGTCGAACCATCGCTTACAGTTAAAAATATTGTCTCTCTGTGCGCAGATTGTGGTTGGCATCATGTTAGCCCAGCCGAGAGTTCACAAACAAAACAGAAGCAAAGGATGTTTTTTCGGTTTTCAACAGTTACTGGACGATCACGATGAAAAGGCACTGGAAAACCCACCGCTAGTTCACGTCTTATTCATAGAGACATTGATTATTATATCCATCCATCCATGCATTGTCACATACATGCTTATATGGGACACGTGCCTACGTTTGTTATAGTTTTCTCTGCAAAAATATACTCTCCTAACGTATATTTTAACTGCCCAGCTCGTTGGGAACATACATGAATTCATTAGCCCCAATGATTCATTTGCTTTTAAGGATGATTTTCTCGGTCTTTTTCGTCAAATTACATTTTGGGAACACACACCCACTCACACTCACACACGCAAACTGTATGTGTGCAAGGATGAAAAGAATGAATATAATATTTTTTAAAAAGACGCAGAATGATTTGTTTTCTGTATCGAGTACTTCCCAAACATTCATTTAAAAAAAATCACTTTTTATATTAGAGTATATTCCTTTTCAACAAAATATTCAATTACTACTTTAATATTTAATATTCTGGTCATCTTTGATACTCTATATCAATTGAAAATGCTAATATATATATATATATATATATATATATATATATATATATATATATATATATATATATATATATTATAACAGTTTTGATTGTCACTAAATCACTTTGTGGGTTTGTGTCGAACCAAGTGCGATATAATATGGAGAATGCTCAATATCTAGGATAGAGCTATTATATAATAATGATAAATAGATATATATTAGGTATATATATATATATATATATTTAATTCCATGGAATTTAATTCCTTGGAACTGAATATATATATATATATATATATATATATATATATATATATATATATATATATGAATATATATATATATATAAGTACATATATATATAGCATAAAGGTATAGACATTTATATATATATATATATATATATATATATAGAGAGAGAGAGAGAGAGAGAGAGAAATGCGTATATGTATCATTATCATATTACAAAGTTAAGCCTGATAAATAAATGCATGCACACACATATAACAATGAACAGTAACACACGACACACACACACACACACACACACACACACACACATATATATATATATATATATATATATATATATATATATATATATATATATATATATGGATAAGATTTCATGGGTAAAAAAACTTAAAGGCATAAAAGATAAATCGTTCAACTTTATTTCTACTTAAAAATTATTGTTCGTTTTGATATCTTATAAAAACAAGTGATAAAAATTTCTACATGGAATGGTTAAAAGTTGAACAAATAAAAAGTAATATGAATAAAGAATCATTGTCAACATAAATGCTAACGTCCAAAGGTGTGTAAATATTAATAGTTAAGTATCAATTTCAAGTGTTCACCAATGGTCCGGGAGACCAGGGTTCAATCCCAGGTCGAGTCATGCCAAAGACTCAAAAAATGATACTTGATGCCGCCTTGCTTAACACTCAGCACTATAAGGTAAGGATCAAGGGTAAAGTGGAGCAATCCAGGGAATGGAGTAGCGCCTTCCCTACACCTCGGTGCAGTAGCTATTGAAAAAGGAGCCTTCGGGTCTCCCTCGACTAAGGGAGGCAACTTTACTTACTACATTTATAAATATATTGACTGGTTTACGAGATGATACAATCCAAAATCTATATATTTATATATATAGAGAGAAAGAGACAAAGAGACAGACATAGATAGATAGATAGATAGATAGATAGATAGACTGACTTACAACCATAAGAGTGCGGAGCTTACAACACCCCCTCTACTCTTACTAACTTATAATATATATCTATATATATGTGTGTGTGTGTGTGTGTGTGTGTGTGTGTAAGGGCAGACGAAACGCAAACAAGAAACATTTTTTTATTACAAAGTGCATGATGCTGTTATGACAGGGCAGTGATTATTAAAATTATGGACACTATATGTCCGTTACTTTGAATATCATGTGGTTTACATTATGTGTGTGTGTGTGTGTGTGTGTGTGTGTGTGTGTGCTTTGTTGCAGTCGTAGATACGGCAAACTTTAAGAAGCTTGGCAGTGGCAAACCATCTTTTAACTTTCCAAGTAAATAAATATTTCTTTCTCGTCTGGGCATTATTATGCCAATGGATTTCTTGTTGACGCTGGAAGGATTTTACAAATTCTATTTTATCTTCGAAGTATTTCGATTCATCCCCAAGTTGCTTTGTCAAGTGGACCACAGTTTTCTGGTGTTTTAATTTGTTTTGCTCTTGTGTGGTTCTCTGTCTTTCGTCGATTCGTCTGTTGACGACTTGGATTGTTTGCTTGCTTTGAAAATTTTTCTCTTTTATGAAAAAATAAATTGATTAAAAAGACAGAAGACGTTGCAAAAAAGTAAAGGAAAAAGAAAGAAAAAGAAAGAGAGTGTGTTAACAGAAAGTCAAAAGGAATTAGGAAAAAATTGTCCCAAAAATGAAAGAATAATTGAAACGTGCCGATAAGAGTTTATGTGTGAATAAATCCTTGACGAGAGTGTGAAACGCGCTATTTGCCCGGTTGATGGGTGTTTGAAAACTTGACAAATCATGAATGAAAAAACAAACAAACAAAAACCAACAACAACAAAGAGAAGAAGGCACAAAAAAGACCCCAAAAACTTTATGTGAAAATAAACAAATAAGTGACAGAGAAGGAAAAAGAGAAGACAATAATCGAAAAAGTAAGAGGTAGATGAAACGGAGCAAGAACCTGCGCAATATTTTTAGTGATTTTCCTGGTGATTCCTTCTCATTTTCCCTTTTAATCTTTCACCCACTCGTCCATCCGTCACTATTATTATTCAATCCCTTTAAGAATCCGACTCTGGCCCAACCCAATTTTAACCTCCTTACCTTTGTCATTAAGGTGATGTTATTTCTACCTTAGAAACAAGGAGAATGCATATTTTGGATACGACGTAAGACATATATATATATATATATATATATATACATGTGTGTGTGTGTCTGTCAAGAGTTTTTTTTTTTTTAGTTTCAACAACTTTGACTATTTTTCTTTTTAAGGTTTTTTT
>OY757913.1:8159098-8202081 GCA_963585895.1 Sepioteuthis lessoniana
GTCGAGGTATTTTTGACTGTATATCTTTCTAAAAATCTAGCAAATGTAAAGTAAACATTCATTTATGACTCTAGAATGAAAAGTAAAAAAGATATGTTAAACTGATATCAAAGATGACTTATTTTGCGTTGAGCCCATCATTAATAAAATTCGAACCATCATGTAACAGTCACTTTGTGGCTGGTTGGGCTTAGACCCATTTTCTGATCATTAGTTTACCAACTTATCTGAACTAGATTTAGTCAAATTGTTATATAATAACAGAGGGATTTCGGTTCATGCCTTTGAGTTTAGTTAGGCTGAGAACCTTTCGGCTCAGCACATGGGTTAGTTAGGTGCAACATTGAGGCAGGTGTTAACGCAGGCGTGCGCGGGCGGATGGAGATGTCACTCAGATGTCATAATAGTCCGAGACGAAACGCGGTGACAGGGTGCGGGTGACGTCACGCACCGGAAGCGCGCGGAGGTTTGTGTGAGAATTTGAAGAAAGTGAGAGTTTAGAATTAGACGCCAAACGAGAAGGATCGACTTTTGGAGCTCGCAGGCGCGAGGCGAACTTGCGCCCTATGGGTGCCGCACGAGATGGGGGCCAAATGAATAAGACAGTATAACAAGATTGTGTCTCTCCTCCTTACGTCGAGACCTTTAACTCAAAGTTAATAAAAAGATTTCGTATCTGAACAAGAAGTATTTACGTGTTTTCGAATTTCGAGATTCATATGTTCTATGGTAATCAACATTCGATGTCCATTTCACCCTTTTTGCACATGGCCATATTCGTGTATATGGCTATGTAACAAAATTACATAATTAAAAACAGGATTGAACACTTGTTTTATTAAATCTTTTGTTTTCTAGCCTTTGTGAAGTTGCGCCCGAATTTCAAGCAAGTAGAATCTGAAAGTGATTGGGTGAAATTAAACGTCACGTATCGAACAAAGATTAAATGTGTTATTGACCAGTCATTGCTATTACATATATAAAAGAAGACTTCTCAGAAAAAGATGTCAGGCTTTTCAAAAAGTGATCGTCAATCTGTACAGAGTTATAAAGAGACTGTTGTCAGGCTTTACTTGGAATGATCATCAGGCTGTATAAAGAGTGAGATAATCATGCCGTATATATTGCGATCATCAGAATAAATAGATAGTGACCAGTAGATTGAACAGAATGTGATTTTTAAGTAAAATTGAGTCTGTTCAGGGAGTGATCATAGAGGGATCACCAGAGCGAACAGGTATTCAGGTTGTATGGGAATTAATTATCAAGGATGTACAGTGATCGACAGATGGTAAAATTCAGATGGTACGTGAAATCCCATTCAGGGTTTGTGTTATGCCTTTGAGTTTAGTTAGGCTGAGAACGTGCGCCCGATAGGGGCCGCTCGAGTTGGGGGCCAAATGAATAAGACAGCATAGAAGATTGTGTCTCTCCTCCTTACGTCGAAACCTTTAACTCAAAGTTAATAAAAAGGTTTCGTGCCTGAACAAGAAGTCGTTACGTGTTTTCGAATTCCGAGATTCCTATGTTCTTTATATGTTCTATCGTTAATGAACATTACATGTCTATTTCGCACATGGCCATATTCGTGTATATGGCTACGCAACATAGACATATTTAGTGCCAGAACTTAGGCATATCGTTCATGATATGGTTTATGATTGGGTTACCATGGTTCCACGAAGACGATCAGAGAAGCGACTAAGAACAAGGAGGAATCTATTTCAGAGCGGCTTGTTCAGGCGATCGAGGGAGTGAGAGAGAGAGAAAACACAAGGCCCCAGAAAATAAGAAACAAAGAAAAGAGACCAAAAACACGAAGAACAAATTCGGCACCCCCCAGAAAGAAAAAGGAAAATGTCCAGCACCGAAAAAAGAAGAAAAACAGCGCAACTCCAAAAGAAAAAAGAGAAAAAAAAAGCGTGAAAAGAAAAGAAAAAAAAGAAGTAACACAACTCAACTCCAAGAAAAAAAAAAAAGGCATGAAAAAAAGAAAAAGAATAAGAAGGTATTTGCTCATTTACGTCTGTCATAGTTTAATTTACGAATAGAGTTTGAATGGTTATGGAGGATAGATTTGGAACTAATTCTAAAATTAAAAAAAAAAAATCGTTGGTAGCATAGAAAATTATGATTTCTACTGTATGTGACTTTGTACCGTGGTGGGAGGAGAGAAAGAAAGAGTAACAGAGAAATAAACTCGCAGTGACAGAGAAGAAAGAAAGGTGGTCGCTGTGGGGACAGAGGATTGTGTCGCGCTCATGATTGACAGCAATAGTAAACAATATTTTGTAAATAAATTTTATAGTAATAACGTATTTTTATGAATGGATTTTACGATAGACGGGGTCATTGGAGGTGATGTTTGTAGTAAATAACGTTTTTATGAATGATAACTTGTAACTTGTTGGTGGTCCGGGCTAATAATATTCGGAGATTATTATTTTGATTCGAGACCTTGGAGATTTCGCTCATCGATGGGATTGCCGGAAGATTTTCGCATATCTGTAGTTAGGACCTTTGGGATAGGTTTCGATGTTGGAGAATCGATATTTTGGGTGCTGAAGAAATCAGGCCAGGTTTTTGTTTAAGTTGTCGAATCCGAAAAAAGTCGGATGTACGATGGAATGTCCGTATCGACTGGAAAATTGTCTCATATCTCGCCAGAGAGGCAGATCAACGAAGAGACGGATGTTTATTGTGTCTGACAGGGCAGACGGTTATTTTGTGAGTTCCCCCTGGAGTGGGACTGTGAGGTTTTGTTGAGGAAGATGTTCGGAAAAACATGGGTTTGGAGATTAGTTATTTAAGATGTGCGCAGAGTTTTGGTGGTCTCATTGGATGTGTTTGGAAAATTCGCGGACTCGATTTTGTGTCGAGGGAGAAATTTTATTGAGTGAGCTGATAAAGGTTTGGGTGGTTTAGAAAAGAACACCCGGTATTTTAATGGCGAAAGAAAGAAAGAAGATAAAAAAGAAGGGTACTCGTAAGTGTTGAAAAGATGTAAGATAGACCGTTTGACGGTGGTCAAAAGTTGGAAAAAACGGGGAAACATGTATCTTGGTTTGATTACGAGCTATGCTTGGTTGTGGAAGGTTAAAATGTGTACATTAATTAATGACAGATATTACGTGAGAAGGAGATATAAAGTTAGCAGTAATAAGTACGGACGTAGAAGGAAGGCAAAAATGCAAAATACAAAATGAGCAATTGACCTGAGATTTAAAAAAAAAATTTAAAAAATATGAAAATAAGAGAACAAATTAAAGACTGAAAAAATATACATGCCGAACGAGTGACTGTTGAAAAAATGAAAAAAAAAAAAGAAAAAAAGAGAAAAAAGAACCAGAAAATGTGGTCGGAAAAAGAAAAAAAAATGAAAAAAAAAAAAAACGATGGACAATACGAACACTTTTTATTTTTATTTCAGTGACTTTTGAGTTTGGGACTGACGCATGCTTTTTGTTGTATTATTTTGTTGAAATTGTATTGCTGAAGATTTTGTTGCTCAGTTCGACATAGGGGGGAGCGCCACAATAGTTTAAGAAAATAATTTGTCATCATCGATGACAAATGATTTTATTGTGGTTGGATAGGTATGTTATGAAATAGCCGAGGGATTTCGGTTCATGCCTTTGAGTTTAGTTAGGCTGAGAACCTTTCGGCTCAGCACATGAGTTGGTTGGGTGTAAGATTGAAGCAGGTGTTAACGCGGGTGCGCGCGAGCGGATGGAGGTGTCACTCAGATGTCATAACAGTCCGAGACGATACTGGGTGACAAGGTGCGGGTGACGTCACGCACCGGAAGCACGCGGAAGTTTGTGTGAGAATTTGAAGAAAATAAGAGTCGGGTTTTGGACGCCGAACGAGAAGGATCGATTTTGGAGCTCGCCGGCGCGAGGCGAACGTGCGCCCGATGGGGGCCGCTCGAGTTGGGGGCCAAATGAATAAGACAGCGTAGAAGATTGTGTCTCTCCTCTTTACGTCGAAACCTTTAACTCAAATTTAATAAAAAGGTTTCGTACCTGAACAAGAAGTAGTTACGTGTTTTGAGATTCCTGTTCTTTATATATTCTATTGTTATGAACATTACATGTCTATTTCGCACATGGCCATATTCGTGTATATGGCTACGCAACATTTGTAGAGTGTGATCATCGGGCTGTTGAGAAAGTGATCATCAAACAATATTGGGAATGATCGTCAAGTTGTTTATGGAGCTATCGTAAGGCTGTACTGAGAGTGGTGATCAGGTTGTACAAAGATTGATCATAAGGATACAAAGAGTGATCATCTGGGTATACAGAAGGTGGCGACGGTCTGTACAGGGGATTATCATCAAGATGTATAAGAGGTGATCACCAGAGTGTATTGAGATTGGGGTCAGTCAGTAAAGGGAGAGTTTATTAGTCTGTACAGAGGGATCATTAAAACGAACGGAGAGAGAGAAGTGGGAAAGAAAGAGAGAGAGAGAGAGAGAGAGAGAGAGAGAGAGAGAGAGAGAGTGTGTACTGAGACTGATTGTCAGGCTGTGCGGAGAAGGGTCATCAGGCTATGTTGAGAAGTTGAGAGGGGTCATTAGTAAGTAGACTGATCATCAGACTGTATAGGGAGGGATTGTCATCGGCAAGTGGTTATCGAGCTATACAGAGAGGAATCATCAGGACATTGAGAGAGAGAGAGAGAGAGAGAGAGAGAGAGAGAGAGAGAGAGAGAGAGAGAGAGAGAGTGATCACCAGGGTGTACAAAGGGTAATCATGATACATAGATTGTGATCGTCAGGCTGTACAGATTCATCATCAGGGTGTACAGACTTTGTTAGTTTCGACCAACTCCAGCAAGCCACCTTCTTAAGAATAAATCACAACGTGGGTTTCATCGCTTTTTCGTCAAAGTTATCCTGGCTTTGAGTTATAACTTCGTAGATATTGAGGCTTAAGTTATCATGGGAATGCCTATCTAAATAAATACTTGGTACAATAAATAAATACTTGGTATAAAGTAAACATATAATAACATTTAATCACTTGGCACCAGCAACGTCCTGAATTGATTTTTAGAAAACCCTTTCTAAAGCGTTTTTTTTTTCTTTTTACATAGACGCAATTCTATCTGTGTTAGATAGGAATACTTGAAATTATATAACTGTGCAAATTATTTGTGTTATGTCACTTGAAGTTATAATCATTAAAATCATATAATTGCACGTCAAAAGACTGACTTCAGCATTAAACAACCTCACAAGGGTTAACAAACCAACCAAATCCTACATTTTATAAATACAATGCCCGTGGTGTAATAGTTATCGTTGAAGGAAATGGACACGGCGACACGAGTTCAAATCCTGGACGAGACTGATTGCATTTCACATAGCACTAATACCCTTGGGAAAGGTATGAATCCAATTATTCTCCCTCCAGCTATGGGTAAATAGTAGGGCAGACTGGTCTCTTCAGCCTTGGTGAGGCAACTAGTCTAGGAGAAGGAATACTCCGAATTCAAACCTGTTAAACTCCGCTTAAAAATTGACCTTGTGTCATATTCTTCCCGAGCGGAGGGGTTTGGTAAATATGATAAATACAATGTTTGATTGTATTTTGGTTTTTCTAAGTCTCATATGGAGTGAAAAAAATATTATTTGTGTCTGGTGATTGGTCAGAGAGACATGAAGAGGATAAAAATAATGATTAATTCTACATTTTATCTCATATCTTCAAATATTATTCTCCTATTACTTTTCAAAATAGTGTGCAGACTACAATTTTGGGATTGTCATCAGCTGTTGTATCACATTTTGCTTAATTTTCTTGATCGTCTGAAATTTCCTCCCTTAAAACAATGATAGCTAGAATTTGTAGGAAGCCAATTCTGGATTGTGACGATTTACACTAAAAAATAACTTGCCTTTTGGTCACAAGACGTTTTTGGTTTTGTATATGGCTGTTTTATTTTGGGGGTTTCATCTTTAAACTAAATTTATTTCTGCTTACTGTTTCCAAATTTCAACCAAATATCTTTTATTTTTTTTATTTGAACGACGGTTGGAAGAGAAAACAAAATAAGTTGAAAAAAATTCAATTGAAAATGTCACGTTTTTCTATTTAAATATTTTTACAAAAACAGAAAAGAAAACTTGATAGTGTCCATTTTAAATGTATACACAAATCATATGATACAGTTTTTGATTTTTTTAAAAAGGAAAATAATGGCTTTTTTTCATATTAGAATTAAAGATATATGTTCATATCAGTTGGGTATTTTCACCATTTATATTTTTTTGATGTCATTGTATGTAGATCACTGCAGTGGTGCGATGATCTACAGATGAGTAGATTTAAAAACTAAAACAGAACTAGAAACAAACTGGATCATGGGGATAATTTTCAGGTGTCTGAACCAAGTCGAGGACATTTCAACTTATTCATCATTTATTGGTCATTCGTCAAGGTCATTAGTCATTTATCAAGGTCATTGGTAATCATATATTAACAGTTTAGTGTTTTTATTTTGCTTTAAAAATGTCATTTGTTTTAGAGCTTGATTCTTACATTTTCTGCAGATTTGCATACGTCTGATTCTTACATTTTTTGCATATTTGCATACGTCTGATTCTTACATTTTTTGCAGATTTGCATACGTCTGATTGTTATATTTTTGCAGATTTGCAGACGTCTGATTCTTACATTTTTTGAAGATTTGCATACGTCTGATTCTTACATTTTTTGCAGATTTGCATACATCTGATTGTTATATTCTTGCAGATTTGCAGACGTCTGATTCTTACATTTTTTGCAGATTTGCATACGTCTGATTCTTACATTTTTTGCAGATTTGCATACGTCTGATTCTTACATTTTTTGCAGATTTGCATACATCTGATTGTTATATTTTTGCAGATTTGCAGACGTCTGATTCTTACATTTTTTGCAGATTTGCATACATCTGATTGTTATATTTTTGCAGATTTGCAGACGTCTGATTCTTACATTTTTTGCAGATTTGCATACGTCTGATTCTTACATTTTTTGCAGATTTGCATACGTCTGATTCTTACATTTTTTGCAGATTTGCATACATCTGATTGTTATATTTTTGCAGATTTGCAGACGTCTGATTCTTACATTTTTTGCAGATTTGCATACATCTGATTGTTATATTTTTGCAGATTTGCAGACGTCTGATTCTTACATTTTTTGCAGATTTGCATACGTCTGATTCTTACATTTTTTGCAGATTTGCATACGTCTGATTCTTACATTTTTTGCAGATTTGCATACATCTGATTGTTATATTTTTGCAGATTTGCAGACGTCTGATTCTTACATTTTTTGCAGATTTGCATACATCTGATTGTTATATTTTTGCAGATTTGCAGACGTCTGATTCTTACATTTTTTGCAGATTTGCATACATCTGATTGTTATATTTTTGCAGATTTGCAGACGTCTGATTCTTACATTTTTTGCAGATTTGCATACATCTGATTGTTATATTTTTGCAGATTTGCAGACGTCTGATTCTTACATTTTCTGCAGATTTGCATATATCAGCAGAAATACTTTTTTTATATATACGTGAGTACCGTAATTAGTTATGTAAAAGACGCACTATTTTTCCAAATGTTTTAGCCATTTTGAAATGTTGGGTTAATTTAGCTGCTGCAAAAATTAAAAAGTCAGTGCGTATTATACACAATAATTTTTTTTCCAGAATTTCGTAGTCCAAAGTTATGGGTATGTGTTATCGGTAAGTGCGTGTTATACACAAATAACTACGGTAAGTATGTGCTTGTGTTTATGCTGGCCTCACTGACCCTCCAGTCTATTTTTATTTTTCTGTTTCTTTACGGAAGATTTCATATTTTTTTCCATAGCAATTCGAGGTTTTCCTCCGTTCAACATGGCGGTGCACATCTCTTTATCCTGTTCGATTGATAGAGAATTCAGATCTCGCTCCTGTCGTTTTCCTCTTTAGAAGCTCCTCAATTAACCGAACGAAAAACTGGTTTTGTTATATCAGCAACCTCCATGAGGGAAATCGAATTGCTTTAAGCTGAAAAAATAAGAATACATAAATAGTAAAATTATTTAAAGAACAAAATCAGATGCATCAAATTTATACAATCCTAATGAACGAGTGTCATTCCACAAATAAAGTGAATTGTTCATGTTTTATCCGGAAAAAAAGCTTTTTTGTAAAATATCGTCTCCGTTCTTTGTAACACATTTTCTAACCGAAAAAGAGCATTTGTATTCCTTCAACATAAAATTCTTTGGACAAAGTTTTTAGCCATTTGTTCACAGCGTCTTCACTTCATAATCACTTGAAAACTTTGTTGACATGCTAAACTGAATTGTTAGAAAAAGAACTGTTTGATCATTTAACTGTGTGTGAACAAATGACGGATGTTGTTTAATCGAATTGTTAGTGTTAAATAGCAATGTGCAAAGAAATGTTTAAAAGTAAATAGATTTTTTTTTCAATAAGAGAGGAATAAGCGAAACATTTTAACTGTGTGCCAAAAAAATGCTATCAAGAAAATGTGTTTAGAAATCTTATATTTAATATATATGTATAAAAAGGATATGGCATTAAATAACCTACAATTGTTGATATGCCATAAAACCCAGCTAAACCAAACTTTTATGGGGCTAAATATAAGGAAATCAAACGTGGCCAGTTGTCGATTTTATGGAGGATGTTGCAACTGTTTCAAACCAAACTGACCGATATTTTCCACAGTTCTTACAGCTGTTCTTATGAAACCTAATGACAAATAAATATACTTGTCATCATCATCATCATGACGTGCTGCTGGCACGGATTTCCCTGACCCTCTCCTGCCATTCATCCCTATCGTCCAACGCTCCCGATAGGTCTTCCATACTACATCCTGTATCAGCACAGAGTTGTTGTATATAGGTTCTAGTTGGTCGCTCTACCCTTGCTCGTCCGTGTGAAGGGGGTCCACAGGAATACATCGCTTATGAGTTCGTCCTTACTTCTCCAGCAGTGTCCCGCATGTTTTGCTCGTCTAGTTTAGGTGGTTTTCGAAATGGGTGCTAGGTAGTCATGCAGCAGCAGTTTTGTGGGATGCTGCCTCCAGGACTTGTTCTATACAGCTTGCATCATTCTTGTGCAATGTTATAAAACCCAACCGAACCAAACCAAACCAAATCGAGACAGTATCCAGTGTTCGTACAGCGCTGGTTAATATATATTTTTCGTGTGTCGCTTATGAATTCGTCCTTACTTCTCCAGTCGTGTCCAGCATGTTGGTCTTACTTTGATGGATTGTGTGATGGGAGGTAAGCTTTTTTGTTGTGTACTGTTTCCAGGATTTGATGAAAACAGCACGTTGCATTATTGTGGAGCTTTTTCTCTAACCGTTTTGTTAGAGTCCAAGTAGTCCAACCAAACAGTTGTACTGATACAGCTAGAGATCAGATTTCCAAATTTGATGTATTTCTGCCTCACAATTTCAACGACTTTGTTTTGATCAGGATTTCTAAATTTCTAACGAAACAAAAGTAAAAATGAGTATATTAATTTAAAGAGTGGAAAGATACTTGACGGGTTATCTCGTTATAAAACATACAATCTTTTTTATTGTTTAACTTCTGTTATTGCTTCTTCGGTAGCAATATCTCATCTACTGAAAGCGATATCAACATACGCATAGGTAATGCATAAACGACTATATGGGAAATCTGATCGCTCAGATGAAATAAAACGGGAATTCTTCCAAGCTTTCGCCGTGTCAGTACTATTGTATGGCTGCATCACTTAGACTTTAACGAAACACCAGGAGGAAAAGCTAGATGGAGAAGGATGATGCGAGCTATTTTAAACGGACTCCAGAAGCAGAAATTTACAAAACATCAGCTGTACGGCCACTTACCTCCAATTTTTCAAACCATCACAGTAAAACAAACAAAATATGCTGGGGAAGTAAGGATGAACTCATGAGCGACGTTCTACTATAGACTCCTACGCATGGACAAACCTGTGTTGACACACCTCTAACAACTCACATATATTACTTCTTTGTGGACACTGGAGGCCGTCTCGAGAACTTAACATAAGCTATGGCCGATAGAGTCGAATGGAGAGAGAGAGAGAGAGACGAATGGAGAGAGGGAGAGAGAGAGAGAGAGAGAGTCAAAGGATTCCTTGTTGTCGGCATGCTTTGATGATGATTATTATTATTATTAGTTCATAGTGAAGATGACAAATTACAAACAGTAGTACGTACGAGGTGGATTCGATAAGTTTCCAGACTTTTTTGTACAGACATTTAAAATTGTCGTAGACTCTTGAAAATTAACTATGTTATTGTTACACATTTTATGAGATGACTGACCAATTTTTATGATTTCAGCTTCAAATGAACAGCTACAGCAGCAATTGGAATACACCCTACTAAAGCCTGATTGTCACAGCTGCTGAATTTCAAAAATGCAATCTGACACTTTAGAAGAACGATATGCAATAAGATTGTGTTTTAAACTTGGAAGAAATGCCACAGAAACGTATGGAATGCTTCAGACTGCTTTTGGAGCATCTTGCATGATTTGAGCATCAGTTTTTGAGTGGCATAAGAGATTCAAGGAAGGCAGGGAGTCTGTGAGGGATGATGAGAGGTGTGGCAGGAGTAAGGAATTCAATACACCAGAGTTGATTGGCCAACTCAGATTTCATCACACTTCAAGTTAAGCATATTTTAAATATTTTTTTTCTTTCTTTCTTGACATATTATTGTTCCGCATGCGCAGGGAGAATGTCTGCGTTTTGTCACAAATGCATCTTTAAATTTCGTTGACAGAAGTACCCAGAATTACCAGGGTAAAGATCAAATTGGGTGAGATACGATAAAGAGTTTGAGAAATACAATGTAAAATATAGGAGGCGCTCATAGCGTAACGTTTATCGTCAAAGGAAACGGACTCGGCCGCCCGAGTTCAAATCTTAGACAAGGTTGTTTGCTCTTCTAAAAAACCATGAATGCATCTTTCCTTCGCCCGGTCATGGCTAAATAGTAAGACAGACTGTACTCTTAAGGCTTGGTATGGCAACCAATCTAGGAGAAAGAAAATACTGAATTCAAACCATAAAATTGACATTGTGGCACATCCTTCCCATGGCGGAGGGGGTTGGGTAAATATATACAAAATGAAAAATGTTACAAATTCAAATTCACTCAACCATTCCCGAAGAGAAAAAGTGTACTTTTTCTCCCAGTCGCCACAAAAAGAAATTTACCGATTTTAGTCATCGTAAAAAGATGAACTGACCATTTCATTGGCTAAAATTTCATAGGCCGAAAAGTTCATATGATGACATCATATCTTCTGTTGATGACTTTTTGACCAATGGGATCCAAGCATAGCAACACCGATGGAAGATGTTTAGGCGATGTTGAAAAATAACTTTTATTTCGTCACATTCCATGAAAGTAGCTTGGTCAGCCTATGATCTTTTCAACCAAACCTTGTATGAGATATTTATTTTTCTATCGTAGTCGTAGTCGTGGGCGATCAGAAGGTTTCTTTTTTAATAACTACTACACCGAGGGCGCACGTACCTTATATTGAACTTGCAGTTCAGAAAACTTGCAGTTCAGAAAACCTACGGAAACAATCAACAACTTTTTATTGCATTATGTGTCTTTCTTCAAACGAAATCTGATTTTAATTTCTTAAATTCGAAGTAAAATTTAAGTTTTCATGACAAACTAGTGAATTCGCTAAGCGTTTTGTGCGAGGTCATGCTGACAGCTTGTTCATTTCGCGACAGACTCACTGCGCTCACATATTCAGCTGTTCGAAATCTCTCTATACAGCATTTAAAATATCATCATATAATCTCATAGACATTGTCGCCTCCCAAAATGTTGAAAGGCATGAACAGTATTATAATTGGCGCCCAAAAATTAAGTCACCGGCTCATTGGCCTAGTGGGTAGAATGTTCGCCTATGGCTGGGAGACCTGGGTTCAATCTCAGGTCGAGTCATACCAAAGACTTTAAAAATGGTACTTGATACCTCCTTGCTTAACACTCTGCAATATAAGGTACGTGTCAAGGGTAAAGTGGAGCAATCCAGGGAAAGGAATTGCGCCATCGGTGTAGTAGTTATTAAAAAGGAACCTTCTGATCGCCCTCGACTACGACTACTACTATAAGATATTACTTTCCCCCTAAACTAGCCAATTGCTGATGGTTTGGTCACTTTGCAACAGACTAGCTACGCTTACACCACTGGCCGCATTTCAAAGGGTTCACTACACGCGCAGACTCGCCATACAGTATTTGAAATATCATCATTTAATCTTATAATGGGAAAAGACTTGCCCAGTATGATAATTAGCGCCAAAAAGTTAAGTTTATTTTCAATATTCATTCCTTATAAAACAATGGTTTAACTAAGCACAACTCTATGAATAATATTCCTTACAGTTTTAGACGCTTCTTTAATCTTGTTTCTTTTAAGAACTTTGATTTTAATAAAAACGTTAGTGTAGAAACTTCTGGAAAATTAATAAATGAATATTAGCGTCATGAGTTTAAGCTACCAAAGTTTAGTATGGTGAGTCGATAGTAAAATTCTTGTTTATATTTACTTCCAAAGTCAGAACCTGCTGATCAGCTGTAGCAGGAGAGTGGAGTTACTTCCCTTGAAGTGTAGCAGGTTACAAAAGGAGGGAAGATAGAGTAAAACTATTAACCCTATCAGTGTTTGAATTTGATTAGTAAATTTACTAAGCCGTATGAACGAGGCACCCATGAAACTGGAACTCACTCAAGGTTTGCTTGTCTAACTTGTTAACCATTGCACCATCCGAGACACACTGTTTGGATTTGATTAATCAATTTATAGGTTGTTATTCTAAGTTATATTCTCCCGGTTGATTTTGATGAGTCAACATTTATTCAACCACTCTAAATGACACGGCCATTCAAAGAAAAAGTTACCAAATTTCGCCAGATAGAATAAACAGCTTTATATATTGTGCAAAGAGTTGATTTGTCATAAAACCAGATTTATAATCTACTTGGGTGAGCGAAAAGTTTTGCAATATTTTGGTAAATGTTAGTTTGCGGTGCGTATATCACGTGACCGTATCAGTTCAAGATGTAAGAGGTACCTACTGTGTTTAAGTAGTATCGA
The DNA here is from genome assembly GCA_963585895.1 of Sepioteuthis lessoniana. Classification (NCBI taxonomy): domain Eukaryota; kingdom Metazoa; phylum Mollusca; class Cephalopoda; order Myopsida; family Loliginidae; genus Sepioteuthis; species Sepioteuthis lessoniana. The sequence continues at coordinate 8,172,268 of OY757913.1, forward strand.
GGTAGTTAGTGCACTAACACATTGTGCATTGTTTCACTCTGTGCGTGAATTGAAATTCATACAGATGAACGCACAACATAGTCTAATTCGGGAACTTATTCTTCCTAAGTTATCATCATCATCATGTCGTGCCGCTAGCACGGATATCCCTGACCCTCTCTCGCCACTTCTCCCTATCAGTCTTCGCTTCTGGCTGGTCTTCAGGGCTACATCCCGTATCCTCACATAGCTGCTGTATGTATGTTCGACCTGGTTGTCCTGCTTTTGCTCGGCCATATGCGGGGGTCCATAGGAGTACATCACTGATGAGCTCGTTCTTGCTTCTCCAGCAGTGTCCTGCATGTCTGGTTCGTCTAACTTGTATAGTTTTCGTGACGGGAGGCAGGTGGCCGTATAGTTGGTGCCTTGTGGGGTGTTGCCGCCAGGACTTGTTCAATATTGCTCGCAGCATTCTTGTGTAATTGCCGTCTAGCTTCTTCTTCAGCCGTTTAGTTAGCGTCCAAGTAGTGCATCCATATAGCAGTATCGATACGACCGCTGCCTGGAAGAAACTGCGTTTCATTTTATCGGTCAGGTCTGATTTCCATATGATCGATAGCCTATCGATAGCTGTCCATGCTTTCGTTAGCCGTGTTTCGATGTCTTTTTCGGTTGATGAGACGCTGCTTCCTAGGTAGGTGAATTTGTCTACTAGTTTCAGAGAGGTTCCGTCTAGTGTGGAAATGTCGCCTGTTTGGTTATAACACATATAATCAGTTTTGTGTGCATTGACATGGAGGCCAATGCCTGCAGTGGCTCGTTCCAAACTATGGAGTAGTGTTTAGGCTTGGTTGGATGTATTCGCCAGTAACGCTATGTCATTGGCGTAGTCGGCGTCGGTGAGCTATAATGCCATGAAAGCACCCAAGAACATTTCTTGTGCAAAAAGTGAAGGCATAGTTGATCTCAGTAGAGTAACTAGATGCTTGGTTAGATTTCGTTCGGATTGCAAGAACCTCGACGATCAGGCAAGATTTAGTAGGCCTAAAACCGTGGATTCCGTGGCTGTGCGGCAAATCCATTGAATAATACTCGGAGAGTATCAGGAAAGCTCGGTATTTCAGAGTTCAATATTATTCATCATCTTCATGACCTTAGTAAAAGCATGCAGAACAGCCATATTGTGCCTTTTGTTAGTAAAATATTAAAAAAGGGCTAACTTATCCTTGTATGAATATTATAGAAGAGCCGACGTGCCATGAAATCAAATTCATAATCTAAATTATATTGTTAACTATTATAGCAAGGATTCTGATTTTATGATATCAACTTATTTTTACAATATTTATACAAGGATCAACATATCTGATTCACATTATTTTCATATGTACATAAATGACTTGAAGCTATTAAAGGAAATAGAATTTATGTGAGAGATTTCTTAGAATCTGTAAACAGCATTAAAAAAAGTTATTGTTTATTAACAACTTTGCAATTATTAGGGTCATCTTTTCTTGATTTTATATATAATCTATGCGCCTTTATATATATATTCTATACGCCTTTATATATATATATATATATATATATATATATATATATATATATATATACGCCTTTATATATATATTCTATACCCCTTTATATATATATTCAATATACCTTTATATATATATATTCTATACGCCTTTATATATATATATATACGCCTTTATATATATATTCTATACGCCTTTATATATATATATATATATATATATATATATATATACGCCTTTATATATATATATTCTATACACCTTTATATATATATTCTATACACCTTGATATATATATATATATATATATACACCTTTATATATATATTCTATACCCCTTTATATATATATTCAATATACCTTTATATATATATATTCTATACGCCTTTATATATATATTCTATACCCCTTTATATATATATTCTATACGCTTTATATATATATATATATATATATATATATATATACGCCTTTATATATATATTCTATACCCCTTTATATATATATTCAATATACCTTTATATATATATATATTCTATACGCTTTTATATATATATTCTATACGCTTTTATATATATATATATATATATATATATATACGCCTTTATATATATATTCTATACGCCTTTATATATATATATATATATATATACGCCTTTATATATATATTCTATACACCTTGATATATATATAATGTTTCTGCACATGCTTTTAAAATTGGATCATACCAATAGGAAAAGTCTGAATCCAATTATTCAGCAATGGTAAATAGTAGGGCAGGCAACCGGTCTAAGAGAAGGAAAACCTGGAATTCAAACCTGTTAAACTCCACTAAAAGACTGATCTTGTGATACATCCTGATTGGGCGAAGGGATCGGTAAATATATAAAATTTGAATGAAAATTTGTGAAGTTATTAGATTACGAAATTATATTCGTTTTTATGAAACCCCCAGTGACTCTCAAACGTTATAATTTTTTTAAAAAACAAACTGAATTTAAAATGGCCGGTTACTTTCCGAAAATGACGTGGAATATCCAGATCTCCTAATTATCGCATTGCCAATCGTCGAATTCCTTGGGCTGCAAACTGCATGCTATCGACATTATCGTTTTGTTGAAGTGCATTGATCCTGTTTAACGGATTTTGGACAAAGTCTGAAGTATTGATACCGATATTTTATACGGGCTTTAGTTATCGAATCATCCCCCGAAATCGTCCCTTGAATATTTTCCGTGAATGAACGTCCAAGTCTCAAGCAAAACCTGATGTTTATCATATTTACCCAACCCCTCCGCTCGGTCAGGATATGACACAAGGTCAATTTTTTAAGCGGAGTTTAACAGGTTTGAATTTAGAGTTTTCCTTCTCCTAGACTAGTTGCCTCACCAAGGCTGAAGAACCTAGTCTGCCCTACTATTTACCCATAGTTGGAGGGAGAATAATTGGATTAATACCTTTCCCAAGGGTATTAGTGCTATGTGAAATGCAATCAGTCCAGGATTTGAACTCGTGTCGCCGTGTCCAATTCCTGCAACGATAACCATTACACAACGGGCACCTCCCAAAACCTGATGTTTATACGATGTAAACATTACTTCAACACAATGCACAAGCTTACTAAATACTGACCGAGTTATTCCAAAGAAAAAATGTTGATTCTCTTAGTAGATATTGTAATATTACGGACGGGCGCTGTCGTCAATCAGTGAAGGTGTCACGAGATTAGCGCGTGCGGACAGAATGACCTGCAAAGTTAGACGTGATTTTAGAATAATCACAGATGTATTATCACGTGTTTTACTAGTGACATCGAACATTCGAGGATCTTCGATTTGTTCCCCAAAATCTCAATATAAGAAAACAAGTAATGAGATTTTGGCAGAGTTGAAGGCAGTTGTCAAAACGGGTGCGTTAAAGGTTCCGGGGGCCCCGACCCGTACTACCCCAGTCTGCTACGACCTATCTGCTATGACAAGCGTGTGTCAAACAACTAGCTCTCACCCACACCCCGTCACCACCGAGAAGATGGGAGAAGAAGGACGCAACAAAAATGAGCTTTTCGAGTTGCAGTGATCATAGCTGAATAAAAACGACTGTTATATTTTCTTCCCTTACCTTCGAGTTTGAGTATTTCTTTTTCTGCGGACTTAATTCTTTACAGCTCAAAACGTTGGTCCTATGGTAGAATATTTCGTTTTAAAAAAGATGTTTTTTGAAAGAATCCAGGTGGCGTAGAAACTTTCGTGATGGTCAGTGACATCATAGAAGGCGAGTTCGAACTCCAGTCGGGGGATCACGTTCACTTTCGGACAAATACATTTGAGAAAGGCGTTAACCTCTTTATCCACCCCCAGTTACCGGTTAAACATTATCATTTCTGTTCTACAAAGATTACTTTGGCATTAAATAACCCACGAAAGTTGATAAACCATCATACAAAGCAACTAAACTAAACCATACTTAAACTCAGGTGTTGTAGAGTGGCTCGTACCACGTAACTTCCGGTATCTCGGAGGAATAAAAGACGTCGTGTTTCTTAAGCGAGACAGTACGGAAAGATCTCAGCGCGCTATTTTCCAAGCGGTGCATTTTTTCCAGTTGGTGGTGCACGCTTTGGCCGACCGTGGTGCGTGCTGCACGGTTCGGTCGGGTGTGTCTCATCATTGGATATACCTCTGGCCTCAGGGGGCCATCCCCCCCAGCTTTAACCCTCCTCGGAGAGGTTAGGTTTATCGCCTGGCACCTGAGGTGCCCCGAAAAGGGGAATGCTGACAGGGCCCGAGGCATTTTCGGAACTGCCGGACGCATGTGGGCTACGGCCCTGCGACCGGACCCACATTAAAACGGCCTTGTGCCATATTCGTACGCTGGTGGGGCGTATGACAAATACAGTACGGAAAGATCTCGGTCAGTATTAAGACCAACTTACGTCTGAAGTTGATCTTAATACTGACCAGCAGCGTGAGACTTATAATATTTGTTTGACTGTTCCACTTCAGTCAATAAATAGTTAACTGTATTTCACTGCAGTATCCCTTCCTTACAACGATACAATGTTAGGAAAATTAAGCTTAAGAACAGAGTGAAACTAGGCAGTTTAAAGTTTAAGAAAAAGCGGTTTGGTTTTTGTTTAATGGTATATTAACCATCGTGGCGTTGACTTTAAATAACCCAAAAAGGTTGATACACCATAAACAAAAAACCAAGACGGAAAAATATTTCACGAACAAATATGCCACCAGATTCAGTTCCTTTTATTTGTTTTTAAGATAATAAAAAATGAAAGTAAAAAAATCGATCGTGTTTCTTATTTGGTAATAAAATATTGGTTTGTGACATATGAATGTCTTGACTTTTTTATCCCTAAATTTTTTGATAAGCAAGGTAAGTCACAATGTATAAAGGTTTATTGGACTGGACGTCTATATAAATTTGCATTCCTGTGAGTTGTTGTTTCGCAAACCTCTCATCTTTTCAAATAACTTGTTCTTTCTACGTTCCTTGACTCTCGGTAACCGATTTTATTCTTTATTATAGTTTTCAGTTCAGTGTATTGTCTCTTTGACCGGTGCCGCTGAACAACAGGAGGCACTCAATGGTAATTATCATTGCTGAGACAGTAGACATGTGCCATTGATGATAATGAGATTGGTTAGTGGGTGGAAAGAAGCAGAAATCAAAGGACTTTCAACGTAATATTTTTAAATTGTATTTTTATTGAAGATATTTCAGTTGGTTATGTGTGGATAGTCAGTGAGTAATATTGATACCGAACGAGTCCAGTTGGCTGGGGCTGTAGAATACACCGACTGCATTTCTGCAGAGGAGTAAGACCCCCATCCCAACGACTGTCTTTGATATAACATTAAACAACCTGATAGTGAAGCTCCAGTCTTGGAGATTTGGGGAATATGGAGTACCCCTTCATTGCCATTGCTCCCAGGTTCACTCTGACCTGGAGTGGTAGCACCTGATCGGGTCCTATCTTTTGGTCAAATAGAACTGTTTGACCATTTAAACTGTGTGCAAACAAATGATATGGTAAACTAAATACTTTGAACCATTTGGCTGAGTGCAAATGAATGAATAGTGTTGAGTCGAATAATTACCGTTAAATTGCAATTCTTGTAACCTCTTCACTCTCTGCAAATAAATAATTAATGTTGTCTAGAGATAGCAACAATTGAAATCATTAATTGTGCTGAAACAATCATCCTCATCATGTCGCACCATCAGTTCGGATATCCCTAACCCTTTCTCGCCACCTCCCCTATCATTCATCACTTCCGGCAGGTCTTCAGGGCTACACCCCGTATCTACACAAAGCTGCTGTATATAAGTTCTAGTGGGTCGTCATGCCTTTGCTCGTCCATGTGAAGGGGTCCACAGGAGTACATCACTTATGAGCTCGTACCTACTTCTCCAGCAGTGTCCGGTTCGTCTGATTTTGATAGTTTTCGTGATGGGTGGTAGGTGGCCGTATAGTTGCTGCTTTGTTGGGTGTTGCCTCCAGGACTTGTTGAATATTGCTCACAGCATTCTTGTGTAGTTGCCGTCAAGCTTTTTCTCCATCCGTTTTGTTAGCGTCCATCTAGTGCATCCATATAGCAGTATCGACACGACCGCTGCTTGGAAGAAACTGCGCTTCATTTTATCGGTCAGGTCTGACTTCCGATAGACCGATAGTCTATTGATAGCTGTCCATGCCTTTGGTAGTCGCGTGTCGATGTCTGTCTTGGTTGATGAGACACTGCTTCCTAGGTAGATGAACTTATCAAAGCAATGCTAAAGTTCCAGCAAATTAGTTTTAACTCATGTAAAAATGAAATTCCCAACAAACTATTCATTTACAAATCATATGTATATCTAATTAAATGTGAGCAAACAAATGACAGACGATAAGCTGATACTGTTACATAGCAATAATTGAAACCATTTAACTGTGTGAAAAAAAAACCCAGCTCAGCCTCGTTTAAAAATGTTATCAACATAACGTGTTTACAAATCATATTTTTAATATATATGTCTACACAGGATTTAGCATTAAATAACCTAAAAGGATTGATATGCCATGAAACTATTGTGGTAGTATTTAAGAAAATATTTAAAGGAAAACAAAACAATTGATCTCGCAAGAAAAACTAAACAAAAACTTTGAAATAGTCTTTTGATAGATTTTAAATTTCAAATAGATAAAAAGAACTAATCGATTGAAGACTGATACCGTAACCTAGTTTGGTTGTGGAGGTACCAATCATGGAGCGTGTCTTGGTCAGGATCAGTCTGGTGGAACCCATTCCTCTCCAGGTCTACAACTGGATACCACATGTGGTGTAATGATAAGCAAGCTAGACTAAAAAACTATGACGAATGAGTTCTAGCCTTATTGAGTGCCCCATTTATACAACCTTGTGCCACATCTGAGCAAAAAAAAATGGTTAGTGATTTACTACAACTGGTTTGAATTCAAAGGAATCATATTTGGATTAATCCTTTTTTTTAAGGGTATAAGTGCTATGTGAAATGCAAACAGTCTTGTTCAGGAATTGAACTTAAGTATCCGGGGGGGGGTCATCGTGGTGTAATGGTTAAAGCGATGGACTGCGGAATCGTAGTTAGCGAGTTCGTACTCCAGTCGCGCTATTACGTTCACTTTCGGGCAAATACTCTTGGGAAAGGTATGAACCCCCTTATCCTCCCAGCTATGGGTTAAATAGTACCACTACTGTTCTTCTAGGAGGATGGCTATGGCATTAAATAACCTACAAAGGTTGATATGCCATTAAACAAAGAAACCGAACCGAATCAAGTATCCGATTTCACTTTCTCATGACGTAAACCACTACGACACAGAATAGATCTATATTTAAGTTCATGACAACAAAAATAAAATGGTCATAAAAATTATTTTTTATTGTATTTGAATATGATGATTTTTTCCAAAACAAATCATAACAATATGATCATGTCAGTCGATTACATGAAGGAAAATTGACTTAATTAAATTGAGAAGGAATTTTTTAAAAAATTTATTGAAATTAATTAAAATGTCATTAAGTTGGTGTGGATAAAAAAAAAAAAAAAAACAGGTAAAAAATGAAAACTTGTAACCGAGAGAGAAAGTCCGGCTTAAAAGAAAAAGTATCTTTTTATTTTGTATTTTCGCTTCTATTTTCTTCTTTTTTTTCTCTCTCTCTTTTCCACTGGCATCAGAGGCGTGAGATAATCATTAAAAATGCATTTTGTTTAAAGTGTCGTCTGCTGTCATCAACTAGTGCTGGACTTACTTCTAAGCTAGATAAGTAATAACTTAGGGTCACACACCCACAGAACCTCATTTTAAAAATATCTTTATTTTATTTTCAGTTTCTATTCTTTAGCACTAATTCACCAAATATTGTCTATATATATATATATATATACACAATCATTATCATCATCATCATCAATTCGCGCTGCTAACACAGATTTCCCTGACTGTGAATTCAATTCGTCCATGTCATTCATTGCTCCCGGCAGATCTTCCAAACTAAATCTTGTGTCTGCATAGACCTGTTGTAGGCAAGTTCTTGTTAATCGGCCAACACTAGCACGTCCATGTAAAGAGGTCCAAAGGTGAACGTCACTTATGAGTTTGTCCTTGCTTCTCAAGCAGTGTCCATCATTTCTTTTTCGTCTTATTTGAATGGTTGTAGATATGAAAGGTAAGTGGCCGTACAGCTGTTGTTTCGTGAGGTGTTGCTTCCAGGATTTGTTCAATATAGCTCGTAGTATTTTTGTACAGTTCCCGTCAAGCCTTTTTGTTATATAGTCACATATGTAGATCCACATCTACATACGTGCATATATATATGTAGAATAATTCACAACGACACAACGACAAAGACAGATGCATGAAGGATAACGACGCTGGAGCAATTAAAATGCAGGAAGAAACGACGCAAGAAGAAAGGACGCAGGAAGGAAGACGCATGAAGACTTCTTTACAATTATATTTACCTCTCAATTTATTGCAAGGTTCAAAAGAATTCACAACAATTCAAGGGTTTGCATGTGAGAGGGTGCTAGAGACCGAACATAAACTTCATATTTTGACCCCACTGTTATGACCGTCACGTTGTGTCTTTCTTGTTCTCTTGATGTTGGGGTCTACTCCATCGGGGGTTTTCCGAGGGCCCCCTCGGTCGGGCGTGGCTTCCCTACCACATCTGGTCTCTAGCTGTCTGGAATTCTACTGGCAACTGCTTTGGCACCCCGAACTCAACTGAGTTAAATAATAATTCAACGCCCACACGATCGCCCACTGGATCTTTGAAATCGGATGTTTAATCGTCATCAAGCGGAAATAACTATCATGCAGTTCAGAGGTTACTCTCTTCCGGTGCATCACTGTAGTGGCACAATGGGACCTTCACCTTGTCCCATATCATAAGCCTTAATCCGCCCATGCGATCTCTTTCGATTACTGGCCATTGGAATGTGTCACTTCCTTCCGGTGTATCACCTTGGAATCGCATTTTTGGGCCGGGGCGAGGGTCAAAATATAACATTTTATCTATGCGTTTTGTCAGCATCCATGTGGTGCATCTGTATAGTAGTATTGACACAACCGTTGCATGGAAGAAATTCCGTTTTATTCGATCGGATAGATCAGACTTCTATATGATCTATAACCTATCGATAGCAGTCCTTGTATTCGTTAGGTGCATACTGATATCACTTTCAGTAGATAAGACGATGCTACCAAGGTACGTGAACTTGTCCACTAATTTCAGAGAATCGCAATTTAGGATGGAGATGGCTCATTCTTGATTAAGACACATGTACTCTGTTTTGTCTACATTTCTATGGAGGCTTCCTGCTCCCTGCTCCAGGCTTAGCAGCTGGGATTCGGCTTGGGTAGGTGTATTTGCAAGAAGTGCTATATCATCTGCTAAGTCTGAATCTGTAATAGTGTCTACGAGATATCGTCTGCCCCTTGCCTTTTTTAGTGTAAAGCCATTTTCTTTTATCAGATCAATCGATGTTCTAAGTACATAGTCTAGGTAGATTATAAAGAAACATGGTGTGAATGTATCCCCTTGTAGAACTCCAACAACATCGAAGAATTCTGTTTCCGTCCAACGAGCGAACCTTGACTTTTGTGTTTTTATAGTGCATTATTATGGCTATAACAGTTTCTTTAGAGAGACTATTAGCTAGAAGTATTTGCTCCATCTTTCTTCTGTGTATGGAATCGAACGCCTTGAAGAAATCTACAAACTTGTGTGTCACTTCGAGATTTTGCACGTATTCCTTTTATGATTCAACGGATAATCAGAATCTTTGATATTGCAGATCGATTTCTTTGAAAACCGTTCTGATTTTTTTCAAGAATTTTCTCAATTTCTGGTTCGATGCAAGTGAGAGAAGCAGAGCATTATAAACCTTAGCCGCTATAGAAGTAATTGTTATGCCCCTTTAGTTCTTGGTAATTCTGAGGTCACCTTCCTTAGACTATGCTATTCGTGATTGTCTATCTTCTACCGAGTTTCATATCTTATTGATCTAACCTTGAATGTATTCTTTTTGTTCTTTTTGGTATGTGTTAGCTCTCTTTGTGTCTTCTTAGGTTTCTGCGTGCTGGCATTAGTTGGGTTTCTTTTCTTACATAAGGATGCCATTTTCACCTAATCTTGTTTTTTCCTAACTGTTAGTGACTCACATGGAACTCTACTCTTTGGTGTTGGTTTGGCTGGTATGCATTCTGCTGCCGCTTCCATTATGACTTTGATGAAGTTTTTCTGGCCAATTCAATTCAAAGTTCTACTATATGTACGGTACTTTTACATCTCAGTACTTTTGGTTTCGGTTTAAATTTGAGTTCTGAAGCTGATTTTTTGAACACTGGGGCCAGAGCTCTAATCTCAGCAGAACGCGCTCCTTGTTTTCCCGCGCGAAGGTCGATGCAGTGTTTTATACCCATAATCATAACATTGATTTACGAACTTCAATGAACGAACGAACACACTTCTTTATAAAAATATATCTCTCACACTTTATTCTCAAAAGGGTTGGTATTTTTGTGGTGTGTGAGAGAGGACTTCTTCTTTCCATATCTTCTTCCGGAAGCCAGGGGGTGCCAAAGATCGTCAGAGCCGCCTCTAATCGGCTGCGTGTCCCACGCTCGACTGTGATTCTCTGCACTCTGCCTAAAACTGACCGCGTGTTTCTCATCACGTGATCCCCTTCTGGTTACACACCTGTTCGACCTGAGTGCCCTGACGCGCCGTCATCTTCCTGTTTACTAATCAAAATATGACAGCTTACCAAAGCACTCAGGGTCACTAGGAACGGACCGAAAATCCATAGCATATGTTATATAACAGCAGTTTGGACATCAAACTACACACAGATATATATATATATATATAATGCATGATCGTTTTGATTATGTTTTACTCAATCTTATTCATAAACGAACCTCAAATTCCATTTAGTTTAATGTCTCTCTACCTGAAAGTCATCAATCAGCTTTTACAAAAAATGTTTAAAATAAATTAAATATTGAAATTGCTTTTTCCTACCCAAAATTCTCGTAAACGTTATTAATAAAAAACATTCTCTCCGGATTTGATAGGGAGGGTGTAATAGTTTTTGACTTATAGTTTTTGTTTATTTTGCTTTGAATTAAAAACAAGGCATTATGGCTAATAACTGACAGTTAAACACAAGTCGAAACTATGTAGTGACTCTATCTTTCTGTAAAGAATACAGTGTGTGTGTGTGTGTGTGTGAGAGAGAGAGAGAGAGAGAGAGAGAGAGAGATTTAAATGGCCTTGCCATTTACAATTCAAGGTCTTCTTCGGAGAAATTCAAGAAAACATTCAAAATAAGCATGTACTTACTTCATATGGCTCGAGGGAGAAAACACAGCTGTTCATCATCAACGAGATGGTCGCAGAATCCAGGAATGATTGTTTCACCACATCCTTTCCGCACATCTACAGAAAAGAAAATTAAATTGAAATAAATAAATAAATAAATAATTGAATAAATTATATTATATCAGACCATCCCTGTCATAAGAAGTGGGATACTTCAACCAAGCCTCGTAAGAAGGAAGACACTGGCACCTCAGAGAATTTCTTTACAATTACATAGAAGCTTAACTGTGATGTAATGGTTAGCAAGCTAGCTCCATAGATTCATTGCTACAGAACAGAAATGTTCGATCCTAATTGGATGCTCCATATTAGCAGCCTTGTGACAAAACAAATATAGGCAAGTCTTTAGGACACCTCACGTTGGGTAATGGTTAACAAGTCTGATAAGCAGATAGTGAGTTCGATCCTCATTGAATGCCCCATACTTGCAACCTGGCGCTAAAACAAAGGTAGGCAAGTTTTTTAGGGCACCTCACGCTGTGTAATGGTTAGCAAGTTTTGAAAGCAAATAATGAGTTCGATCCTCATTGGATGACCCATACTTGCAACCTGGTGCCAAAACAAAAGTAGGCGAGATTTTTAGGGTACCTCACGTTATGTAATGGTTATCAAGCTTGATTAGCAGAAAAGTGAATTCGATTCTTATTGGGTGCTCCATACTTCTAGCCTTGTGCCACATTTAAGCTAATAATAGTTAATAAATATCGTTACCACCACATTTTACAAAAAATAAAATGCAAACACAGAAAAGACTAAAGGAAGAAATCTCAGTGATAGGGCAATGAACTGTGGATCTTTTGATATTTTGTATGGCCATTAATACTGGGTTCAAATAAAACTTATTGAGATCCCAGTGATGATCAAACTCACTTGCAACGGATTATGAAATAAGGTTTGGGTTGTTGTAGGTTATTTAACGCCAAATCCATTTTTATGTAAATAATCTGTTCTATTTAAAACAATTCAGTTTAGCATAAGTACACAGTTTAATGGTCAAAAACATTTCCATTTCTAACTATTCAAGCAGTTGTATGTAACAATTCGGTTAAGTGTAAATACAGTTTTAATGTCGAAAAACAGTTCTATTTGAAATAATTCAGTTAAGCATAAGCACGCAGTTTAAATGTAAGTACGGTTTAATTGTAAAAGTCATTTCTATTTCAAACTATTCAGTTTTACTCAAACAATTCATTTTAGCATAAGTATGCTGTTAATTCTATTTAACCCATAGATAGGACCCTTGTCAGGTGCTACCACTCCGGGCCAAAGTGGACCTGGGAGCAATGGCAATGAAGGGGTACTCCGTATTCCCCAAAGCTCCAGCATTGCTGGAACCTCATCATCAGATTGTTTAGTGTCATATATCAGGTCACTCGTTTGGGGGGGTCTTACCCCTCTGTAGAGGTGCAGTCAGTGTATTCTACAGCCCCAGATGACTGGGCTAGGATTATGAAATAAGTCTACCAATCTATTCTTAATTGAAAATAATATCTTTAATACGAGTAGTTTCCAAAGTTTATCTATCTGTAAATCATAATCATCAGTCCAACTGTCCGTTTCAATAAAGATGGATCTGCTACACTTTGATAAATATTTCAAAACCCAAGAAACAACAATTTAGAATTAATATCTATTTACCCAACCTCTCAGCACAAGTAAAGATACAACGCATAGTCATTTAAAAGCGAAGTTTAACAGGTTTGTTATTAGAATTTTCCTTCTTGATTGGTTGCCGTACCAAGATTAAAAATCACAGTCTGTCCTACTATTTAGTCATAGCTGGAGGGAGTAAAATTAGATTCATTCCTTTCCCAGGAGTAGAAGCACTATGTGATATGCAAACAGTTTCCGCCAGGATTTAAACTCGGATCGGCGAGTCCATTTTATACGACGATAACCGTTACACCACAAGCACAAGTAACCGAAGATTTTGAACATATCATGAAAAGAAAATATAGAAAGAAGAATAACCAGTAGAGATTGTAATACTTTCAAATATCTTAACAGAGGAAAACAAGGACCGTTGTAAAAGGAGTGTCTTCCGAAAATGATAGCTTCTATCCTCCGGTAAACCAACCATAAGAATGATTTTGGCATTAGATAACCCACAAAGGCTGACATACCATTAAACAAATCAAACCATAAGTCTTGGCAAAGCATGGACTGCTATTGACAGTTTAACGACCATATAGAAATCTGATCTCTTTGAAATCAGTAGACCAGTTCAAATACCTCGATAGTTATATCTCATCTACTGAAACTGATAGACATGCGCATAGGTAAGGCATACATTGCCATTGACAGGTTAATGACCATATGGAAATCTGATCTACATGAAATCAGTTGACCAGTTTATATACATCGGTAGTAATATCTCATCTACAAAATGTGATGGACATACGCATGGGTAAGGCATGGACTTCTATTGACTGGTGAATGACCATATAAAAATCTGATTTCTCTAACAAAATAAAACTGGAATTCTTCCAAGTAGTGACAGTGTTGGTAATAGTGTATGGCTGCACCCCTTGGACTCTTTTAAAAACTGGAGAAAAAATAAGATAGGAACCACACAAGGATGTTGCAAGCTGTTTTGAAGAAATCTTGGAAACAACACCCTCCAAAATATCAATAGTACAGTCACTTACCTCCAATCTCACAAATCACTTAGGTAAGACACGCTGGATGGGCACTGCTGGAGAAGTAAGGACGAACAATATATTCTGCACCTTTTTTCGTTCTTGTCTCCTTTAGTTCCAACCTTTTCAAAGATCTGAGCGCTGATCAAACTCGCTTCAGTTTACTTTCATTTCGAGAAACCAACTTCTTAAAGATTTTATCTTTCCTTTGAGTTTACAATTTAGTTATATTTTCAACAGCTTTTATTATTGTTTCAAGAGTTTTTGAGTAATTGAAGTTTATTTTCTTTACATAATAACTTCAGAAAAGAGCTGGATATTGCCTTGAAGACCTCTTTGACATCTGTCAATGCTGCGGTGGAAATCCTGGTTGAACGAAAATAACAGGAAATACACCTGCCGCCTAAAATAAACAGGATGCAGGTGTTGTCGGCGGAAATGCCGCGTAAATTGCATGAGTAGCATACGAGAAGGAAGCGTATCCACGTGCATTGTGTAGGCAGCAGAGTGGAAGAGGTGTGACCATGAGAATTTGCATGGGGGGCATGCTGAAGAGAGGCGTGGTCACATTAATTGTGTCGGTGTCCGAGATGTCATATAACTAGGAAGATTTTGATCCAAAGGAGAAGAGGTTTCACCAAACATTCGTACCAATCAGACCCCTACGTGCAGCTCAAATGTCTTCGGCTCTGTCTTTTGCTCTACCCTCCGTTCATTTTGGGCAAAAAGAAAAAGAAGCTGATTATATTTTATGGATGAGTGTTGTCTTTCTCTGTTATACAACGGGTGTAGATAACATGATATCAATTCTTCTGAAATATCCTGTACATCTCAAAGGATATAAAATTCTTTCAAACACTTTGTGCTTTTTGGATTATGCAGAAAAGTGGTCATAATGATAATAAAAAGAAAGATTTCACTTACCAAGACACAGACTTTTACAGGGATATTTTGGAACACCATGCGTACACTTTGGAAATATGAGACTACAATAAAAATCCATGATACTCTTCGAACAACCTCGGTCCAGTAGTGGTTCTACAAATGTCTGGAATCGGCGTTGGGCTGCTGATTGATTTCCATCTCCGAATAAATTGGGTTGGAATGTCTGTGTATAACCAAGAGATCGGCAAGGGTTAAACGTCAACGACTGGCATTGAACTGAAATAACAAAATCAGATAAAGAGGTTGATAAATAGAGTTGCCCTTATAGCATTCGAATTTGTGTATAAAACGCACTCCTAACTTTAGACAGCAAAATTATGGATAAAAAATCCTCGTCTATAATACGCAATGACTTTTTAAAATTTGTAGCTGCTAAATTTAATCAAGATTTAGCAATTTTCAACTATTGATCGTTTCATAATGACTGAAAATAAGAATTTATATAGTCTACATTATGTGTTAAAATACAAAATCAACATGGTATTTAGAGCAAACGCAGACATATTCACAAAAAAAAAAAATGCAACAAGCTTGAGGCGAAAATAAGCTTGCATTCGGAGAAAGAAAATTATAGACAAATACACATTCCAGTGGATATTTTTTGTAAAATAAGTTTGGACTATAACTTACGTTCGGTCATCTCGTTCCGAGTATGGGTAGGCATGTGGTTAGAAATAAGTTTTTTTTTATATAGTTCTTGTGTATAATACGCTTCCCTAGCTTTTAGGCTGAAGAATTCGGAAAAACAGTGCATCTTATACACAAATAATAATAAAAATTATAATCACCTAATTTCGGCCACACGAACAAACTAAGTGATTGTCAAGAAAAAAGAGAACCTGCTGAAAAGTGAACTTTGCTGTTCTGGCAGATCACAGAGCAAAATTAAAAGAAGGTAAAAAAGAGAGATAAATATCTGGACCTTGCTAGAGAGCTGAAGAAGCTATGTAATAGGAAAATGATGGTGATACCAATCGTAGTTGGTGCACTTGGAACGATCCCAAAAAGATTGGTAAAGGGACTGGAAGACTTGGAAATAAGAGGGCGAGTGGAAACCAGCCTGACTACAGCATTATTAAGATCAGCCAGAATACTGAGCAGAGTCCTGGAGACTTGCTGTCACTAAAACTCCAGTGAAAAACCATCAGATAACATCGATGTGAAAAACTCTCAAAAGAGTTAAAGAATAATTATTATTATCATTATAAACTTTTTTCAGTCATTCTGTACTGTAGAACTTGCATCATACAAGTATCTTTATTTATCAAGTGACAACAAGGACCCGTGATTGACAAAACCTTTCTTAACATGTATTCTATACCACAAAAAAAAAACTGACTTTTGCTGGTCAGGTAAATCATACTTAACATTTCGTTAATCTATGTAGCTTTCCAGTTTTATCAGAATAAAACCAAAAGCTCAAATCATTACTGGTATCACTTTCGCTTCACATCTGGAAGAGAGCGCATTTTTGCTCGAATTAGTTTGAGAGTTGAATATATATCTATCTTCTTATTTTCCTTCACTGTGATGTTCTGATGAACAATAATACCCATCCTCTTCATGCTCAACAACTTTTTCAACTCTCTGACAAGATCCAAGGCCTTGTGCGTGGACATCAGTTTCTTGCTTCAATCGTTCCCTCTCGATTGGCTTGAGCTGTAGAATACGTTGACTGCACTACTTCAGAGAGGTAACCACCCACCACCACAAGGAGGTTTCATAATGCTTGATGACAGGATCCTGGTGGCTGAGCAGTCCGTAACCTGCCAACCGAAGTGGTCAAGTGACTTACAACTCCTCATTTCAGCCGTTACGAAGCTAGACGGGCAGTCAGTGAAACCCGATCTAATTAACCAGCTGGTCATGTGAAGCCCTAGCAACTAATATGATTGTCTCGACCTTATTCTTCAAATTGCTCTTGTAGATAACTAGAACCCAACCCAATTCTATCTTAAAGGTGCAAGAAGGCGGTGGCATAGGGTCAAATGCGTTGCTAGAGCAATATTTGAAATTATCTAAGCTATACATTATATATTGGCGTTAAATGAACCGCAAGGGTTGATTCGCCATTTAACCAAACCAAACCAAACCAAATTCTTCTGTGGTTCATATTTTTTAATTTCTCTCTTATCCAGTTTAAGAAGGCTTCAGAATATCTTACGACGGAAAACACCAGATATTTTCATTTTGATAAGACTTCAACAGCATAGTTTCGCTTCAGGAAGTTTTTTTTTTTTTTGCTTGTTTTTTTTTTTAATGGCATCAGCTTCTAATATTTCAAGTTATTCATAGTTTTTTTTTTCTCCAAATAGTCATATTGGGCAGTTCTATTCCTTCTGTCTCTAGCACTCTCTCCAACACCTCGATGTAGTAGCAATTGAAAAAAAAGCCTTCGAGTGGTCCTCGGCTACAGTGGGCCAACTTTCTTACTTATTCTTTCTGTTGGGCCTTTTTTAAGAATCGTATATTTTTCTATACGAAATTCCATTCCTTTATCTCGGCTTTAGATTATGATAGTTATATTCGGTTAGGTTAAGTTACATCGTTTATAAACATATCAACCTTCGTGGTTTATTTGAAGCTATCTTCGTAGAACAGTAGTGGAACTATTTAACCCATGGCTGGGGGATTTGAGGCTTCATACCTTTCTCAGAAGTATGAGGTCGAAAATGAACGCGATAGCTTGACTAGAGTTCGAACTCGCTTACAACTATATTACAATCGAGCACATTATCCATAAAGCAACGACTCCACCCCTTTTTTTTATCAGGATTTCCAATTATTTTCATTCTTAACAAAAATCTTTATATCATCAATGTATATATTATTATTATTATTATTTACTTCTTTAGAGTTTTTCACATCAGTGTTAGCTGATGGCTTTTCACTGGAGTTTGAGTGACAGCAAGTCTCCTCGAGTCTCCAGGACTCGTCTCAGGATTCTGGCCGTTCTCAGCAATGCTGTCATTTGGATACTCTCTACCCGTCCGCCAACTTCCAAGTCCTCCAGGCCTTTTAATAATCCTTTAGTCATTGTGCCAAAAACCAATCACAATCGGCACAATCGTCACTTTCATGTTCCACAGCTTTATTATTATTATTATTATTATTATTATTATCTGGTTTTCACTGAAGTCTGAGTGACAGCAAGTCTCCTCGGGTTTCCAGGACTCTTCTGAGTAATCTGGCTCATCTTAACTGTGCTGTGGTCTGAAAGGCATTGATTCTCAGACTTTATCCAGTCTCTTTTTCAGAGCTTTGTGAGCTGTTTCAAGAGCTCCAAATACAATTGTTATCACCGTCACTTTCATGTTCTTTCACCTTTTTACCTCTATAGTAAGGTTCAATTATTTATCTAGTTTTTTTTACTTTTTTTTATTCATAAACTTTCGGATCAGCTGGGATGGAAAAATCAACAAGATGTGAAGTTATTTTTTCTGTCAATAAATATTACGTCTTGTCTTCTAATTAAGATTTGGTCGTCTGTCTGTTTCAAGACTAGTCTTGAGAATCTTATGCGCCTCACCTTCCTCGACAGATTCTAGTTTGTGTATATACCATTTGTCAGTATGGTAAAATTTCAGTCCCTTGCACAGTTCCTAATGAATCGCTTTCCCCATCTATTCATATCAACTCTTGTACTCCTTTTGTGCCAGTTTGCTTCATTTACTTATCAAGTGATTAACTGTTTCATCTCTATAAACACAGAGCCTACACTTGCTATTCTATTGTATATTATCAATTGATGCTGTCAAAAAATTAGTCTTTATAGTATTATCATTTCAAATCTTGCGATTTTTTCAAACCAGCATCACCTTGTAGTCTTTCACTGGAGCCTGAACAATAGGAAGCTTTTTCAAGTCTCCAGGACTCTTCTCGGTATTCAAGCCGATCGTAATTTTTTTGGTCTCTATGGACACATTCTTCTGATTTTCCAATTATGTTAGTCTCTTCTCCAAGCCCTAGGGACTATTTTTAGTGCGCCAACTTTATTTTCACTCAGTGGTCCGCAGGAACAGAAAAATAGACCAAATGACAAGTTATTTTCTTGTTTATCAACACTACATCTGTTCTTCTGGCCAGGATTAAGTGATCTGTTTATATCTCAAAGTACCAGACAATTTTAAGCGTTTATTTTCTTGCACAGATTCTTGCTTGTGTAGATACCATTTATAAGCATGGTCAAATTTTAATTTCTTGCACAATTCCCAAATGATCACCTTTCCCAATCAGTCGTACCTAGTTTTGTTCTCATTTCGTGTTAGTTTGTTGCCTTTGCTTACAATGTGATTAACCCTTTCATCTCTGTTGCCACACAACCTACACTTGCTATTCAGTTGCAGATTATCGATTTGGGCTTTAATATGATTAGTTTTTTTGGCATTATTTTTATATCATTAAAAGAGATCCAATATTATTATTATTATCATTATTCGGTGATCGAATGATGTGTTTGCAAATCTATCTGCATTAAACAATTTTGCTCAGTTCCTAACAAAATTCAATCAGTCAATCGAATATCTATTGATCCATTATTTCAGATTCGATAAACAAAATACCTTTTGTGACAGATAATGTTTCCTCTTCATGAGCAAATGAAGACAACATTCTTATTCAGCAGCCGTAATAATAAAATTTGAAGAAATTTTGCATTTCCTCGCGACCAGGTTGGCTGGGGCTGTAGAATACACCGACTGCATCTCTGCAGAGGGTTAAGAAACACCCCCCCAACAAGTGTCCTCGATATGACACTAAACTATCAAATAGTGAGGCTCTAGTAATGCTGGAGCTTTTTGGGAATTGTCATCGCTCTCAGCTTCACTCGGGTCCGGAGTTGTAGCACCTGATAGGGTCCTATCTATGGGTTGAATAGAAATGTTTGACATTTAAACTGGGTGCAAACAAATGACTGATGCTAAACTGGATCGTTAGAAATAGAACTGTTTGATCCTTGAAACGTCTGTAAACAAATGACTGATTTTTAAATAAATTCTTAGTGATACATCGCAATACTTGGAACCATTTAACTGTGTGCTAAAGAATGAGCTTAGGCTCGTTTAAAAACGTTATCAACAAAATGTTTAAAAATCATATACATTTCATCATCATCCTGTCGTGCCGCCAGCACGGATATCCCTGACCCTCTCTCGCCACTTCTCCCTATTATTCATCGCTTTTGGCTGGTCTTCAGGGTTTGGCATCAAATAACCTACAATGGTTGATATGCCATAAAACCAAACCAAACCAAACATTATTCGCCGATGCTTTAATGGTATTTACCAAAGTTCTCGGCGCTTATTTTTGAAGTCTAAAAACTGAATACACTAATGTTTAGCTGGGAATCATCGCACAAACCCAAAACACACCTGAAGAGCAAAGTTAAGCTTTTGGTTGGAGTAAATGAAAGAGATTTAATAGAGATTATTAGCAAAGCGAAAATGATCGAAAATTACTTTAGTTCCGCAATGATATGTGTCCCCCAAAGAAACTATTTATTTACCTACCCACTCCGTTACGAGCAGGATGTGACACAAGGTCAATTTTTAAGCGGTCATGCCAAGATTAAGGAACCCAGTTTAACCAACTCTTTACACATACTTGGGGTTGAGGTTGGGGAGAACAGTTAGATTAACATCTTCTCTAAGGTATGAATCCATTGCTATTTGAAATGCAGAGCTTTGCTCAAAATTTGAAATCGAGTTATCAGATCCATTTCCAAGGCCGATAACCGTTATGCCACGAGTGCCTTTATCAAAATATTTCGCATTTACCTAATAAAAATGTCTGTGTGGTCAGTTGTTAATTACTGTGTCGGATTCTTCTCGGATCTTAGCTTTATTTTTTCTCCGTTCAGTCTCAGAGGCAATGGAAGCAGGAAGTAACAGACAATAGACATTGTATAGTAACGTCTTTGTTATTCAAGGAACAGGACCCTTCCCGTATCTTTGTCTATCGTTCTGCGTGTTATGTAGCCGTGATGAATGAAGGAACCTCAGCACTTGGTTATAAAAACATAACTCTCTTCTGGGAGTCAATTCGTCTGTAGGTGTGTGTGAGATAGAGACGGACGGAAACGAATGGAGACTGTCACATTGACCAATAACTTCTTGTCTTGACCATACCACGCTGTGTTATCTTCTAGGTCCCACTTAGCACTTCTTCTGCTTCTCGGCCGGGGGTGAGGGAAGGTACCCAACCAGCCACTTGCTGGTGCTCCCGTGACTGACCAAATCTCGTCTGTCTCCAAGCTGAGATCGACTCAAGACTGAGACTCACACCACCCGTATCTCACGTGGGCATCTGTATACATCATTTCATAACACCCACACGTTTCCGTTTAACCACGTGACTGCTTCCGCTTATTTTCATAGGTCTATCCTCTGCAGAGAATCTCTGATTGACGGCTCTGTCAAGGGTCAATATGTAACACGCCTCCCTTTCTTATTTTCTAAAATGTCTACCTGTGGGCATTTTCCCCGCGTCCCTCTCCATCTCTCTTCATATCCACGTCGAAAAAATAACGTTCAAGGACAACAACAACAAAAATAAAACAATCATCACACATCTTAGAAGGTGACATTTTAATCATGCAACAATTATCTCCTTTTCGTTCTTATCTAAATTATTTCTTTATTCTTTCTTGGCGCGGTAGGCTATTTTACATGCAAACATCAAAATTACAACATAATTACATATCCCATTTAAAAAAAAACAAACACATAGGGCCTTCCTCTGCAATTCCACAAGGAAACTAAAAACATCACAGGACCAACGCCTTGGTCCCTAAAATCCTAGTCACAAACCCAGTGACCCAGGTCATTTCAGAAACACATTTTACCTGGATTCTTGTGACGATACACCAATCATCCAATCTACAGGATCCTACCTGGAGTAACAGGAGTATTTCCAAAAATTCAATAAAAATACCATGGACCAAAACCAATACCTCGAAATGGTATTGTAAATCGAAATGCATGAAGTAACAACTCAAATACACCACACCAAAATATCTATCAGCAATTGATTTTCTTCTTAATCAATTATTGTTTTCACCTTCACAAAAAATCAAAACTAAAATCAAACTTTCGCATCAATGGCTGAGAAAATTTTCATGAAATGAGTCGGGGAAAAATCAGAAATGTCAACTTAAATTTAAACAATTATTTTCTTCTAAGCTTCTCTGCAGTTGGAGGGAATTTTTTTCAAAAATACATCATAAGTCCAAATGGAATAGTCAAAACAATATTTCCAACTAGAAAAAAGTTTACAACTTTAAAAAATTGTCAAAAAAGTTAAAAAAACTATTCATGTTTATGACAATTTTATTCTTTTTAATATCTCTTCCTCTTTCTTCTCTGATCGACTGTCTCTTTTTCTTTTCTTTCGCTTTTTCTTTCTTTTTTTTTCTTTTCAGTACCTAAAAATGTTGCGTCTTTTAAATGCTGGGTTTCCTTGATTTTTCTGGCGGGGGGGTGTCGGTTTTCAATTCTTTTTTTTTTTTTCATTGCAATAATTTTCATATACACATATGTATTTTTCCTTTATACAGTTGTTCATTTTTTGCGTTCTTTTCTTACGGATAATCTAAGCTAATATTAGTTCAAACGTGCTCTTTTTCAGTTTTTTCGAGTATCTTCCCTTTTTTCTGTTCCCACCATTAGTTTCTTGCTCACTTTCAGAGGTGTGATAATATTTCCAGGGTATTCCTTTCCTAAGTAACCCACACCTTTTCCGAGTTCATCGACCCCTTTTCTTTTTGCACTAGGTTTTCCACTGCCTGTCGGCCCACCTTCTTCCTTTTTTTCAATAGTTAACGAGGATACTTTATTTATTTATCTATTTGTATATCTATATTTCTCCCTCAAGCACAATTTTAAACTGAGTCCGTAATTTTCCAGAGCATATCATGAAACAAGTCAAGATTTTTCACACATACTCTCTAAATTTTCCATCCCCTGTTTTAAAATATCCTCTTTAACATATGAACACATCGGTGCGAAGTGTTACAACTTCAACTAACATAATAATCTAATCTGTTACCAACACCCCCAAAGTTATCGATCCTATGCTAAGAGGCCTTCACAACCTGATCTGGCCTCTAACCAATACCTCAAAATTCTCGACCCCACTCTAAGAGGAGACCTAAACAAAACCACGTATGGCTTCCACCAGTAACCAAAAAATTCTCGACCCCACTCTTGGGGGAGACTCATAAAACGCTTTACATTTTCGATCCATCGATGACCAAATCGTCATAAAATCCCGTTTCCACTCCCTAACTATAGATCCAAAGGTATATGAGCATTCTCTTGACAACATATCATAGTTTCCCAAATCTTCCCGGATGCCGAGAATCGAACCCAATCGAAATCAATATCAAATTGCTATGCATTTGAGAGCATCCACAAGTTACTACAACAATTCATAAATAAAGATTTGGTTTACCGAATAGAAAACGCGCATCTTCTATCCACTATCAAAATCCATTCATGAAAAGTTAAAATTTGAATTTTTGTCCTGAAATTCATCATCTTTTATTGGCATATCACAGAAACAATATTTTCTGTTTTGTTCGGTTGTTTTTTTTGGGGGGGGTCTTTTTCTCTTCTTTCTCTTCCCTTGCCTTCTATTTCTCTGTTAACTCAAAACATAGTTGTTTTCAGTATCAACTCATATAAAAAATATACTGGACTTTATCACTGATTTCAAATTTTCTTTTATAATTATCTAAATTCTATTGGACACGAACTCATAAAACATTGATAGGTAGATAAAACCAATTTTCTTTTTTTGTAATTAGCCAAATTTTATCGACGCGAACTTGCGAAACTTCACAGATACACAGAAGGAAAATTTTTTCTCCTTCTTTTTAGAATAAGCAATGTACCTACCCCTAGATAGCAGGGATTCATCAGCTTTTTCATTTTCGATTTTTCTGATGTGATGAATTCTTCTATCCTCAATTTTCTCTTGATTTTTCTTCTTTTCTTCAAAATTGTTCCATTTTCTGGATTTTTCCTCTTTCATTTTAGTTTACTTCCTGTTTTTTTTTTTCTGTGTCTCTTTTTTTTTTTCTCTCTTTTCTTTTCGTGTTTCGTTATTCACTCTTGGACGGTCCGTTTTCCATTTCTTTTTCCTCTTTGTTGATTGGTTAACTTCTTCATTGGTCGCTTCTTTGATCATACAGGTTTCACCCAAGGTTCGAAATCATCCCATGTCGTCCCTTTTTTTCCAAAATAAAAAGAACAAGGCAGGTCAATGCACACCAACTCATAAAATGAGGAGTAAATATACATGCATGGAGGAATGACCACAGCACTTGCTTATAAAAATATAACTCTTTTTATTTTGTTTGGAGTCAAGGCTTCTGTAGGTGTGTGAGAGAGACGGAGACGAATGGAGACTGCCACATTGACCAATAACTTCTTGTCTTGACCACACCACACTGTGTTATCTTCAAGGACCCACTTGGCACTTCTAATTTTCAGCCGGGAGTACTCAACTGGAGGCTCTGTGAGATGCTGTCGCAACGGGGCGCCCAGCCACTCGATAGCGCTTCTGTGACTGACCGAATTTCTTTGGCCGCAAGCTGAGACCGATTCAAGACTGAGACTCACACTGCCCGTATCTCTCGTGGGCATCTGAATACATCATTTCATAACGCCAACACATTTCCGTTCAACCACATGACTGCTTCCGCTTTTTTTCACATGTGCTTACTGTGCAGAGAATCTCTGATTGACGGCTCTGTCAAGGGTCAATATGCAATATGCGTTCATATGCCAGCCACCAAAAGAGCAACAGAAGCTGAATCATGAAATCTGTAATATATATATATATATATATATATAGAGAGAGAGAGAGAGAGAGAGGGATTCAAAGAACATAAGAAACCGACTCCATTTTAAATCGTGACCTCAGTAAGAGCGAACACGGAGCGCTAGGTCAAGGGTATCATGTTACAAAAGAGATTTTGAATTTTGTTAGATTGTTTTTCTTTTGGCTGCTGGATATTTTGGAGGG
This sequence comes from Sepioteuthis lessoniana, assembly GCA_963585895.1. Taxonomy (NCBI): domain Eukaryota; kingdom Metazoa; phylum Mollusca; class Cephalopoda; order Myopsida; family Loliginidae; genus Sepioteuthis; species Sepioteuthis lessoniana. Next base: position 8,197,324 of record OY757913.1, read on the forward strand.
TAGGGATAACCTGGTAACCATTTGCTTTTAATGCTACACAACAGGAGTGAGAAAAATCTTTTTCTTACAATTTGAACACTAAGAACCATTTTAGAAGGAATCCCCAGTTTTAGGCCCAACTAACCTTGCCTCATCGTGCAAAATTTCTTTGACCATCTTGTTACTGTACTGTGGTCGACTGCATCTTGACCTTACGAATTACAATTATTTTTGGTTGAATCCACGATGTTATGGGCCAGATCAAATTCTTAAAGCATAATTTCCCGAATTAGATTACGTTTCACAGACATCTTTCAAATCATACACTAAGTGAAACGATGTACAATATATCAGTGTACCAAGTCCTATGATGCTACCAATGGGTACCTCCAACGGATTGAACTGCTTCAGTCATTTGATATACACGCCTCAAATTAGCACAAACCATAATATTGCAGAATGTTTCACTCCGTCTTGTTCTTTGTTCATAATTTACTGATTTCCTTTATTGCGCCATAGACACAGATGCAGTCAAATGATCCAGATTGTTTGACATCGTATTAAAAAAAAGAAATTCGTTTCTTTAACCAAAATAATGAAAACAGACCAATATACCTGTAGTCATCGATGTCTGTTGGAATGTATCTCTGTGGTCTAAAGGTAGCATTTGAGACTCAGTCTGTTTTGTTGCTGAGGAAGTCACGTCTGTAGCAGCCAAAATGATTTGCAACATCGTAATATAAAAATGAATCCGAACCCCGTACGGTTCTTGGTTTACAAGAGGGATGAAGGCACCTTCTGGAAAGTAAAAAGCAAAAAAAAAAAAAAAAGAAAAAAAAAGGCAAGAAAAGAAATTAAAAAAAGAAAGGATAAAAAATGTATTAACGAAAGAAAATAAAATAAACGGACAAAAAAATAACGAAAAAAAAAAACAGAAAGAAAATCCAAGAAGAAAAAGAGAAGAAAGAAAAGAGAAGAAAAAATAAGTTAAGAAAGAAAGAGAAAAAGAAAAAAGAAAATAAGAAAGAAAAGTCAAGAAGAAAAGAATAAGGACAAGAAAAAAGAAAGATAAAGATGAAAATAAGAAAAAAGCAAATAAAGAATAAGAAGAAAGAGAAAAAAGTAAGAATAAGGGAAAAAAATAACAAAAGAAAGAAAAATTAAAGATAAGAAAGAAAGAAAGAAAAGAATAAGAAAGAAAAAAGAAAGGATAAGGACAAAAAAAGAGGAAAGAAACAGAGAATAAGAAGAAAAAGAGAAAGAAGAAAAATGAAAAGAAGAAAAGAAAGAATGAGGACAAGAAAGAAGAAAAGAAAGGAAATCCTTTACAAAAATAAAGATTGCTTCATACATGAATTTCTTGCGGCTACTATCATCATATTTATTGTGTGTGATCTTCCAAGTTAAAGAACCCCAAATAAAAAAAAAGTTTTCAGTGTACATTTTGCTTTTTAAACTTCTCCAATCAAAGACTGAAATAGGTATGAGGCCGATTGTTCAATGTTTTAGTTTTTATGACTTAAAAAAATAAATAAAGACAAACACCATTATTAATCGTGTTTAAGACGCATCCTTAATTTTTTTGGTATGAAATTCTAGAAATAACATTTCCAGTGTATAATACGCTTTGACTTTTTCGAATATTTTGTTCAATTTTTTTTATCCGGTTTGTATCGACTAAAAATAAGAATTAATATGATTCATACAAAGGCATCAACGAAAATGTTACGAAATTTCGGTGAATATAAGTTCAGTACAGTTGAAGGAAATTTTAAACAAGCATGCATTCTGATATACATAAGCGTGTGTTACACACACATAATAGCGGTACCTATTTCAGTGAATTTGAACACTCACGACATTATGCGATAGTTTCTGGTTGTGTAGAACTCAGGGGTTTTAGTTAATCAGCAGGTAAATAAATTTCTGGGTTCTTTTCATAAAATTTATTTCAGAAAACGTAAAAAATATCTCGAGCAAGAAAAATATTCATGTACAATATATTAATTCATTCACAACCTTTTATGCGAAGAATAACAGTCTTATTTTTGTTTGATATAAATTTTATAACATCATCATCATCAGGCATGTAAACAGCATGGGTTCCCTTGACCCTCACACATCATCCGTCCCTATCAGTCATCGTTCTTGGTAAACTCTCTTGTCTCTAGAAAGCAGATGAAAGTAAATCTTAGCTGATCGACCAACATTAATGTGTCCATGTGCAGGACTTCAGAGAAGAACGTCGCTTATGAGTTTGTCTTTACTTCTCCAGTAGTACCCAGCATGTTTTGTCTGTCTTACTAAGGTAGTTTGTGAGATGGGAGGTGAGTGGCCATAGAGCCGTTGTTTTGTAAAATGTTGCCGTCAGGATTTGTTCAAAATGACCCGCAACATTCTTGTGTAGTTCCCATCTAGCTTTTTGTTAGAGCCCAAGTGGTGCAACCATACAGTAGTACTGACATGGCTACAGCTTGGAAGAATTCTCGGTTTATTTCACCATAGTGATCTGATTTCCCATATAGTCGTTTACCTGTAAATAGCATTCTATGCCTTTACCTATGCGTATGCTGACGTCGTGTTCAGTAGAGGAGATATTACTACCAAGGCATTTGAACTGGTCTACTTGCAATCCTGCTTTACCTATACGTATGCTGACATCGCTTTCAGTCGATGAGATATTGCTACTTCAGTTGTAATAATAGAACATAAACAACTTAAAAGATTGTATGTTTTATAACATGAGGAAAAGACCCGTCAAGTATCTTTCCACTCTTTGTTTCGTTATAAATTTAGAAAATCCTGATCAAAACAAAGTTGTTGCATTTGTGAGGCAGAAATACATCAAATTTGAAAATCTGATCTTTAGCCATATCAGTACTACTGTATTGTTGCACCACTAGGACTCTAACAAAACGGTTGGAGAAAGAACTATATTAGAATGCAACGTGTTGTTTTTGATCAAATTCCGGAAACAGTACCCAACAAAACAGCTACTTACCAGCCATCACACAAGCCATCAAAGTAAGACCAATACGCTGGAGATTTAAGGACGAACTCGTAGTAAGTGACACACGAAAAACTTATATAAACCAGCGGTGTATGGACACGGGAAGTTATCTAGATTTGGCTTGGTTGTATTTTATATCATATCAACCCTTCTGGGTTATTTAATGCCAAATATATTAAACATATATAATTTGTTGACACATTTTGTAGATAACATTTTTAAGCGAGCCCGAGCTCATTCTTTCGTCAAATGATTTCAAGTATTTCAAACATAAATAATTCTATTTACAATTAATTATTAGTTTGAACACAATAATTTAAAGTACTGCAATGTAACAGTAACAATTTAATTTAACGCCAGTCATTTGTTTGCACACAGTTAAATGGTTATACATATATCATTTGTGATTTTATAGGTAATTTCATTTTTTAATGAGTTAGAACTAATTTGTTTGCATTCTGGTATTGCTATAATTTCTACACCATTTAATATCAATTATTCTATTCAACACGATTCATAAATCTGTACAGTCAAATAATTTCAAGCATTGCTATTTTACACTAATACTTCTATTTTACCAACAGGTGCACGGTTTCAAATATTCTTCAATAATCATTTTATTTGCACACAGTTAACTGTTCCAAGTATTGCTGTGTACCATTAACAATTCAATTAAACATCTGTCATGTGTTTACACACAGTTAAATGATCAAACAGTTCTATATCTAACGATATTTACCAACCCCTCCGCTCGGGCAGGATATGATACAAGGTCAATTTTTAAGCGGAGTTTAACAGGTTTGAATTCAGAGTTTTCCTTCTCCTAGATTAGTTGCCTCATCAAGGCTGAAGAATTCAGTCTGCCCTACTATTTATCCATAGCTGGAGGGAGAATAATTGGATTCATACCTTCCTAAGAGTATTAGTGCTATGTGAAATGCAATCAGTCTCGTCGAGGATTTGAACTCGTGTCGTCGTGTCCATTTCCTACGACGATAACCATTACACCACGGGCACCCCCAATATATATATATAACATAAGTCATTTGTTTACACATACTTTAAATGGTCAAACAGTTCTATTCGTCCCATAGATAGGACCCTATCACGTGCTACCTCTCTACGCAAGAGTGGACCTGGGATCAATAGCAATGAAGGGGTACGCCATATTCCTCAAAGCTTCAGGACTGTAGTCTCACCATCAGATACAGTTTAGTGTCATATCCAGGATACTCGTTAGTGGAGAGTAGTCTTACCGCTTTACAGAGATGCAGTCTGTGTATTTTACAGCCCCAGTTGATTGGGCTTGGATTGTTTAGAGTTATACCTGGACATTCGTTAGGGGTGGAGTCTTACATCTCTGCAGAGAAGCACTCGGTTTATTCCATAGCCTCAGCGACTAGGCTAAACCTTTAAAGGACCTTCCAAGAGTTATTGCGAATAAGGACGGATAGGGAGAAAGATTCAGGGGAAGAAAGAGTCCAGGAGGAACTGTGCTGTTTATAGGCTTTTATAATGATGATGATGATAATAATAAGGTTGATAACCAAAATAATATGTAACTTTATGTAACTCGTTTTATGAAACCAAAAACTGAAAATTGTTCCAATTGATAAATAAAGATATATGTTAAAAAGAAAATAGTCAGCGTCGTATATGTTAGTTTAACTTACGTTGACAAAAACTTTCACAGTCTGTTCGACGCAGGAAAGCGACTTCCGCTACTCTGTGTTGGTATTTGGAACATGTGTAGAAAATAGTATTTCGAC
>OY757913.1:8202281-8532281 GCA_963585895.1 Sepioteuthis lessoniana
CACAGTTCAATTGTCGAAAACATTTCTATTTCAAGCTATTCCGTTTATTCCGTTAAACAGTTCTGATTTAAACAATTCAGTTAAATATCCGCATAGTTTTTGTTCACACACAGTTAAATGTCAAAACAGTTCTATTTCAAGCAACTCAGTTTAGGGTATGTACAGTTTCAATGTCGAAAACAGTTCTATTTCTAACAATTCAGTTTAGCAAAAGTACGCAGTTTATTTCTATTTGAGACATAGATAGGACCCTATCAGGTGCTACCACTCCGGGCCAGAGTGAACCTGGGAGCGGTGGCAATGAGGTGGGGGTAGTCTGCATTGCCCAAAGGTCCAGCATTCTGGAACCTCACTATCAGATTATTTGGTGTCATATCCAGGACACTTGTTTTCGTTACAGTCAATGTATTCTACATCCCCAGCCGACTAGGCAATTTTGATTTTTGTACGGAGGACGCAAGTAATGGATTAATAACGGGAGATGTGTATTAAGTGTTGTACATTTTATTTTTTTAATTCAATTTAGAATGAAGTGTTGTTTTATTATCATAAAAGGACATGAGAATACATATACAACAATAGTTTGACGCAGCAATTTTTTAAAGGTGCATTATTGTTAGCAACGATGAGGTTGGTTGTTTTAAATTTTTTGTTGTTTATGAATTTTCGACGTTTATTGCTATCTGAAGGTGATATGTATCCGTACATGATATTTTAAATTACTTATTCGTTTTATTTGCTGTTGGAATACATTTAGTTTCACTTAAATAAATTGATTTTTGTTAGTATTACTGTTTAAGTTATTATTCGTTGACGTCTGAAAAGATATTTTCATTCTTCCATCTACGATATAGTTGGGTAATCCATTATAAATTAGGATTTCATTATTGTTGCTTAGTTCTCTGTAGAATAGTGTAAGAGGTTCATACGATAAGTTCCCAGACTTTTTTCGTATGGGCACTTTTATTGATAGTACACACATGAAACTCTAGTCCCCTTCAAAGTAATCTCCTCCGGTTGCAATGCACCTGTTGTACCGTTCCAACAACTTCTAGAAGGCCCCATGGAAGTCCTCTTGTGTAAGCGTGTCAATGACCTTCGTCACAGCCTCTTTCATCTCTGCAATTCTCTCATAACGACAGCCTGTAAGTTTTTCCTTGAGCTGAGGGAATAACCAAAAGCCACAGGGAGCAAGGTCTTCACTATAGGGAGGCTGAGGAAGTGTCTTGATGCCCATCTTGCTCAAATAGTCTGTGACAAGGATGAGCACCCTTGGGACAAACTTCGCGCAAATCTTCTGCATCTTCAGTTCCTCGCTAATAATTGTGTGTACAGTTCCCACACTGACATCAAACTGTGCACTTATTGTCTCTATAGACACACGGCAGTTCTTATCCATGAGATTCTTTATTTGGCCAATCAACTCTGGTGTTCTGACTTCCTTACTCCTCCCACACCTCTCATCATCCCTCACAGACTCCCTGACTTCCTTGAATATCTTATGACACTCAAACACTGATGCTCGATTCATGCAATATGCTCCAAAAGCAGTCTGAAGCATTCCATACGATTCTCTGGCATTTTTTCAAAGTTTAAAACACAATTTTATTGCATATGGTTCTTCTAAAGTGTCCTCACGTCCAGATTGCATTTTTGAAATTCACCAGCTATGACAATCAGGCTTTAGAAGGGTGTATTCCAATTGCTGCTATAGCTGTCCATTTGAACCTGGAATCATAAAAATTGGTCAGTCATCTCATAAGATGTATATCAATAACATACTGAATTTTCAAGAGTCTACGACAATTTTAAATGCCCGTACAAAAAAAGGCTGGAAACTTATCGTATGCACCTCGTATATGACGAGAAGTTAATTTTTTTATAGCACTCCACAAATTTTCAACAAATTCTATTTGAGAATCCAAAAATATTATATAGGATTAGTTGCAAAAAAGTGATTTCAAATATTAGAAACGATACTTAAAAAGAATACACATTCTACACAAAACAACATCTACCTTAACTTAAAATGTGTCTTATATAAATACAAAACCCTACAACCTAGGTGGATTTACAGTCAGGTGTTCCTTAGCTATTATCTGAAAACTTTCAAACCAACGTCACCCGCACCTGACGAACATGCCAACTTAAAGATTCTTTGAGCATAGAATAAATCCAGCACTCCACAACACAGGAGTATCCATATCCTCGGCAATGACCGAAGAAGGTCGAAAGTACCCGTATTCGGACTACACAATCAGAAACTTTGGACAGTTGCGATATCTCGTTTACCAAAAAAAAAAAAGCTGAATAAAAATCTAAACCCTCAATCCTCGTCTTCATCTTAAAAAACACGCCTATAAAAGAACACACACACACACACACACACACACACACACACATATATACTTGTCTAACATAAAGTTGGGCGGGTTTCGATCCAAGCTTCAAGCCTCCTACGTGTCTAGCCACACTGAAGCGTTGTGATACGATACAGCCTATCTGTGGATGACTATATATATATATATAGAGAGAGAGAGAGAAAGAGAAAGAGAAAGAGAGATGTGTGTGTGTGTGTGTTCTTTTAAAGGCATGTTTATTTCCTTATTTTTTTGAAGATGAAGAAAAGAATTGCAGGTTTAGCTTTTAGAATGTTTGTATTTAAAATAGGGCTTGTAACCAAGGAGAAGGTATGAATACAATTATGCTCCCTCCACCTAAGGGTAAATACTGGGGCAGACTGGGCTATTTAACCTTGGTACGGAAACTGGTCTAGGAGAAGGAAACAATTCAAAATCGTTCCAAACCTGGAGAAGAACTGGGTCCGTAAAGCTATTCATGACCAAGATACACTATATGAGTTGAACACCTTCAACTAAACCAGGTAACTGGAACCGTGAAAGTGATATATATATATATGTATATATATATATATATGTGTGTGTGTGTGTGTGTGTGTGTGTGAGTGTGTGTACACATATATACCTATATACATAGAGAGAGAAAAAGAGAGGGAGAGAGAGAGAGAGTGAGTGAGAGGGAAAGAGTTTGCTCAATATATATATAAAGAGTGAACAATTTCTGTGATAAAGAATATATATATTAAGTAAGAATAATGTAGATACGGAACCAGTGGCACTTAGTGACTGCCAGCTTCTTGCCAATGTGATCATCGGACCTACCGAGAAAGGGACTATCTCCATTATATATATATATACTGTTTAGAATTTAACGATAAAAGTGCCCCTAAATCGTAAAATCTTTACAGTGCCGAATACACAAAGATGTAGAGAAATATCACACTATATCATCAATTATAAAAACTGTAAGGCAGGTTTTGACATAAAATGTGTGTATTAGATTACATGACGATTGAAGACGTGAAACTCGAAGTTGTGAGTTACAACTCAACCTTATGTTTTTTTAATATATATATGAATAGAGAAATGGTAGATTCTGGTAAATCTGACAAGATGATAAAAATAAGTGGAAAAGTGGATAGACTAACCACAACGGGTTTAGTAGTAATATTTCGTTCTTTATTCAAGTAAGAACTTCTTCAGACTAAAAACAATTTTTGAGCTTTTCTACATTTTAGCAATTGAGTAAAAAGATAAAATAAAGATGAAAGATATAAAAATATAAAGAGAGGGAAAGAGTCTAAAGACAAGAGACAGACAAGGAAAGAAAAGGGAGGGAAATAGATATAGGATTGTGTGATGGTAGTTGGGGAAATATTATTACTAAACACGTTGAAGTATTTGGTTCATCCACTTGTTTTCATCATATATATAAATATATTTCGATCAACTAGTGCAATGAATAAAATAATTGAAAATATTTTTCTAGCAAAAAATAAAATAAAAAAATCGGAAATATTGGATGAGATACAAGTCAAAATTCGTGCTGCTCGTTGTTGGCCAAAATAGAAACATAATGAAACACTGAATGATTTTGTAACTAGCAAACTATGCGCAGACGACATTTGTCTGCCGTGATGTCATCATCAATAATGGCTTGCAAGTGAAAGAAACAAGTGATTGCTGTTTTCTTCTATCGCTTCAGCCAGCCCTGACTGTTGGTTCGCCCCCAGCCAGTGGGTCTTTTTATTTCCCCACTAACTGGGGTGTATACTAATAGATTTGTGGACGTGCTCAGGACGTAATGGTTACTGCAGTAACAAAGAGACCAGGCGAATTGAGTTCAAATCCTGAACGAGACTATTTGCATATCACATAGCGCGAATACTCTTGGGAAAGGTATGAATCCCACTATTGCCCCTCTCAGCTATGAGTAAATTGGAGGGCATACTGGGCTCTTTAGCCTTGGTATGATAACCAGTCTAGGAGAAGGAAAACGCTGAATTCGTCACAATTGTACCCTGCTTAAGAAATTGACCTTGTGTCGCATCCTACTCGTAATCGAGGGATTAGGTTTAATACATATTAACACATTTATGCGATAGAGGCGGATTAGATATACATATAAACGAGTTTTTTTTTTTCATACTAATTTAATTTGCAAAAGGATTGGATGTTCACCAGCTAAACTTTATGAAATTTGATTCTTGAAAAAGTGAAATCGGATACTTGATTCGGTTCGGTTTCTTTGTTTAATGGCATATCAACCTTTGTAGGTTATTTAATGCCAAAGCCATTTTCCTAGAAGAACAGTAGTGGTACTATTTAACCCATAGCTGAGAGGATAAGGGGGTTCATACCTTTCCCAAGGGTATTTGCCCGAAAGTGAACGTAATAGCGTGACTAGAGTACGAACTCACGTAGTACGATTTCGCAGTCCATCACTTTAACCATTACACCACGAGGACACCCCCATGAAATTTGAGGCCTTTCTCCAACAAATACAGTAAACATTTCTAAATAATCATACATGGTTATCATTTATATATAATATTTGATGACTCAGAGTTAAAAAACAAAACAAAAAAAAACAGAAGTTAATGAGAGAATTAAAAATATTTTTTGAAAATGAGGCTCCCAAAGTGCGTGGCTCGAAGCTATTGTTTATTAGCTTTTAGGTACTGTAATTATTTGTGTATAAAATGCACAACTTACTTTGGGCTACGAAATTCCGGAGAAAAAATTCTCTGACTTTTTAGAATTTGTAGCAGCTAAATTTAAATTAAATATTTGTTTACATTTTTATCGGTTCGTACTATCTAAAACTGAGAATTTACATATTTTCCATAATGTCTTAAAACACAAATTTACGTAGTTTTAGAGCAAAACACGCGGTCATGTTCACACCAAAATGGAACAAGCTTGTGGCAAAAATAAGCTTACATTTGGAGGAAGAAAATTATAAACAAACACACATTCCAGTGGATATTTCTCTATACATATTTACCAACCCTTCCACTCGGGCAGGATATTACACAAGATCAATTTTTTAGCGGAGTTTAACGGGTTTGAATTCAGAGTTTTCCTTCTCCTAGACTAGTTGCCTCACCAAGGCTGAAGAACCCAGTCTGTCCTACTATTTACCCATAGCTGGAGGGAGAATAATTGGATTCATACCTTTCCCAAGAGTATTAGTACTATATGAAATGCAATCAGTCTCGTCCAGGGTTTGAACTCGTGTCGCCGTGTCCATTTCCTACGACAATAACCATTATACCACGGGCACTTCAATAAGTGGATATTTCTCTATAACGACGTAAAATACATTGGTTTGGACTTACTTTTGGTCATTTCATCTTGAATATGGTGAGGCATGTGACTGGAAAATGTTGATCATATAGTTCTTGTGTATAATATGTACCTCTGGAAAATTAGTGCGTCTTATACACAAATAATTGCGTTAATTTCAACGCTGTTTGACAGGATTTTCCAGAATCAATATCATAAACGTTAAATCAAAAATGAATTCAGTCATAAATTAATTATTGCAAATATTCATCATTTCTTTCTTATTCATCAAACGACATTTTAAATAACTTTAAATAATTACAAGTCTGTTTATTCTTCATTCAGGAAATAATCATGCTTCCTTTTTTTTTTTCTTATATGTTTTGCAGAAACAAAAGTTAATCTTCGTTAATTCTTTTTTATGAATCCCATTTTCCAACCAATGTTTAAAAAAAAAATTCACTAGGTTTTAGAAAAATTGGTATTTCGTAATCTAATAACTTGACCAATTCTCATTCAACTGATCTCAAATTTTAACTGCATGTGCAGAAACTACCCAAAATTTAATGTTTAATTTCTTCTTTCGTTTTAGAGATAAAAATGCCATTCATTGTGAAAGAAAAGGCGTTTAAGCATAGAATCTTTAGTTGTATTCCACACATGCTATAAAAAGTTGAGATGATTTGAACGAGAATTGGTTAAGTTATTTGATTACGAAATTATATCAATTTTTCTGAAACACCCAGGAGATCTCAAATGGTATCAAGTTTGTTTTTTTTAAAGCCTGTACTTTTGGGAAAATGGTCAAATGAGAAGGAATAAACAAACTTAAAATAAACCAAATGTGAAGGAATTATAAAGACGACTCCAAATAAGAGTTTATCTTTAATAAAATCAAAGTTTGAGGCCAGAAATAGTTTAAATGTCAAATCCAGCTATCGATGTTCAAAGTGATTTCACCTATGAGACAACTTGATTTCATAATCAAAAATAATCAACTTTAACTTCCGATCCAGATACATCTGTTGCTTCCCTCTCACTTATCAGTCCTCCCACTCGAGTGGGAGGAGGGAGGGCAGGTTTAATGATCCAAAGAAGTGGGAGAAGGAGGAGGTGAGAAAAGTTTTTTGAAAAGGAGCCATGCATGTCGCAATCATGCATAAAATGTTTAACGTACTGCCATTCAAAATGGCAGACATTTCAGCTCTGCCAAAAACAAAACAAAACAAAAAAAAGGAAAAAAAGAAAAAGCACCAAAAAATTGAAATACTTTTCTACTCACGTCATTAATTTGGAGTAATGTGTCCATACATCAAAGAATCGGAACTGAGACAGACGCTGATAAAAATATGGATAGTAAATATTTCATCTGCGTCGCAATATTCCAGCTCAGCGTCTCCAGATTTGATTGAAACTTTGAAGAAGGGTCGATTCTAAGGACTTTTGGAACCGGTAATTAACCGAAATGCCCAAGGATTGTACAAAAGGACTTTGTGTTGCTTGCGTGTAAGGTTTGAGTCCGAAGGAATTCTCTTTGGTTGAACAAGCACCGTACACGAACGTCTGCGCACGACAACATTCCAGGAGTTAGTTGGTGGTGACGCAGAAAGAGGCCCGTTGACGACTGGAAATGAAAAAAAAAAAAAGAAAAACTAGAAAAAAAAGAAAGAAAAGAATAAAACTAGTCAGTGGAGAACATAGAGGTGAAAGAAGAAAAAAGAATGTTGTGGGAAGTGGTAAAATTAAGAAAGAGAAAGACAGGAGTAACTCAACGAAAAAAAAGTAGGCGTAAGAAAGAAAGAAAGAGAGAAAAGAAAAACTGGAATGATGGAAACATGAGAGTTAGAGAGAGGGGTAAAGGGAGAAAGAAAAGACAGAAATTCATAGGAAATATGAAGTAGAAAGGAAAGAACACGTATAGGCGAGGGAGAGGGAAATCCCGATTGTTTGTTGTCATTCTGTCAGTCATCAAGAAAAGGTGTTTTTTTTAGCGAGAAGCTATCGAGATTTCCGTCACACTAAGAAAACAATCATTGTGTGCTTTATCCTAAGATCGCTCACTCTTTTTTCAACTTTCTCAGATACCTGCAACGAGCGTTGAAATCTTATCAACGGACACCTTTGAAATAATCAGCGGGAAAAGAAAGATGTATTTTATAACCTGGCCTAAGTGGATGTGTACAGTGTGACTAAAATCAGAGAGAAAATTTTTCTTAATTAAAAAGAAACGACGATATTTGGTGTGTTTTTTTTTTTTTGGAAGGTGGAAACGTCAAGATTAAAAAATTTAGTGATGAACAACAACGATTATACGGAGGAAAAAAAAAAGGGACGGATACAAAACAGAAATGAAAAGAAATAAGTGAAGAAAGGAAGAACATTAAGTTAAGTATATAATGAATGAAAAGTAGAAATGAAAACGAAAATAAAAGAAAGAAAACGTAGAAAAGAGGGGAAAAAATGGTTGTTGATTCAAGAAAATGAGTGAAAATGTAAATGAAACAAACACACACAAAAAAAAAACAGACTTACGATTTTGGCTAAATGCAGTCATTTATACATAATTTTTTCTTTTTTTTTTTTTCTTTTTTTAAATATTTTCTTTCTATGTTTAACTCCAGTTTGCACGCAATAAAACAGGATGGACCTAATCAAATATGGTGGAATTCTAAACAGACTGCTGACACTATTGCAATGAGGATTTGAATTGACATGAAAAACGATGGAAGAACAAATATTTGATATCGGTAAGAAAGTCTTACATTCATCAATATGACACATTTTTAAAAAAATAAGTTTAGTTTTTGATTTTTTCTTGATTAAGAATTCATTCATTCTTTTTTCCGTTATACTTGTGAATTTATTTGAATTTTTTTGTTTTTACTGTTGTGTCTATATTTGTGATGGGTTGGGGCACTCGCGAGGAAGCGTCGTAATAAATTGACCCGGTGACCCGAGTTCAAATCCTGGACGACTCTGTTTGCATTTCACTTCGCGCTAAAGCCCTATATAAAGGCATGAATCCATCTTTAATCTCGGTGCGGCAACCAGTCTAGAAGAAAGAAAGCTCTGAATTCAAATCAGATGTACTCCGTTTAAAAATTGACCATGTGTCATATCCTGTCACTGGTGAAGAGGTCGGATCATCATCTCATCATCTTGTCGTGCCATCAGCACGGATATCCCTGACCCTCTCTCGCTACCTCTCCCTATCGTTCATCGCTTTCGACAGGCCCTCAGGGCTACACCCCGTATCCTCACAGAGCTGCTGTATGTAGGTTCGAGCTATTCGCCCTGCTTTTTCTAGGGTCCATAGGAGTCAATCACTAATGAGCTCGTCCTTACTTCTCCAGCAGTGCCCTGCATGTCTGGTTCATCTAATTTGGATAGTTTTCGTGATGGGTGGTAGGTGACCGTACAGCTGCTGCTTTGTGGGGTCCTGCCTCCAGGACCTGTTCAATATTGCTCGCAGCATTCTGGTGTAGTTGCCGTCCTGCCTTTTCTCCAGCCATTTAGTTAGCGTCCATGTAGTGCATCCATATCGTAGTATCGATACGATCGCTGCTTGGAAAAAATTGTGTTTCATTTTATCGGTCAGGTCTGATAGATATTTACGAGGTGCCTTCAATAAGTTTACAGACTTTTTTGTACAGGCATTTAGAATTGTCGTAGACTCTTGAAAATTCACTATGTTATTGCTATACATCTTATGAGATGACTGACCAATTTTTAGGATTTCAGCTTCAAATGAACAGCTACAGCAGCAATTGGAATACACCCTACTAAAGCCTGATTGTCATAGCTGGTGAATTTCAAAAATGCAATCTGGGCGTGAGGACACTTAAGAAGAACCATATTCAATAAAATTGTGTTTTAAACTTGGAAAAAATGCCAGAGAAACGTATGGAATGCTTCAGACTGCTTTTGGAGTATCTTGCGTGAATCGAGCATCAGTTTTTGAGTGGCATAAGAGATTCAAGGAAGGCAGGGAGTCTGTGATGGATAATGAGAGGTGTGGGAGAAGTAAGGAAGTCAATACACCAGAGTATATTGGCCAAACGATTAGGGTTACTATGATGAGGTTTTAAGGGAGTTCAGGAAGAGATTCCGTCAGAAGAGGCCAGCACTCTTCAAATCGGCTCAATAGCATTTCCACCAGGACAATACACCAGTCCACAACTCCATCCTTGTCACAGACTATTTGAGCAAGATGGGCATCAAGACACTTCATCAGCCTCCCTATAGTGAAGACCTTGCTCCCTGTGACTTTTGCTTATTCCCTAAGCTCAGAGGCTGTCGTTATGAGACAATTGAGGAGATGAAAGAGGCTGTGACGAAGGTCATTGACACGCTCACAGAAGAGGACTTCCATGGGCCTTTCAGAAGTTGTTGGAACGGTACAAGTGCATTGCAGCCGGAGGAGATTACTTCAAAGGGGACTAGAGTTTCATGCGTGTACTATCAATAAAAGTGCCCATACGAAAAATGTCTGGAAATTTACTGATCCTCGTATATTCATCATGAAGCAAAAGGATTTCACTATGAATTGTTCTTTTGTAAAGTACACGTGAATAAATACACATTGCAAAGTTTTCTTGTACACGTACACAATTAAGTAAGTTCTGTTGTCATTATTAGCACGACTTTTTGCACCAATAAAATCACCGAAAACATCTTAAATTTTTTTTAAAGAAAAAAGCAAAAACGAATTTTCAGGAAAATTTATTTTAGAGATTAGACAAAAAAGTTCCTTTCAAATAAGTGGATTTAAGAGTGGAATTATTTTGAAAGTGTATTTTCTTTCGGATTTATTTTGGTTATTCTTTGTAAATATTTGCAAATATATTTTTGGTTACGGTTAATGATGATGATAATGATGTTGATGATTAAGAGGAGTGGGAAGTGGAGGAGGAGGAGGAGGAGGAGAGGAAGATATAAACAAAACAAAGAAGTCAGTTTCGTTTGATGAGATAAAAAGGAAAATCTTTCATTTCTTCTAGATTCTTTATGCTGGATTTAACTATAAACTTAATAAGCTTTGCAGCAGACACCCTCAGGGTCTAAACTTTAAAAAGTATATCTTTATTTTTTCACATCAATTTCTCCTCAGTATATATAATTAGAGAAATTGACATTATATTAATTAATTTATGATTACTAGAAAATCTGGCAAACACCCACATGTGACATACGGAACACTGAACAGCTGTTTCGACTTTATTGGGTCTCATCAGCAGTGCATACTGTGATCTCCACCACTAGAGATCGAACCGGCAACCCCAGAATGCAGAAACCAAACTTCTAACAATGAGCCGCCAGTTCATGCTACACATAAGCGATGCCATATAAACCACTTATAGTAAGAAAGCACGATCATATGTATCTTGACAGTACGTTTTTACCTTACAGAGGACACGACCACCTCTAGGGCTACGTCTTCCCAAGTCGGTCTTATGCATCCGCATAGACTATAACCTCATGGTTATAAATATAAAATCAATTCCTCTAATTATATATATAATCTAATTCCTGCCCATATGTGGAAGTAACTAATGGAAAGAAATCCGACAGTATGAAGAAAAATTGATGAACAAAGTAATCCAAAATTGATTAATTTATTTGAAGAAAGTCAACATTTTTGTCATTTTGGCTTTTCGGACAATTGTCTTCATCTTTATTGTTATTTCCACAACGTTTCGGCCGATATATCCTCCGGCCTTCTTCAGGTTTTTATCGAACTCTGGAACCTAAACGGAACTTCGAACTACATTCTTTATTGAATCCACGGGTGTCACCTGTTCAGATTCCGTTAGCCATAACCGGGTACAAGTGTTAAGTATTCCTGTATTGTTACTCGCCTGCAGTCTGGATTGAACCTGCAACCTCCAGATTATTGTCTCCTTAGAAGCTTAGGGAACCAACGCCTATAACCGTTACGCTATGTGTCCAATGATAAAAATCTTCATGCAACGTCTCAGAAATTTAGACAACTAAAGTCAACATTGTTCTATAAACATTTGTTTCACCATTTTAGAGTCCTGAAAAATGTTCATTAAAACTGAAACGTTTTAAGGTTGACTTTCCTTCTAATGAATTCATCGAATCTGGATGACTTTGTTTTTTAATTTTTCTCCATATATATATATATATATATATATATATATAATTTTCTTTTTTATCAATAACATTAACATAATAATGATTTTTCCCCAATTTTTTTTTTAGAGAAGGGCCACAAATTTCATATAATCTAGAACTCTAGCAAGTAAAAGTCTGGCACTGATGATTCTCGCGCAAAAATTTCAATTTTCAGTTGCTGCATGCAGCCAACATCGCAACAGTTATGGTCACTGGCCCTTTAAAATAAAAATAAAAATCCTATTCTTGTAATCTTCAATCGAGTTAAACCTGAGTCTTAGCGAAATCAATCATAGTTGTCTCCCCCTGGATCAGCCACCTTGAATACTAAAAGATTCTCCACTTTAAATGGACCGCAGCTACATTATACTTGAATAAAACTTAAGTAAAGCAATTACCTTGTTCGTCTTTTATTAAAAATGTTAAACCTTGTTTTTTTCTTCAAAAGTTTTATTCACTATGAGCAGAAATTGAGGCCCATTCATTTGAATACGGATTTTTTAAAACTGAAGGAGCACTTTCTTTTGCTGAGAGAGAAAATGGGTGACGGAAAAAGAAACAAGTGAGACAGAAACGAACGATTTATTGATTTAAACGGCTGGCCAATCCGTTCGGGCGTATTTATGCTTAGAAGTGAGAGAATCACATTCATTGTACGTTTATTTTTTTTTTGTATAGTTGTTAACTTAGAGTTTTTTTGGGGGGGGTGTTTGTTTTTTTGTTTGTTTGTTTGTTTGTCTGTTTGTTTGTTTGTTTGTTTTTTTAGTACACGTTCTTATCGAATACGAATAATCAAATCTATTTGACACATTGATGAAACTCTAACTGGTACCATCAGTCCATGTCAGAGTGGACCTGGAAGTAATGACAATAAAGGGTTACTCCCACCATCACCAGATATCCTGAACTATATCCTCACCAATAGATGCAGTTTAATGCAGAACACAGAAACGAATTATGAAAATGAATATGCAAATACACAAAAGAGAGAAAAACAGAGATTGAAGAAAAGAAAAGAAAAGAAAAAAAAGAAAGAGAAAGAAAGAAAGATTAAGACTTACGTTAATCATTCTCTATAATTCATTGTTTTTAGTTCGGCTGTTTAATCAGTTCTGATATTTTTCTTTGTTATTTGCTGTCAGTTTTATTTCTTTAACGATTTTTTCTCTAAATTACTTAAATTGCCTGTTATTGGTGGGTCAACTACACGTTTATCATGACTGTGCCCTTGATAGCGAAGCCTCCACCCGCCCTAAGTAGCACCCGACTAATGAAATGCCGACAAAGTTCTCAAGTTATTTTCATGTGTTATTCGGTATGCAAGTGTTTTACTTTTTTTCTGTTAAGGAGACCGAAAAAGAGAAAGATAGAAAGAAGTGGGGTTTAAATAAGGTCTTTTAATAGGCGGAGCCGACGATGACCTCTGAACAGCAATTACGATGGCTAATTTAGCCAGGGAGTTGTGAGGAAATAACAGTTGTTCAAATGAAAGGTAAAATTAGAGTTGGACATCAAGGTCGGCAAATCATTTTAGAAACTTATTCTGCCCAGCAAAAGTAGAGTGTAATGCCTAATAATCAGAACACTCCGTTGCTGTTTGGAAATAGGGAAACCTGTGAAAAATGTCGATTTCAATGGATAAATTTTATACAAATACTATAACCATATTTAAACGATATGTTGAATATAGCTTATTTTATAGAAGAATTTTACCAAATAACAATGTGCGCGCGCGTGTGTGTGTGTGTGCGTGTGTGTGTGCGTGTGTGTGCGCGCGCGTGTGGTCCTATTTAAAAAGAAAGTAACTTATGAAATTTGAGGCCCTTCTCTTTCACGTTAAGGATGAACAAACAATAATATATATATATATATATATATATATATATATATACGTGTGTGTATGTGTGTGTGTGTGTGTACAAGGCCGTTCAAAAAGAAAAGTTCAAAGCCCCATCCAGAAAGAAAAGAATCGCTGAACATTTTTTGTTCTGGTAATCACTTCTTATAAAACCAGAAAAACTAATTCAGAATTTTTCTCGTTTTATGAAAATTGATATTGTGTAGTCACAACAAAAAGTTTCTGCAATCGCTCTTCTTTCTAGGCGAGGCTTAGAACCTTTTGAACAAACGCTGCATATATATATATATATATATATATATATATATATATATATATCATCATCATGTCGTGCTAGTAGCACGGATATCCCTGACCCTCTCTCGCCACATTTCCCTATCGTTCATTGCCTCTGGCAGGTCTTTTGGACTACATCCCGTATCCTCACATAGTTGCTGAATGTATGTTCGTGCTGGTCGTCCTGCTTTTGCTCGGCCATGTTTGGGGGTCCATAAGAGTACATCACTTATGAGTTCGTCCCTGCTTCTCCAGCAGTATCCTGCATGTCTGGTTCGTCTAACCTGAATAGTTTTCGTGATAGGAGACAGGTGGCCGTACAGTTGGTATCTTGTGGGGTGTTGCCGCCAGGACTTGTTCAAGATTGCTCGCAGCATTCTTGCGTAATTGCCTTCTAACTTCTTCTCCAGCCGTTTTGTTAGAGTCCATGTAGTGCACCCATATAGCAGTAGCGATGCGACCGCTGCCTGGAAGAAACTGCGTTTCATTTTATCGGTTAGGTCTGATTTCCATATGATCGACAGCCTATTAATAGCTGTCCATGCCTTCGTTAACCTCGTGTTGATATATATATATATATATATATATATATATATATATATATATATATATATATATATATATATATATTCGCCAATAGTCCCGAAGATTTGGTCTCAATCCCAGGTCGAATCATGCCAAAGATCCCAAAATGGTACTTGATGCCGCCTTGATTACCACTCAGCATTAAAAGGTATGGTTCAAGGGAAAAGGGGAGAATTCCAGGGAAAAGAGTAGCACCCTCCCCTTATACCTCGGTGTAGTAGCTATTGAAAAGCAAGTCTTCAGGTTACCCTCGACTACGGTCGCCAACTTTTATATACGTATATATTTTATAGATTAATGTTAAAGAATAAAATAAATGATAAAATAAGAATATATTCACACAAAAAATATATTTTTAAAAATTTTATTAAAAAAGCCCAGCACTAGTTTTATGCACGATTGTTTCTTAATAAGAAAAAATACTTGTGTCAAGTGAACTATAAAATGTTTATAAATTGATAGATGTGTTTGTAAGTATGCATTATATGTAATAAGGAAATAAGTGTATGAGTATAATAGTTCTATAATAGATAGATAGATAGATAGATAGAGAGAGAGAGAGAGAGAGAGAGAGAGAGAGATTGTATCAGGCAATTACAAGCAAATTATGATACAGGATGTTTCAGAAAAATTGAATTCGTTATGACTTCATCGCCAATGGTTAGTATGTTCGTCTTACTCGAGTGTTTTGTGAGATAGGAGGTAAGTGACCGTATAATTGTCGTTTTATCGGGTGCTGATTCTTAGACTTGTTCAAATTAGCACGTAGCTTCCTAGTGTAGTTCCTATCCGGCTTTTTCTCCATGTAAAATCTGGTTCGGAGTGGTAGTAGCCGTTAGGGTCCCATAGTTACGATGAAACCATGAGATACAGCATGTTGGATATGAAGCAGGGTGGATGTATCCAAAAGGAAGTCAATGGCGTAAGTCACATGATGGTGAGCAGAGAAGTCTCATAGATTAATGGTCAAGATCAAACAATTCAGTCAATAAAGAACTGCTCCTCATTTAAAAGATGGTTGGTTGGTTGGTTGGTTGTATGTCATATCAACCTTTGTAGGTTATTTAACGCCAAATCAATTTTCATGAAATAGTTCAATTTCGAACAATTCAGTTTAGCATAAGTACGCAGTTTAAATGTAAGTACAGTTTAATTGTGAAAAACATTTCTATTTCAAGTTAGTGATTTTAGTCAAGCAGTTCTAATTTAGCGAATTCAGTTTAGTATAAGTACAGATTTTGTTTACACACAGTTAAATGTCAAAACAGTTCTATATTAAACAAATCGGTACAGTTTCAATATCAAAACCAGTTCCATTTCAAATAATTCAGTTTAGCATAACCACGCAGTTTAAATGTAAGAACGGTCTAATTGTCAAAAACATTTCTATTTCAAGCTATTCAGTTTAGTCAAACAATTCAGTTTAGCATAAGTATGCCGTTAGTCCTATTTAACCCATAGTTAGGGTTCTATCAGGTGCTATCACGCCAGGCCAGAGTGGACATGGGAGCAATGGCAATGAAGAGGTGCTCTGCATTCCCCAAAAGCCCCAGAATCGCTGGAACCTCAGCATCAGATTGTTTAGTGTCATATCAGGACACTCGTTGGTTGGGAGGTGTCTTACCCCTCTGCTGAGAAGCAGTCAGTGTATTCTACAGCCCCCTCATTTAAAAGAGTATCATCTATCGATGACAAAAATAACCATCTAAAGATATCCATGAATCTTCAAAAATATTTTTGTTAAATCTTAAGTCACTTATTCTCGAGAAATCTAGAGTTTTCTTTAAATTTGATTCGGTTTTATATTCTATAATTTCCATGTAACCCTTAAAAATGATGTATTGCTTGATGATCGTGAAAGCGTGATTCTTTTATTCGCAACATATGGTTTTAATTTATGTGTTATACTGATTGTATAAATTCTAGCCAAATACTGAACACTCTTCCGATATATATATATATATATATATATATAAACCAACTTCTAATCAAAGTAATGGTATATCAGAATATATGCACACACACACACACACACACACACACACACACACACACATACACATGTATATATTTATGCAACTGTATAACGGTATATATTGAATGCATTCAGTCTCTGAACAATAGAGTCTCTTTGCATAAAAGCAGCATTACATTACCAGAAAATCGAAAACTCTGTGTATCAAAACACCTTTACAAATGCAGCAATGAAAACTTTAGAATAATTCCAATATACTGGACTGATGACTACACGTTACTCCAAATAAAAGAAAAAAATTTCATAGATAAATTTAAACCTACATTAAATTGAACATAAATTTACACAAATACACACACACACATACATACACAGAGAACCGAACTTCACACACACACACACACACACACACACACACACACACACACAAACGCACTCATAAAAATAAACACAGCAGTATACTCACACGGACTTAAATATATCTATATGTCGAGTCAAATACGCTCCCACGCATATTTAATTCAGAGAGATAGAGAGAGAAAAGAAGAAACAACAAGCCTGAAAATATATGTGTATACGAGTGTGTGTATACACACACACACACACACACATATATATATATATGTAGATATACATGCATGTATGATAATACACACACACACACACACACACACACAAACTCACACACACACACACACAGTACCTACTTGTTATATATATATCTATATATATATATATTATGAAAAAAACAACTGCTGAAGCCAGAGGTTTTCATGGACTCTTAACTCCAATAGGACAATCACAGACACAAATCTTGGAATTGAAAATCATAATACCCCTATCAAAACTAACTTCACTTATAGTGAAGATTGTTTTGACTGGGCAATGCAAAGACCACCCAACCCATTATCAACCCCTGAAGAAGACCATAAAGTCTGAAACACGTGTAGAGCACAAATTTATTAAATAATTTATGAAATCATAAAGAATTAAAAAAACAAATTCAGATTTATTTGCGGACCTATTTATTTTGATATATTTACTTATCTCTCGTTCAACCAGTAACAATATATATATATATATATATATATATATATATATATATATATATATATATAATGGCTATCATCGTAGGAGATGGACACGATGACCAGAGTTCAAAGCCTGGACGAGGATGTTTGAATTTTTTCATATCGCTAATATCCTTGGAAATGTATTAATCCAACTATTCTCCCTTCAGCTATTAGTAAATAGTAGGCCAGACTGGGCTCTTTAACCTTGGTAATGACAATCTGTCTAGAAGAAAGGAAACCCTGAATTCATTTTATTATGAAGGGCCACACATTCTTGATCTCCTCGGTATTTCCCTGTTGAAGCGCCAAGAAATGATATATAATATGATAAATCTGAGGGCGATTGGGGTGAGGAAGGCCCCCTCATCATATTCAACAGTTTATTGGAAATGTGTTTTATAATATTTTTTTCTAAATTGATTAAATTCATTTGTTCCTTTTTTACCAAGAAGTAGATGTTTGGATTTTTTTAAAAATCTTATACAATAAAAAATGAAGTGAAGGGTTACCGGCTTGATGTAAATATATTTTTACAATTTTATTTTCTAAAATAAAAACGAAAGCTTTCTAAATTAAAAAAAGAAAAAGTTGTTTTATTTTCGATGCATTTTTCAATTCAAGTTTTTCTACAGAATTTTGACTTGATTTAACGTATCTATTTTTTTTTTCTTTTTTTACACCGGTAACCATTACGCCACTATTTTAAATTGATAAGAGTATTTCGAAAACCATTATCCTTTCTTAAAGAAATTCTGTTCTGAATTGTAAGATAGAATAAGATAAAAATATAATTGTGTGTGTGTGTGTGTGTTTTAGATTTAAGGTGCAGCCGAAGTTATAATCTTCTCCCCTTGAATGCCTTTCAGATCTTTATTTTCTCACAAATAAATTCCTATCCATGAAAGTATATCATTATATCATAAAAGAAGTTTAAGTTTGCTCAACAAATAGTGTAATGTATCAAGTGCTGGACTGCACCATCGAAGTTAGCAAGTTCAAAACTCCAATCACACTTGCATTCACTTTTATACCTTTTTAGTTATTATCACTACTATTGTTCTTCTACAAGGATGGTTTTGGCATTTAATAACCCACGAAGGTTGATATGTCCTATCTATAGGGTCCTAATCAGGGGTCAAAAGAACAAACGATGTGTGCAAACAAATGACTGATGTTAAATTGTGACTTTTACATAGCAATGCTTGAAACCATTTAAGTGTGTGCCAAAGAGAGCTCAGATTCGTTTAAGAACGCTATCTTAAACGAACCTGAGCTCTCTTTGGCACACACTTAAATGGTTTCAAGCATTGCTATGTAAAAGTCACAATTTAACATCAGTCATTTGTTTGCACACATCGTTTGTTCTTTTGACTCCTGATTAGGACCCTATCAGGTACTACCAGTCCGGGTCACAGCTGACCTGGGAGCAATGACAATGAATGGGTACTCAACATTCTCCAGATCTCCAAGACTGGAACCTCGCCATCATATGGTTTAGTGTCATATACAAGATACTCATTGGATGGGGTCTTATCCTTCTGCAGAAATGCAGCCGGTTTCTTCTACCGCCTCCGCTAACTGGGTACCAAGAAAATATTGTTTGAATAACCGTAATCTTAATTTATACCGGATAATTACAAAAGTTGACACAATTCATAAAATATTTCGTATGTGGCCGTGGTGTAATGGTTATAGTCGTAGGAAATGGACACGGAAACACGAGTTCAAATCCTGGACGAGACTGATTGCATTTCACATAGCACTAGTACCCTTGGGAAAGGTATGAATCCAATTATTCCCCCTCCAGCTATGGGTAAATAGTAAGGCAGACAAGGTTCTTCAGCCTTGGTGAGGCAACTAGTCTAGGAAAAGGAAAACTCTAAATTCAAACCTGTTAAACTCCGCTAAAAAATTGACCTTGTGTCATATCCTGCCCGAACGGAGGAGTTGGCTAAATAGGATCAATATTTCGTAAACGAGCATTTTAATGTGAAACTGGAAACTCGCCATGTAGTACCTTTTTGCATATCACTCCTCTAGACTGTATCTAGAGCTGGTAAATGTAAATTTTTGCTGGCCGGCCAATATTGGTGTGCTCATATGTAGAAGTCCATTGGAGAACGTCGGGTATGAGTTCGTTCTCTACTTCGCCAGTACTGCTCAGGATGTTGTGCTCGTCTTACTTGGATGGCTTGTGAGATGGGAAGCAAGTGTCATACGGCTGTTGTTTTGTAGGGTTCTGCTTCCAGGATCTGTTCAAAACAGCACACAAAATCTTTACTTCGTTCCCATCAGAATCAGGCGTTTCGTGAAAGTCCAACTGGTGCAAGTATTCAGTAGTACCGACACGGCTACTGTTTGGAAGAATTCACGTTATATATATATATATATATATATATATATATACTGGCTGAGCATTTTTACTAGTGCACAGTCTGTATAATATTGAGTCTAGAGAAAGGGTCAATCAAGAATTGGGAAGTTCAAGAGTTAATTCCACCATTCAGTCAGGCCTGGAAAAAGTGTCTAAAAGAAGGAAATAAGAAAAGATTCAGCCGAAGCAATTCACCTTCAATAAACCGAAAATAAAGTCCTGTTTCTGAAACTCTGCTGTTAAAAAAAAGATCAACTTTTTTCTATGAATGTCATCTTATTTCAAAGTAAACAAATAAGAAGAAAGAAAAAAGTTGTATTAAGCTCGGCAAAAGGAAGAAGAGTTTGTTGAAGACAAAAGCCATTTTGCTTTGTGAATCGCATTTAGCTTTTTTGCCTTGGGCTAATTCAAGCTCTTCATTCACTATAATAATGACACACCAAAATAGAGTATATTGACAACGCAGATTATCTAGCACTTCTTGCAAATACACCTGCTCAAGACGAATGTCTGCTGCATTGCCTGGAGCAGGCAGCAAGAAGCAATTGTCTCTACCTGAACTCATTTTAAATAAAGTTCATACGTTTTAATCAAGATGGTGCTATTTCCTCGTTACACGGCAAGCTTCAGAAATTAGTGAACCAGTTCATATATCTCGGTAGCAATATCTCATCAACTGAAAGCGATGTTAACATGCAAAAATAAACATAACTTACTTGTCGACAAGCGAGATTAGAATATCAAGTTGGTTGGTTTGTTTTTTGGCATATCAACCCTTGTGGGTTATTCTATGTAAAATCTTCTCTATTCATATATATTGAATACATAATTTCTAACTACGAGTTTTCAAGAGTCTACGACAATTTTAAATGCCTGTACAAAAAAGTCTGGAAACTTATTGAATGCACCACGTACGTTCTATTTATAAATAATCATTTGTTTGCTCACATTTAGATGGATACATGCACACACACACACACACACACACACACACACACACACACACACACACACATATATATATATATATATATATTGGCAACATTTCTTCGTTAAAACAAATTTCATTTAACATAATAGACATTTTCTGCCTACATATTTTCTTCTGGATCCGTTCGTACGGCAATATGAACGGATCCAGAAGAAAATATGTAGACAGGAAATGTCTATTACGTTCAATGAAATATATATATATATATATATATATATATATATAATTGGTTGCAATTATTGCTATCTAACACTAATAATTCAATACTAATCTTTTGTTTGTAGACAGTTAAGTAGTTACAAGTATTGATATTTAACACTAATTATTTTTGTCTAGTGTGTAAGGTGCTTGCTCATGGACCAGGTCGAGTCATACCAAAGACTCAAAAAATGGTACTTGATACTTCCTTGCCTAACACTCAGCATTATAAGGTACGTATCAAGGGTAAAGTAAAGCAATCCAGACAAAGGAGTAGCACCCTCCTCTACACCTTGGTGTAGTAGCGACTGAAAAAGGAGCCTTTGGGTCGCTCTCGACTACGGTCGCCAACTTTACTTACTGATTCTATTCAACACTATTCATTCATTTGTACTCAGTTAAATCGTTCCAAGTATTGCTATATATCACTAACAATTCAATTAAACATCATTTTTTATGTTTACACAGAGTTAAATAATCAAACAGTTCTATTTCTCACAAATCAACTTAGCATAAGTCATTTGTTTTAAATGTCAAACTGTTCTATTTGATTCATAGATAGGACTCTATCAGGTGCTACCACTCCGTGCTCTGAGAGGACTTGGTCCGCATTCCCAAAAGCTCCAAGACTTGAACCTTACCATCAGATGGTTAAGTATCACATCAGGACACCCGTTAGGAAGTGGAGTTTTGCACTTCTGTAGAGATGCAGTCGGTGTATTTTACAGCCTCAGCTGACTGGGCTAAATATCAAAGAAGGAAACTAACTTGTCCCAGCATCATCAATACTATACCCCTTGTAAACAACCACTCCGACTCAAATAAAAACCTGCCAGTCTCATAAATTCAAATCAAATCCCTAAATTGCCACCTCGAGATACCGGGTAGCCCTGGTATTATCGGCATTACATTTTCCTTATTTGTTACGAATACCTTTGAGTAATGAGATTAGTGTAAAATAATTAAATCACAATTTTATCTTAATTGGGCACAAGTTGAAAAAAGAGGACTTAAACTTTCTGTATTTTGTTTAACTAACTCACTAATAATTGCCCCATTGACTTAAATCAGTTATTTTGATTTTTTCTATTTTCAGTTGGTGTGATGGCCGACATTCAAAATGGAGGCCAATAGATATAATCGGAAAGTATGCAATGAGGTTGAACCGTTCACATCACACAAATTCTCTGATTGTTTTTTTTATCACCTTTTACCAAATTGTTGACCCAAGAATGGTACTTAGCCGAAGAATTAAAAATCCCTTAATATGTTCAAGTATGATCCGATCTTGCGTATCGTCCTACTCCTCAAATTTGAATTCATCAGATATCCCGTCCATCCAGCA
Organism: Sepioteuthis lessoniana; assembly: GCA_963585895.1. Classification (NCBI taxonomy): domain Eukaryota; kingdom Metazoa; phylum Mollusca; class Cephalopoda; order Myopsida; family Loliginidae; genus Sepioteuthis; species Sepioteuthis lessoniana. Next base: position 8,224,743 of record OY757913.1, read on the forward strand.
AGTTCCATTTTCGGTAGGCAAGAGAGTGGGCTGAAAAGAGGGGTGTTGAAAAAAAGAATGGGCTGAAAAGTCATAGGCTGAAAAGTTCATACGATGACGTCATATCTGCTGATGATTTTTTTTTGACTAATGGAAGCCAAGTACTGCAATCTTAATGGACGAAGTGTTGACCGTAATGGGAACTATGTTCAAAAATAAGCCTCACATTCATTAAAGTATTTTGGTCAGCCTATGAACTTTTCAGTCGATCCTCATATGTTTTTGGAAATATATTTTCTTTTTTTGGTTTTCTGTAATTTCTTGAGTGATTCTAATTAAAATTCCGCACGACGGCTGATGAGAAACCGGTATGAGAGCCACCTAGTGGCAAAAATGTAAACTATTGATAGGCTAAGCTAAGCAGCGACAGTCAACAAAAAAAAATGGTTATTTATTATCACTATCCTAATTACAATACGTCGCTATTATAAATCATTTTTTTAAATAAGAAACAATTTTTTTTTTAATTTCTAAAAGTTGCCAGCTTTAATTTCTAAAAGTAAATTACTATTGTACATCTATGAGATGTAGAAGTAAGTAAAGTTGGCAACCGTTGTCGAGAGCGACCAGAAGGCCACCTTTTCAATAGCTACTACACAGAGGTGTGGGGGAGGGCACTACTCCTTTCCCTGGATGGGTCCACTTTACCCTTGATACTTACCTTATATAACTGAGTGTTAAGCAAGGAGGTATCAAGTAGATGTACGATGGTAATTTACGAAGCTTTTTTGCTTAGATGTGGTATAAGGCCGTATAAATGGAGCACCCAATGAGACTCGAACTCACTCGTGAAGGCTTGCTTGTCTAGCTTGCTAGCTATTACACCAACTGAAGCACCCAACAGTAGACCTAAAATTCCATTTGTAAAATATAATAAAAACTATTTCATAATTAACTTACCCCTTCGGAGCAGTCTGTGAGAAAATTTACTGGTAAATTTTAACTACAGGATGTCCCTGTTGCTGAAGAAACAAACAACATACAAGCTGTAAAGTGGTTTGATATACGTGAAAGCCATGTTCAAAACTGACGAAAACACAAATCCTTTCGTATAAACCACGTCTAAATGTCTAAGATGAAGCTTCATAATTTTTATAATTTAGAATATTCAGACTATTGTCTTCATCTTTATTGTTATACTCACTACGTTTCGGCCGATATATCCTTCGACCTTCTTCAGGTGTTTTAAAAAATTGATATGAGCTTGAGTAAAAAAAATCGGATATGATAGTAGAAAGGAGTATCTCATAGGTTTATGGAGACATTAGATTTTTAAGTCCCAAAAATTCCCTCTCAATTGTCTGGCAAGGCGCAGTGGATAAGACGTTCGGTTGAAAAGTACTTCCAAGTGAAATCATCTGGAAATTACAGGTTCAATCCCATCAACTGATAAGAATAACGAGGAATACATACTATAACTTCACTCTTGTACACGGTCATGGCAAGCAGAATTGGAACATTCAACCCCGTGGATTAAATAAAGGCTTCATTCAGTTCGAGGCTCCCGAGTTCGACATAAAACACCTGAAGAAGGCCAAAGAGCATATCGGCTGAAACGTTGTAAGTATAATTATAAAGATGAGGTCAGTTTTCCGTGTATTCTAAGAGATAAAAAAACGAAGATGGTATCTTTCGTATAATGCGACCCCTGAGTATTAGACTAAAATTTACGTCTCAAAATATCGCATGATACACTTGTATATACAATGAGTTTGGAAGTTTTATTTTAAAGATTTTGTTTTATTCCTATAGACACACAACTACTCCTTCTGGTAAGATGCACAAAAATCTGCTACCCTATTCAGTTGGTCTTTTATTGTCCCATACTCTCGTCATTTCTCGTCACAGATTAAGTGATATGTATTGAAAACCTAGAAATTAAATTTCCATTTAATTTTTCATGTTAACGTTTTAAAAGCATTTCAAGTCCAAGATACAGTTTAAACTTTCGGTGGAGAGTGGGTAGATGTACTTAGCGTTACGATTATAAGAAAAAAATCCATTTAATCCAAAAATATAAAATTGATATTTTCTTTAAAGTGAAAATTTTGTTAGAAATTTATTACCTGTTTGAATTCGTATATTCAAGTAAACAGAGAAAGAAGACAAATTAGTTTGATAAGGAAATAGGGTTTTGTTTGTCAATGGTCCGGGAGATCTGGGTTCAATCCCAGGTCACGTCCTGCCAAAGAATTTTTAAAATGTTACTTGATACCTCCTTGGTTAACACTCAGCAATATAAGGTACATATCAAGGGTAAAGTGGAGCAATTCAAGGAAAGGAGTAGCACCCCCCTTTACACTTTGTTGTTGTAGCTATTGAAAAGGGAACCAGCATATCTTGCTTGTCCTATTTGGATGGTTTATGAGATGGGAGGTAAGTAGTCGTACAGCAGTTGTTTTGTAGGGGGCTACTTCTAGGATTTGTTCAAACTCCAGACATTTCATTAAATTCCAAGAGCCGGAACTATACAGTAGTACTGACACAGCTTGGAATAATTAAATAATACAGATACGTAATAGATGATCACATATAAATAAATTAATGAAATAGATTTTTAAAAATTAACTATGTATTTACCTAACTCCTCCACCATGAAATGCATGGTCAATTTTTGTTTTCCTTCTCTTGCATTGGTTGCCGAACCAAGATAAAAGAACCTAGTCGTTGCTACTATTTACCCATTGCTGGGGTGGGGAGACGAGATGGATTCTGACTTTTCCCAAGAGTATAAATACAAAGTGAAACACAGATTCGTCCAAGATTTGAACCATGCTGCATCCCATGGTTTCACTGTAACTCTGGCATAGAGGGAATCCTAACAGGTACTACCACTCCAAGTTAGAGTGGACCAGAGAGTAATGTCAGAGATGGAGTACACCACTTTTTGCAGATCTCAAGAACTGAAGTCTCATCTTCAGATGCAGTTTAGCATCATACCCAAGATCCCCGTTTTGTGGGGGGGGGAGGTCTTAGCCATCTCCAGGGGATACAGTCAGTGCATCTTTAAGTCCTGACAGGGTGTTAAAATAATAAAAAGTAAGTAAGAATACAGAGAAACAATTGAATAGATTTGTTGTCTTTGGTGCCAATAAAAGATTGTGACAAGAAGAGATTATTATTTGCTCATTATTTATCCTTTCTTTATTCGTTTCATTAACATTGCTATAAAAACTAGAATAGAAATAGATTTTCTTTTCTGTTCTTTACAGTTTTGTTTGTTTCCTTTATTTCCAGTTCAGCTACTTTTCAAAGTTACAATAATCGAAAATAGATAATTATTGTATATACTCGTGTAATGATACTTCCCCGGCTTTTGTTGGGCCGTCTGGCATTCGTGCTGGATGGGGTATCGATCAAAGGCAGATGCGAGGCCAAAAGGCCACCTTTGGGTGGGCGAGCTGCAACCTTTGTCCCCTATGTATAGCACTAGACCTTGCCATCTAGTTCAAGCTATAACCCGGCATACGTGCCTGGATCCAAATTTGGATTCGTGAAACTGCTTGCCTCATTAGACCCACATTGCACTTAGTGGGTCGATGAGCAACTCAGACCAGCAGGGTTCGAGTCTCGGTTCGTGCCCGACCTTCCCCTCCTCTAAATCCCCACTATAATCATTGACCTTGTGTCAGGTCCTGTCTGGTGGGAGGCAACGACAAATATCTATACTCATGTAATGAATGACTTTTCAAGATCAGTTTTTCACGTCCATATCAAAGTGTCGTCCATTACATGAGATATGTTTTTGAAACATTGAAACTTCACTTGTTTCTCGGCTTAAAGTTGCCATAACTTCAATCCAAAGTGTCCTGCAGAGCCTATACCAAAACAAAGGTTATGAGTAAAGATAATAAAGCTTTCCTCGAACATTGTTCACAATTCATAACACCAGCACATATGATATGTACAAATATTATAAATAATAAACAAAGTAAAGTAAGAACTTTATTATCTCTAACTATAAGCTATTTGTTGTATAGTCACAATCCAACTATACATATATACAGATGCAGGGAAATACGAAACACTGGTGACTCTCCGTTGTTTAGGTACGAAACGTTTATTAACTTCTTGACTTTAGTTTTTCGACACGAGGAGAGAGAGACACATTTTTTACTATGCTGACTGTACTATTTGACCCAAAAAACGCGCTGCGCATCCCGTAGCCCCCAAGATCTCTGTCAGTAGAGATCTGCAGAACTCCATGGTCAGACTTCAACTTCAACTGTCTGCCTCAATGGCAGACAACCCAACTGTCTCCTACATTGTCCACTGTCAATCCCCAGCTGGACTGGCCCAGCCCAGAGTTGAATCTCAACTAACGTCTTTTTCAAAATCACCAAATTCCCAGCACATCGCTTCCGGGCATGACGTCATTTCCTATCTGGGGTTTTTATTATGACATTTGTGATTGTCATATCCTCTGCGCACGAGCGTGAACTGTACTCAATGTGTGTGCACCTGCACTAAGAGCTGAATTGTTCAAAACCCAACCAAACCGAATGATAAAATATAATAAACAAACAATGATTAATATAAAAAAATCATTCTGTAATTATATAACATATAGTTCAGCATACGCATAGCATCAGTGATCGGTTGAGGTTTGTTCAGAACTTTCAAAATGATGTGTGATTTTGTTTAAAATAGACGAATAAATAATGACTCCTAAGCGTACTTGATTACATACGTAATTATTATATTATCAAAGCTATTATGAGTCTGTGGTGGGTTTTTTGTATGTTTGTAATATCCTTGTAAACACGATAAGCTACATCATGGTCTAGACTACATTGTTTATTATGATTTGATTACAGTAGTTTTGAAAGTATTTTTGATGTTTAATTGAAAGTATAAGTGTTTGAATTATCTCTTTATATCATTCATCTGATAACATAAAGAGAGAACATTTAAACTCTTATATATTCAAAACTCCTGTAATCAAATCAAAATAAACAGTATCGTCTAGACTGTCATATTTTTGTAGGCTAGCATAGCCAAATTACACACACTATATGATAAAAACATCTTTTTGCGGCTAAAATAGGGAAGGATCATAATTTGATTATCCTATTTACCAACCCCTCCGCTCAGGCAGGATATGACACAAGGTCAATTTTTAAGCAGAGTTTAACAGGTTTGAATTCAGAGTTTTCCTTCTCCTAGACTAGTTGCCTCTCCAAGGCTGAAGAACCCAGTCTGTCCTACTATTTACCCATAGCTGGAGAGAGAATAATTGGATTCATACCTTTCCAAAGGGTATTAGTGCTATGTGAAATGCAATCAGTCTCGTCCAGGATTTGAACTTGAGTCGCCGTGTCCATTTCCTATGACGATAACCATTTCATCACAAGCACCTCCATAATTTGATTATATGCGGTATAATACATTTCCCAAAGAACTAAACAATTGCTTTCAAAATGGAGTAATGAATTATTAGCATTTTTTTTAAAGTAATCCCAAATCAGAATTTGAATCCTTTGAAGATTCTACTTTCTAGTCCCGACTGCTGTCTGGCCCAATCGGCTGGGGCTGCAGAATACACCGACTGAATATCTGCAGAGGGGTAAGACTCCCCAAATGAGTGTCCTAGATATGACTCTTAACAATCAGATTATGCGGTTCCAGTAAAACTGTAGCTTTGGGGAATGTGGCGTACCCCTTCATGGCCATCGCTCAAAGGTTCACTCTAAGCACGGAATGGTAGCACCTGAAAGGGCCCTGTCTATGAGTCAAATAAAACTGTCTGATATTTAATCTGAGTACAAACAAATGACTCATGCTAAACTGAATTGCTTGAAATAGAACTATTTATCATTTAACTGTGTGTAAACAAATGATTGATGTTTAATTAAATTGTTAGTGATACATAGGAATTCTTGGAAATATTTAACTGTTAAAATACTAAATTCAGTTGTTTGAAATAGAACTGTTTTTACATTTAACTGTGTGTAAACAAAAAAGTGTGTACTTATGCTAAACTGAATTGTTTGAAATAGAATTGTTTGATCATTTAACTGTGTGTAAACAAAATGACTGATGTTTACTTGAATTGTTAGTGAAACAAATAATCAATAGTAAATATAATTATTCGTATTAGATAGAAATTAGTGAAACCATTTAAATGTATGAAAAAATGAGCTCAGACTCGTTTAAAAAGTTATCTACAAAATGTGTTTTGAAATCATATATCTATGTGTAAAAAGGATTTGGTATTAAATAGCCTATAATGGTTGATATGTCATAAAACCAAACCCACTGCCATTTATCCAAAGTAATTTACCATTTTAATGACTGTAATTATTTTAATATAATACACACTCATGTATAATGCTCACCCCGAACTTTCAAGTACAAAATTCTGGAAAAAAACAATTTTTGCTCTAACTTTTTAGAAATTGTATCAGCAACCTTTAGCATTTGCTCAACTTTTTTTTTCACTCTGCACTGACTAAAAAGGGATTTATACAGTTTTCATTATGTCTTAAAACACAAAACAACATAATATTTAAGGCAAACATACAGACATGTTTACAGAAAAAGATAACTAGCTTGCCATGAAAATAAGTTCATTTAACAAATTATTTGTTTATTAAATCTTCAAGTTTAAATCAAAAAAATGTTTATTTTGTACAAAAAGAAAATTTTAATACCACATATAAGGAATTTTGTACTTATAGTATTTGGCCTTGCAAATGAGGATTTGTAATCAGGGTCAGATTTACCAAAAGGCATAATTTACCATTGACCTAAGGCTCACTGGTATTTGGGGGCCCACTGAAACTAATTTGTCATGCATCATGCTAGATTATAACCTTGTTTCAAGTGTAAACTGGGTATTTCATTTTATATTCAAAACCATAAGGGCACCTGTACAATAAGTATAGTGCTTGGGGCATGTGTACAATAAGTGTAGACCTATTGTGGTCCTCAACTGGTAGGCCATAGAGCCTAATGGTGAGTTTGTCTTAGGGTCCACAAGTCGGTAAATCCTGCCCTGTTCATAATCACAAAATGCTGGTTTTGATTGTCTGTTATTGTTTTATTTAGAACATTATCTTATTTTGTATGTCTTATCTTGTTCAAGCATGGAAGTTGTGTAAATCGTTCTTATCAAAAATTCTTAGGAGATCCCACCAGAGAATCATTTTCATTATTTACTAACATTCAAAATACAAATAAAGTAAGAAACTGAGTCATGGATGGCTTATTTAAAAAACATAGTACTTTTTGTAAAATATCCTTCCATAACAGACAGCTGTAAAGTCAGGGGTCTATAACTGAATTATCTCCCTTTATTAACCTGTGCATATTAATACTTTTTGTTTTATTTGGGTGAGCCAAAAGTCTGGCAATATTTTAGGGAATATTTCACATGAGCAAAGTAGTTCAAGCCACAATAAATAGCAGCTGTGGTTGATAGTATCATGGTAGTTGGTATGCTGATATGTCATGCACTGGCTCACTTAGCGTGTGATTTGAAACCTGCGCAGATGCACGTGCAATGTATATATTTACCAAGCCCTCTGCACCAGCAGAATGCGACATAAGATTAATTTTTTTTATGCAAACTTTAACAGGTTTGAATGCAGAGTTTTCTTTCTCTTAGATCGGTTGCCATACCGAGGCTAAAGAGCCCAGTCTGCCCTACTATTTTACATGTAGCTGGAGGGAAGATAGTTGAATCATTACCTTTTCCACGGGCATTAGTGCTATGTTAAATGCAAACAGCTCCATCTGGGATTTGAACTTGGATCACTATTTCTATTTCCTAAGATGATAACCATTATACCACCTATGCCTCCTAGTGAATGTCTAATTTGGGAAATTATCCTTTACCAGCTCAAATTGTACCTTAATGCCATAGAAGCAACCAAACACATTTGTTGTGTAAAAGGTGAAGGAATAGTTGATTACAGTATAGTAACATGAAGAAATTTTGCTGGGGTTGAAAGAACTTTAATGATCAAGCAAGGCCAGGTAGACCTCACAACGTGGACTTCTAGGTTGTTCTCCAAGCCATAGAGGTAAATCTTTCCAGTAGCACTCTAAGAGTATCAAGTGAGCTCAGCTGCTCATAGTTCATACACTTTCATAACCTCACCATCCAAAGCAGCTGAATTGTACCTCATGTTAGTAAACTTAAAAAAAAAAAAATTAAAAAAAAAAGATTCTTTTGACTTATCCTTATAAAAGAAAAAACACTAATTCTGGAACAGGAAATATTATTACTTGTTTTGAAGATAACAATTTGCAAAACATTTGCTTTAAAAAAAAAAAAAAAAAAAAAAAAAGAAAAAAAGAAGAAAGAAAAAAAAAACCAACAACAATTCAGATGTATTTGGTAATTTTATTCATTTCTAAATAATTTTCTCCCAGAATTTATTGAATTCAAAATGTATATTATAATTCTGCTAGTGTTTTTTCTGTTCACATGTTACACCCATTCACATACCCTCCCCACAGCCAAGTGGGATTTTCTTCCACCCTCCTATACAATCAATTGTAATATTCTTAAACATCAATGCTCACCTTATTTCTTGGCCTAAATTTGTCAACAAAAACACCTTTTGAGGCCAGAAATCACAGTTTGTTTATTATATGAAGTCATTAATTACTCAAGTATATAAATAATTATTACTACGAGCAGGACTCATGAATATTCTATGGCGGGGAGGGGGAGAAAAATCAGGAGGAGGTATTTAAGAAAGAAAAGGTGATTCAGTTTTATCACATACAAATCCTATTGTTGCTTTTGCAATAAATACAAAAATATATAATACTTAATGCACATATCATTTGTAAGCATTTAATTCAACTAAAATATCAATATGTTGGTGTATATTCTTTTTTGTGGATTATGGTATTGCTGATACAAATGAATCTTCAGAGCTCTTTTTCTTTTTCAGCTTTCGACATTTCATTGATGGAGCTTTTCGAAGCTTTAGAGCTTATCAAATCTTCAGCAAACGAATATAAAATAACTTACGTTTACGATGCTACTTTATGAGAATAAATTAAATTAACACAGTTCAATTCCATAAGAGTTTGATCTGGTGCAAATCAATTTTTATTGCTTAAATAGCTCCTCTTCATTTTTAAAATTTTTTTTATTTAATGAAATTTCCACGAGTCCTAGTAAAATACAAATTTGTCAAGAGTCGGTCAAACTTTGTGAGGTCCATTTATTTACAAGTAACAAATATAATTTGAGAAAAATGAATTTTATTTCTTGAATTGAGCAGAAGTAGATTTGGTTTGGTTTCTTTGTTTAAATAACTACAAAGGTTCATATGGCATTAATGTTAGAGCCAGCCTTGTAGAAGAACAGTAGTGGTTCCTTTTTAACCCATAGATGGGCGGATAAAGGAGTATAGTTTTCTCAAAGACATTAGTCTAAAAGTGAACATAGTAGTCTGACTGGAGTTTTAATTCACTGAATACAATGTTGCAATCTAGAACATTAGCTACAATGCCATGGGGACTTCCCTCTAGATCAGAAGTAAATTGTATTTGTTGGAATGAAATAGAACCCTTTATTAGCGGGGAATGTTTCAGACGGGAGTAATCTCAGCTTTGTATCTAAGATGTAGTTTATTTTTAAGTCATTTTTTATAGGCTATCCAGAACTTTATGATAGAAAGCTTTATAGAATAAAATCTGTATCGTTTCAATCATATCTTTTTTTTTTTATATTATAAATTATTGTGTATTAGCACAGATCTCATTAAAAATTACAAGATTATTTACATACAGAATGTCATTCCTGCTAAAGATCAGAATGTAGTATCTGTACATTTTGTTGAGGATCTAAGTGTCACTCTGGCATTTCTCTCTACAAAGGGTGAGTCAAAAGTTTGGCAATATTTTGTTACATACTAGTTTACAGCATGTATGTCATGGGACCAAAGCAATTCAGATTGTAGAAGTGAGTATGATGGTAGTTGGTGCACTAACATGTTCTGCATCGCTTCACCATATGTAAATGTGCAACATAATCTACTTTGGGAACTTAGGTTTTCCAAGTTCAAACCGTGTCAAAATATCATAGAACCAAGCAAAAACATTTGTTGTGTGAAAGATGAAGACGCATCAGTCAACTATATAATAACCAGATGGTTCCAGAAATTTCACTTAGCTTACACCTTGATGATAAGGCATAGTCAGGTAGGTGGAAGAGCATAGATTCTGAGGTCACACTCCAAGTAAGAGAAATCCAACAAGTAGTACTTGGAGAGCATCAGGCGAGCTTGGTATTTCACAATCCTGTGTGGTTCATCACCTTCACAACCTCAGCAAAAGGATGCAGAGTCACCAAATTGTATCTCATGTTGCCAAGATATTGCAAAACCTGACTCCCCTTAGGAATTTTGTTTCGCTTTGTAATGAATTTAATTAGATTTTCACAGGCACAGATACTAAACTGATCTTTAGCAAAAGTATCCAGGAACAAAACTTTGATTACAGGCAGAGAGCCAATTACTACATTCTTATTTGAGTCAAATTTAAGGATAGCTGACCAAAGAAAATAGTTGAAAAAGTCACTCTTATATAGAAAGAAACAGAAACGTCACATTGTTCCTTATAGAAAATTGTACAGATTCATCAACTCATAAAAACTAAATTAAAAAAAAAAAACTTACAAGAAATGAGAAAATAGTTTTAAAAATATATTTTCACTTTTGTGGTTTTGATTATCACAGCCTGGACACCTAACTGAAGATTAATTGTGGATATTAAATAAAAAAAAAACAAAAAAACTACAAATGGATTACAGATGAGAAAACAAGCAACACTTTTTTTTTTCTTTTTTTAATTATTTGAATAACCATTACCAAAAACTAATTTCTTTTTGTCATTATTTGTTTGAAATTTCTCACTTCAAATTTAAGAGTAAGCTTTAGCAGGCAGATATGTCTTTTGAATCCATGTAGAATGGGTGAATTATTTTCAGAAAATTTGTAAACTAGAGGGTAAGTTCAAACAAGTCAATTAATCATATATTACACCCCACCTCAAGAAAAAAAAAAAAAAACACGTGATAATTTGATAAGCAATCGTGTCATAACACAATTGCATGAAAACAATTAAGAACTCTCTTCCAATCATGATATTTTGCAAAACAACCTTCACACCATCCTCCAAATCTGTGGGTCTCCAAGAAATGTTTCTATACCATTAACACTGAATTGGTTAATGAGCAGTCAATAGGAAAATGTCTTGCATTGAACTACAATGTGACAAAAATGTTGCTCTGCCTGCAAAGGAATTAAGAGCACAAAGTAAATACAGAATTTTTAATCTTCCCAAAAAGTGATATTATTACAGTTTTGAAAAATTGTTATAATATCACAATTTTTGGTGATGGTCTCGTTTACTGTTAGCGATGAGTCCACTGGGGTCGTCTCTTTTGAAGAAAAGCACAGATTCCTTCTTGTCCATCTTCTTTGCTCAGGTTGGAGATCATTATCTTCTCTGTATATCTGCAAAAGGTAATTTTATTTGACATCAATGTCAGCATTCAAGAAGTTTTTTTTGTTTTTTATTATAAAAAAACTTATGGTAGATTAAACCTGAATACATCAAGAGACTTATCCCACGGGAGGTGCCTGTAGTGTAATGGTTATTGTCGTAGGAAATGGACACGACAACCCAAGTTCAAATCCTGGATGAGACTGATTGTATTTCACATAGCACTAATACCCTTGGGAAAAGTATGAATCCAATTATACTCCCTCCAGCTATGGGTAAATAGTAGGGTGGACTAGGTTCTTCAGCCTTGGAGAGGCAACTAGTCTAGGAGAAGGAAAACTCTAAATTCAAACCTGTTAAACTCCGCTTAAAAATTGACCTTCTGTCACATCCTGCCCTAGTGAAGGGGGTGGTAAATAGGTAAATATGTATCCCAAAAACTGGTTTTGTCAGAGGGGGATTATTCACGTAACATGTCTTAGGCAGGAATAATCTAGTGGAGCTCATTCCTTTCCAGGTCAACAACTGGTTTGAATTCAGAGTTTTCCTTCTCCTAGATGGTTGCCAAACCAAAATTAAAGAACCCAGTCTGCCCTACTATTTACCCATAGCTGGAGGGAGAATATTTGGATTCATACTTTTGCCAGGGGTGTTAGCACTATGTGAAATACAAACAACCAGGTTCAGGAATTGAACTTGGGTAGCTGAGTTCACTTCCTCTGACAATAACAATAAATTACCATCATCTAAAAAGTTTAAATGCTTTTATCATCATCATTATTATTTGTTTGTTATGCCTTTTTGGACATCTCTGCTTTTTACTATCTTCTCACATCACCCTTTAAATACCCCCACCCCACCTCAAAAGAAAAAAAAAACATACAAAATACAAAAGCAACTTTGCTCTGAACATATACACTATCAATACAATATTGCTATCAATAAAATATCTCTATAAAGTTTTATACCGGACATTGGCCTAGTGGTTAGAGTGTTCGCCAATGGCCCGGGAGACCTGGGTTCAATCCCAGGTCGAGTCATACCAAAGACTCAAAAAATGGTACTTGATACCTCCTTGCTTAACACTCAGCATTATAAGGTGCGGATCAAGGGTAAAGTAGAGCCATCCAGGGAAGGAGTAGCGCCCTCCCCTACATCTTGGTGTAGTAGCTATCGAAAAGGGAGCCTTCGGGTTACCCTCGACTATGGTCGCCAACTTTACTTACTTTTACTTATAAAGATATATACACTATCAATACAATATCTCTATAAAGATCAATTTCTGTTACATAATCAGCTAGTTCCCAAAAATGCCGTCTTAAATTCTTTTTCTTACCATTTTTTCGAAATCATTGAATTTAATCTTAAAATTGCTGTTTTTGACCTAATTAGGCAATTTATTCAAAAAATATATTAGTCTTATTCATTAATATATTAGAGTAAGATTTTGAAATCTGTCCTGACAGTAAATTTTCAGTTTGAAGAGAGGAGAAATATTAAAGAAGCAAAAAAAAGGCTAGCATAAGAAATTCCATTATTTTGAAACTTTCAATTAGATCAGCTTGCATTCTTCTCTCTCACAAAGTAAAGTTGTTGTTGGCAATTGTAGTCGAGGGCGACCCAAAGTCTCCCTTTTCCATAGCTACTACACTGAGGTGTAGGGGAGGGCGCTACTCCTTTTCCTGGATTGCTCCACTTTACCCTTGATACGTACCTTATATTGCCAAGTGTTAAGCAAGGAGGTATCAAGTACCATTTTAAAAATCTTTCGTATGACACGACCTGGGATTGAACTGAGGTCTCCTGGACCATTGACAAACACTCTACCCACTAGACCAATGCCCTTCCTACAACTGTTATCTTTTACTTATTATTTTTATCACGCTTTGTTTACATTCCAATTTCCATGTCATAACATAGGAACCAAGGCCTGACTACACTATTCTATAGTGAGGTCTTATGGTTTTATAAATTCTAACTTCGAATGAAAATCTACAAAAATTTCATGGAAGTGAAGGATATTCATTTCTAGGTTCTGATTTTGTTATCAGACATGAAGATATGGTTATATGTATAAAAATCCATTATTGGCTCATGTAGCTCTCGGGAGTTATAAGCCTTTAAAATATTTTATATGTATAAAATTTTTATATGTATTTTATATGTATAAAAATTCGTTATTGGCTCATGTAGCTCCCAGGAGTTATAAGGCTTAGAAATATTTTAAGGCATGTCTGTAATTGCCAAGTCTTTTAAAATGGGTGGTAGGATATCAGAAATCTGATTAGTTATTCTTTCTTTGAAATAGGAGGAAATTAAGATAAAAATTTGTATAAAGTTGAAAGAAAAAAAAAAAATCCTCAGATATTACCTATTATGATTAGAAAGTAGAAAATGTGTGGGGAAAGTCAAAAGTTCTGCAGTATTTTGGTATGTGCTAGTTTAAGGGGCACCTGACCGTATGACTAAAGCAATTCAAATAGTGGAGGTTACTTGCGGTGGTTGGTAGTATTATGGTAGGTGGTGTGCTGGCACATTGTGAGTTGGTACACACTGTGAGTTGAAAGCCACACAAATGAATGAGCAACGTAGTCTAATTCAGAAAATTATGCTTTGTGAGTTAGAAAAACATTTGTGTGAAAGGGTAAGGAGTAGTACAGTAATCAGATGGTTCAAGAAATTTTGATTGGGTTACAAGGACCTCAATGATTATGCAAGGTTAGGTTTTATGGCATATATACAAGGATCATTAAATAAGTTTCTAGACTTTTTTCGTATGGGCACTTTTATTGATAGTACACACATGAAACTCTAGTCCCCTTCAAAGTAATCTCCTCCGGCTGCAATGTACTTGTAGTACCGTTCCAACAACTTCTGGAAGGCCCCATAGAAGTCCTCTTGTGTGAGCGTGTCAATGACCTTCGTCACAGCCTCTCTCATCTCAATTCTCTCATAACGATAGCCTCAGAGCTTAGGGAATAACCAAAAATCACAGGGAGCAAGGTCTGGACTATAGGGATGGTGAGGAACTGTCATGATGCCCATTTTGGTCAAATAGTCTGTGACAAGGATGGAGTTGTGGACTGGTGCATTGTCCTGGTGGAAATGCTGCTGGCCTCTTCCTGAACTCCCTTAAAACCTCAACATAGTATTCCTTGTTGACTGTACAGTGGGAACCCAGTGCATGTAGATCATGCCAGTGCTGTCAAAAAAAGGGATTATCAAAAGTTTGTGGGTGGATTTGCTCTGTCTGGCCTTCTTGGGTCTGGGAGAGCCAGCATGCTTCCACTGGGAACTCTGTCTCTTGGTCATAGCAGTAGATTCAGCTTTCATCCCATGGCATTTTTCCAAGTTTAAAACACAATTTTATTGCATATCATTCTTCCTTACGTCCAGATTGCATTTTTGAAATTCACCAGCTGTGACAATCAGGCTTTTGTAGGGTGTATTCTGATTCCTGCTGTAGCTGTTCATTTGAACCTGAAATCTAAAAATTGGTCAGTCATCTCAGATGTATAGCAATAACATAGTGAATTTTCAAGAGTCTACAATGATTTTAAATACCTGTACAAAAAAAGTCTGGAAACCTATTGAATGCACCATATTATAGATAGATAGAGAGAGAGAGAGAGAGAGAGAGAGAGCATTTTTTTAATATGAGTAGATCATTTTTGATTTTTAAACATAGCTTGCAAGGAAAAAAAAACAGTAGATATTTTCTTCATTTGATAACAAAAAAGTAATCATTATTTTGTTGTAGTTTGAGCATTTTAATTCCCTACAACTAAACTGTTTAATCAAAAGAAATAACATTATCTATATAAGATAAGAATTAAAATTTTAAGCCAACAAAATAGAAAATAGATTTTTTTCTTTCAGTGCTACAAAATAGATTTTCAAGCCAGTTGAAAGCAAGAAAAGAAAAGCTAGAGAAAATTTTCAAGGCAAACTTACTCATAGGCAGCATCTCTGTCGAGTTTCATCTGTTGATAGAATGCAGCTTTTCCAAGAGCAATTACACTGCGACTGCTTTCACAAATACGTTTGGCCAGATTCATTGTCTATCCAAGTTGATCAAAAAGAATAAATAAGTTATTAACAAAAGAAATTAACCTTCAAAATTAAAGCAAAATGTTTTTTTGAAAATTATAGAAATCTAAAAATAAATAAATAAATAAATAAATAAAAATAAAAAATAACCAGTACTTTGATAAAATAAAACAAAAAATAAAATAAATAAAATAGGAATTCTTCCACGCTATAACCATACCAGTACTACTATATAGCTGCACTACTAGGACTTTAACAAAATGCTTGAAGAAAAAGCTTGATGGGAACTACTAAAAAAAAAAAAAAAAAAAAAAAAAAATGCTGCATGTCCTTTTGAACAAATCCAGGAAGCATCACCCTACAAAACAACAGTTGTATGGCCTCTTACCTCCCATCCCACGAACTATGAAAATAAGACATACAAGAGAAGCAGGCATGAACTCATAAACGAAATTCTCCTGGGGGCTCCTTCAAATGGACTCACCAATCTTGGCCAACCAGCAGCTCTGTGCAGACACTGGATGGTGTCAAGAGGACTTACCAAGAAAGATAGTGAGAGAATCAAAGGAATTTGTATAGACAAATGTTTTACAAACATAAAAACAAAATTGTACTCAGTGATTAGAATTTTTTTCTCAATACCACTGACTGAAAAAGGCCAAAAAAGTTTTTTGTTTTGCAATCTTATATCATCATCAATCTCATAACCCTACATTGAGCAATTGTAAAGGTGCCACTGATGACTCAATCAGCTGCCATCTTTCTTGGAGGTAGTAGTTGTCATCATCACAATGTGTATCTAGGGCAAAAAAGCTTGATGGAGTTCAACCCTCTCCAAGCTTGATCATCATCATCATCAGGGTCCTCCTACTTGGCGGTTCGACCTGGTTATGAACACATGGCTATAGTAGTTCTTTTATATAACGTATACCGGTACTCTGATAAAGAACAAAACAAAATCAAAAAATAAAATATGAATTCTTTCAAGCTCTACCCACATCAATACTACTATATAGTTGCACTACTTGAACAAAATGCTTGAAGAAAAAGATTGATTGATGATAAATAATAAGAACTGGTGAAATATTTTTGGTTAAATTTTGATAAAAAATGAATTTATTTTTTTAAAAGTTTTTTTTCTTACTTTTATGCATAACAATAATTTTTTTCTAGTTATATTGTTATATTTCACTATCAATTTAATCAAACAGTCATTTGTTTAAAACACAGTTAAATGATCAAACAGTTCTATTTTTAACAATTTGTTTTCATTTGGTTTAAATGTCAACAGTTCTATTTGACCCATAGCTGGACCCTTATCAGGTGCGACCACTCCAGATCAGAATGGATCTGGGAGTGATGGTAATAAAGGAGTACTCCACATTCCCCAAAGCTACAGCATTACTTGAACCTCACTATCAGATTGTTTAGTGTCATATCCAGGACACTCATTGGGGAGTTTTACCCCTCTGCAGAGATGCAGTTGGTGTATTCTACAGCCCCATTTGACTGGGCTATTAACTTTTTTGGTATAGTTCATCCAGCAAAAAAATTGCACTTTTCACCATGAAATAAAAAAAAACTTGAAAATAAGAAAAATTTATAGGAGTTTCACAATTACCATATACTATTGGCATTGTAATACCAGCTCATTGGCCTAGTGGGTAGAGTGTTCACCAATGATCCAGGAGACCTGGGTTCAATCCCAGGTCACGGCATACCAAAGAGTTTAAAAAAAAAAAAAAAAAAAAAAAAAAGGTACTTAATACCTTCTTGCTTAACACTCAGCAATATAAGGTATGTATTAAGGGTAAAGTGGAGCAATCCAGGAAAAGGAGTAGCGCCTTCCCCTACACCTTGGTGCAGTAGCTATTGAAAAGAGAGCCTTCTGGTCACCCTCAACTACGGTCACTAACTTTTATAGGCATTGCATGGGAGAATATCACACAAAAGTGTTAATAAGGTAATTTTTTAGTTATTGATTATTCTTCTTCTAAAAAAAATAAAAAAAAGGATGTTTTTACTAAAATTTTAGAAGTAATAAATATTTTTTTTGTTTCTTTTTAGGGTATATTAAACAAAAGGAACTTGGGTGGGTATACAGCATACATTCAAAATTTTTAAGAAATGTTGGACTAAAGTTGCATTTTGCCTTCAAGCATTAAGTATATTTGAGTGATTCGAGTTACTTTTCACACCAAAAAGATTAAGAATATATAATCTATTAACTCACTTCTTCTTCCAACATGTCTGGTGAAACAATCTTGCTTAATAAACCGTGTTTAAGAGCCACTGAAATAACAATGGAAAAAACAAATTTTTATTACTATTATCAAATAAAAATTTAGAGAACTAAAACAATTTAGTTTTTAGACGAGAATCAATGAATGAATCGGATTTTAAATCAGCAATGACACAAAACTCACCAGAAGCTGAAATTGGATTTCCAGTAAACAGCATTTCCATTGCTACTTTTTTGGGAATTGAACGTCCCAAAGCAACTCCAGGGGTGGAACAAAATAATCCAATACTCACCCTTAAATGAAAAGATTAAACTGAAATTTATTTAAAAAAAACAAAAAATGAGATAATTTATTTTGATACTACATCATTTTTTTTTTAAAATTAAACTTTGACATCAACTGATTTAAGATGCCCCCCCCCCCCACTGTGTTCATGGCCTCAAACTATTTCAAACATCTTGAATGCCTTAAAAGCTGAATTTTTCAATACCCTCTTGTATAACATTACTGCCTTTGGAACATACACATTATGCAAAGCTTTTATTGTTAACCAGGTACAATCTAAGATCTTTCTCCACTTATTTTGGGGAATTCTTTCAATTAATTTAATTCTTTCTTTAGCCTTTATTCCAAGTTTCAATTGCCCAGTCGGCGGGGGCTGTAGAATATACCGACTGCTTCTCTGCAGAGGGGTAAGACCCCACCCCACCCCCTGAGTGTCCTGGTTATGACACTAAACAATCTGATGGTGAGGTTCCAGCAATACTGGAGCTTTGGGGAATGCAGAGTACCCCTTCATTGCCATCATTCCCAAGTCCACTTGGCAACTGACTGAAAATTAAGAACAATAGAATTATATTCTAATATAGAGACTTGGTAGCTGATATAATTTTGTTTTACTTACCACTACTAGTTGAAAAAGAGCTAGGCTTTCGAATGCTGATAGAATAATCTAGAAGACAAAAATAACAAAATCTTTCCACCTAGCCATTATTTTTCCCCCCCATTTGGAGCAAACTAAGTTAAACCAAGTCATTAGCAAGAACTCTGTAAAAACCCAGCAATTTGAATTTGTAAGTCATTTGAATTCTGCTATGATTAAAAGGTCAAGGGAAGTAACTCACCCAGGCACAGCAAATTTGGCTTGGTCCGAAGCAACAGCCAAATCACAGCTTGCAACAAGTTGACACCCAGCTGCAGTCGCTAAACCTACAAAAACAAAAAGAAAAGTTGAAAAAGATAAGTCAGAAAATCAACAAAATCATTTTTTTTTTAATTTTTAAAAATAATTCTTCAAATTTAACTGCTTATAATACACTCTTAAAGAAAAAATATAAATAAATAAAAGAAAAAATCCAGAAAAATCACACCATATCTTATAAGATCAAGGGTTAGTTTTGGGCTTGTAGAGTTTAAGTGCTACAGTGGCCCTTTAAACAAACCATAAACATTTCCGTAAATGTAAATAAAGTGACAATCTCTTCTCCAGCGAAAAGGGTGATTCAAAAGCTCTTTTTTCAACAGCTACTAGCTGCCCTACCCTGGATCTGTACCTTATAATGCTGAGTGTTAAGCAAGGTGGCATCAAGTACCATTTTTTTTAAGTCTTTCATATGACTCTACCTGGGATTAAACCCAAGTCTCCCTGACCATTGGTGAACACTCTACTCATTAGACCAATGGCCGAGATCATATATGGTATCTTTAATGATGAATAATTTCCATTAAAAATACTATCTAACATAATATTAATGGAACTTAACAGAACAATATAATACTAGGAGGAGTCAAAAGTTTTGCAATATTTTGGCACATACTAGTTTGCGGAGAGTATATCACATGATCAAAGCAGTATCTGCTGTGGCTGGTATATCATGGTAGTAGGTGTACCGACACATAATGCATTACTTTACTCAGTGTAAGATTTAACAACGATATTGATAAACATGTTCTATGTAAAATTCAGGTAAAGTTGGTGACCTTAGTCAAGTGGGTGGGGTGACCAAAAGGTTCCCTTTTCAATAGCTACAACACTGAAGGGTGCTACTCTTTTCCTTGGATTGCTCCACTTTACCTTCAATATGTACCTTATAATGCCGAGTGTTAAGCAAAGAGGTATCAAATACCCTTGTTTAAGTCTTTGGTATGACTTGACCTGGGATTGAACCGCAGTCTCTAGTGCAGTTGTCTAATTTGAGAACTAATGGCTCAGTTGTCTGAAATTCTGATACGAAGCTTAATGATTTTTATCATACAGGGTTTTTGGACTATAGTCTTCATCATTATAGTTATATTCACTATGTTTTGGCCGATGTGACCTCCAGCCTGCTGGACACATGGTGTAATGGTTATAGGCATTGGTTTCCTAAGCTTCTAAGTAACACTCATCAGGAGGTTACAGGTTCAGTCCTGACAGCAGGCAAGTAACAATACAGGGATACTTAACACTTGTACCTGGTTATGGGTAACAGAATTAGAAAAAATCTACCCCCTTGGATTAAATAAAGGACATGGTTTGAACTTCTGTGGAGGCTACCGAGTTTGACAAGAAATACCTGAAGAAGGCCGCAGGACATATCAGCCAAAATGTTGTGAATATAATAATAAAGATGAGGACAAGAGTCTGAAAACCCTGAATGATAGAAAAAACTTCTGGCTCAGTTCAAACTCATAAAGTATAACACTGTGGAAGCAAGCAAAAACATTTGTTTTGCAAAAGGTGAAAGTGCAGTTGATGATCACATAAACCAGATGGGTGAAGATATTTGGCTTGAGATGCAAGAACCCTGATGATCAGGTCAGGTAGGCCAAAAAACCACGGGTTCTGCATCTGTGCTCTAAGTCAGAGAGAGTATCTAGCAGTCTCAGCATATCCCAGTCCAGTGTGGTTCGTCACCATAATGACCTAAGAGCTACAGAATTGTGCCTCAATTTACAATAATATTGCAAAACTTGACACACCCTAGTATATTTCACAAAGTTTCAAGACAAAATGAGTTAGAAAAAAAAAAAAAAAAAAAAAACCATACATATCTAGAATCCTAATGGACAATATCTGTTAAGTCTTCTTAAGATCCAAGAGAAAATTAATTGGTAACCAACAGAATTAAATAGAAATATAAATGGTTGAAATTTTAAGAAAAACCAAAACAGCACACTTACCTGCAACTTGAGCAATAACAGGCACATTGAGATCCTTTGAATAAAAGATACATAAAGATAATTAGAATAATCAATTTGCGGTTACCCATCTTAAGCAGCAGACAATCTACAAAAAATTAACAATTTCAAAGAGAGAGAATGGCACCCTTTCTATTTATAATCTGCCTAAATTACATTATGAATGACCATACATCTAATTTTTTTTTAAAATGGCTTCACACTAAAAAAAAAAGGCAAGAAGCAGACAATATCCAATTCAGACAACAGCGATGATCTAGTGCTTCTTGCAGATATACATAGTCTCACTGAATCTCTGCTGCATAACCTAAAACAGGAAGCATGAGACATTGGTCTCTACATGAATTCAAACAAAACAGAGTTTGTGTTTTAAAAAGATGGTGCCACCTCCTCATTACATGGCAAGCCTCTAAAATTAATCGACCAATTCACATATCTCAGTAGCAATATTTCATCTACTGAAAATGATATCAACATATGCATAGATAAGACATGGACTGCTACAGACAGGTTAAGGATCATATAGAAATTTGATCACTCGGTAAAATGAAATAGAAAATCTTCCAAGCTGTAGCCATGAAAGTACTACTGTACGGTTGCACTAGTTTAACAAAATGCCCGGAGAAAAAACCCAGATAGGAACAACACAAAAATGCTGCATGCTATTTTGAACAAATCTTGGAAGCAGCATCCTATAAAACAGCAACTGTACGGCCACTTACTTCCCATCTCTTAAACCATCCAAGTAAGACAAGCAAAATATCCTGACCCCTACTGGGAAGTAGGGATTAATTCATAAGCAATGTTCTCTGACACATGGACACACCCCGTGTTGGTCATCCAGCAAAAACTTACATTCATCAGCACTGTGCAGACGCGAAGTGCTGTCTAGAAGACTTGCCAATAGGGACACAGAGCAAGAGAGAGTCATGGGATTCCATGTTGTCAATATGCCATGATGATTAACCTTATTGAAAATTGCTGCCTTTTATAACATTTTGGTCTCGTTAGGAAACAAATTTTACAAATAGAGCCATAAAATTTAGTGTTCATAAAGATTTATATTTTAATGTTTACACAGAAATGAAACATTGGTAAAATGAAAAATGTTTAAAGCAATGCAATTTTTTCTGTAATCAAATTTAAAATAAAATAAAAAAAAAAATAATAATAATAATAATAAGATTCACCCCTTTTGGTGCAGAGAACAATTCAACAAGCCTACATATACTCAATGCATGAGAGTGAGAAACGACTTTAGTCTTCATGAGTAAATATTTCAGATCTTGAACAACGTACAGCCACCCCTACTCCAAAAGTGCTGCTTGTTCAATATAAGCCAACCTTGAAATAATAATTCTTTATTACTTCTTAAATAAAAAAAAAATTAAAAAATTCATTTTTAGAAGTAAATAAAAAATTATCTTGTAAACACACGTGTGCAATATACCCCCAACACCAATCATATATCATAGTACTTTAATAGTGAAAATGCAAGCTTTTTTATTTTATGGTTAAAGATTTATTCGAGCCATTAAATGTGTTGCTAAATATGTAACGCCAAAAAGGATCAACATCACTTTTGTGCAATCATCATCATGTCGTGCCGCCAGCACAGATATCCCTGACCCTCTCTCGCCACTTCTCCCTATCGTTCATCGCCTTTGGCAGGTCTTCAGGGCTACATCCTGTATCCTCACAGAGCTGCTGTATGTATGTCCGAGCTGCCTCCCCCTCCTATTTTGTGCAATAATCCATTGATTTTGTTTATTTTTTGAGACATTATGAAAACTATAAATTTTTATTCTTATTATGGACCAATAAAAAGTTTGACAAACACAAAATTCAGGTTAAATCCCGGCTGAAATTGAAGGAAGTGTCTTATAAGCAGTCAAATATGGTATATGCAATATTATTTCATCATCATTTAGATAGAACTTAGCTGCTTTTTTCCAAGAATATCATAGTCCAACGTTATAAATAAATGCATGTCATGTCAAAAAAATAAAAAATAATAATATAATCGGCTCATTGACCCAGTGAGTAAAGTGTTCCCCAATGAACCGGGAGACCTTGGTTCAATCCCAGGTCGCATCATACGAAAGACTTTAAAAATCATACTTGATACCTTCTTGCTTAACACTCAGCAATATAAGGTACGTATCAAGGGTAAAGTAGAGCAATCCTGGGAAAGGAGTAGTGCCCTCCCCCACATCTCGGTGTAGTAGCTATTGAAAAGGGAGCCTTCTGGACGCCCTCAACTACAGTCACCAACTTCACTTTGTATATATAAGAATTGGCAACTCAAACAACGTATTACTCCTACACACTTCTCAACATAATCATAACATTGACTTCAACTCTGCTAAGATGCTTACTTACATCCATAATAAAAACCTTACACGAATTTTTGAAGCCGCAGCTATCTCATTCCTCAGTTCCCTAAATACTCGTCCTGGCTTTTATAATATTTCTCCTTACTTAAGCAAACACATTTTAAACAGCTACAATATATTCCATCCTTAGTTAATATTTTCCGTATATCTCATAATTTCCATGCTTTTTATTCTTCTTTTGTTCTTTCTTTCTTTTCTTGCTTCTGTCTCGTAATCTTTCTCGTTAAACAACGTACATAATTCTATACAATATTCCTAATAAGTCAAATGACGTAATTTAAACATCAAACGCTGATTTGCCAGTTAAACGGCTAACTTTTTCTTACTATACATATTTTCCCGTAGGTTTCTGTATTTCACATTTCTAATCATCCATCGTTAACTTAAAATTATTAATATCACCCCTCATGGTCCTGATGATGGTTCAGTAGAACCGAAACGCTGTAGTGTTGACCCGTTAATAAATCATTCCTTCCACTTGGATCGTTGTTATCAGTTTTTCTACACATGATATATATATATATATATATATATATATATATATATATATATATATATATATATATATATCTCATTTTGAATTAAGTTTTTTTAAAAATTGATAAATTAAAACTTACCTGAACCATCATCATAACTTTGGAACATGTTCTGAAAATTTCTACATGTTTCTCATTTGATTCAGCCTGAATTGTAGATAAAAAAGAACACAAATATCAAAACCATTGATCATAAAACTAGAAGAATCCATAAAAATTCCATGGAATGAAAAGAAAAAAAAAAAAAAAAAAAAAAAAAAAAAAATCAATTTTTGTGGAACCAATCAACAAAAATGATAAACTTCCACACCAGAATCCTGGATTTATTTAACAAGAAAAAAGAAATTATTTCCCCAAAACAATTGCTCCATTATCTGGCTCTTTTTGGTGCAAGAGTGTTTGCAGACATAAATCTATGTGGTGCATTCAATAGGTTTCAAGACTTTTTTTTATACAGGCATTTAAAATTGTCGTAGACTCTTGAAAATTCATTATGTTGTTGCAATACATCTTATGAGATGACTGACCAATTTTTATGATTTCAGCTTCAAATGAATAGCTACAGCAGCAATTGGAATACATCCTACTAAAGCCTGATTTTCACAGCTGGTGAATTTCAAAAATGCAATCAGGACGTGAGGACACTTTAGAAGAACAATATGCAATAACATTCTGTTTTAAACTTGAAAGAAATGCCACAAAAACGTATGGAATACTTCAGACTGCTTTTGGAGCATCTTGCATGAATCGAGCATCAGTTTGTGAGTGGCATAAGAGATTCAAGGAAGTCAGGGAGTCTGTGAGGGATGATGAGAGGTGTGCGAGAACTAAGGAAGTCAATACACCAGAGTTGATTAGCCAAAGGGTTAGGCTTAGGGTTACTATGTTGAGGTTTTAAAGGAGTTCAGAAAGAGATTCCATCAGAAGAGGCCAGCACTCTTCAAATCAGGTCAGTGGCATTTCCATCAGGATAATGCACTAGTCCACAACTCCATCCTTGTCACAGACTATTTGACCAAGATGGGCATCAAAACAGTTCCTCAGCCTCCCTATAGTCCAGACTTTGGTCCCTGTGACTTTTGCTTATTCCCTAAGCTCAGAGGCTGTTATGAGAGAATTGAGGAGATGAAAGAGGCTGTGACGAAAGTCATTGACATGCTCACACAAGAGGACTTCCATGGGGCCTTCCAGAAGTTGTTGGAACGGTACAACAAGTGCATTGCAGCCAGAGGAGATTACTTTGAAGGGGACTAGAGTTTCATGTGTGTACTATCATTGGCCTAGGGGTTAGAGTGTTCGCCAATGGCCTGGGAGACCTGGGTTCAATCCCAGGTCGAGTCATACCAAAGACTCAAAAAATGGTACTTGATGCTTCCTTGCTTAGCACTCAGCATTATAAGGTACGGATCAAGGGTAAAGTAGAGCAATTCAGGAAAGGAGTAGCGCCCTCCCCTACACATTGGTGTAGTAGCTATCGAAAAGGGAGCCTTCGGGTTACCCTCGACTATGGTCGCCAACTTTACTTACTATCAATAAAAGTGGCCATAGGAAAAAAAGTCTGGAAACTTATTTAATAATCCTTGTATATATAATCCAGCCTCATTGAGGCAACTAGATTTGTTTTAATAGATTAATGGATTCTCATAAACACACACTACCCCTACTTCTGTGACGAAAGAGAGAAGAATACATTAATCTTTTTTCTTTTAATTTGAATTTTTTTTCAAATCTAGATTTCTCTGTATCTCTAATATGACAGTGAAGCTTTCCCAAACCATCTTTCTTGTGGGTCTTGTTAAGTCAAAGATTCTTTTAAAAAATTTAAAAAAACAAAACAAAAAAAAACCAACACAACAACAACAACTAGTAATTAACTTTTTGTTTAAATTTCAAAATACAAAAGAATTGTACATGCAACAGTGTTTGATCTAAAGAAGTAACATCTATGTAGAAGAGTAGATCACTTGGTTGAGGCAGGGGGGAGTGAACGAATATCCCACTTGGCAGTGGGAAGGACATGTGGATGAGCATAAAACATGAACAAACAATCAGAATTATCATATTTACCAACCCCTCCATTTGAACAGGGTATGACACAAGGTCAATTTTTAAGCGGAGTTTGACAGGTTTGAATTCAGTGTTTTCCTTCTCCTAGACTAGTTGCCTCACCAAGGCTGAAGAACCTCGTCTGCCTTACTATTTACCCATAGCTGGAGGGAGAATAATTGGATTCAAACCTTTCCCAAGGGTATTAGTGCTATGTGAAATGCAATCAGTCTCGTCCAGGATTTGAAATCGTGTTGCTGTGTCCATTTCCTACGATGATAACCATTACACCATGGGCACCACAAACAATCAGAATTATTATATAGATCGCAGGAACTGAATGAATGTGATGACTACAAAATATATTTTACTCTCATGCAACTCAAAGGGTTGTATACGAATGAGAGCAGGTACATGAATCATCGACTGTTAATAAGGACAAGTTTCCAGTGATATTTATTCCTTTTTCAATATTTATTTGGTTATTTACTAAGTTTCACTTACTTGTGGTCTTGTGTCACGGGTAACAGGCACCTAGTGAGAATCGATCTCACTAACAATGGTCTGCTAGTCAAGCTTGTTAACCATTACACTACATGAAAAGACCAGTTACTTTCCTTATTTTTTTTTTCTTGGGGTTTAAAATAACTAAAACAATTTTTTTTCAAACCACCTTACAAATAATTTTTCACTTTATTACTTACATAGTTATTCTAACTTTGTTAGAAAGCTTTGGAATTTAATTTTTGAAATAATAAATAAATAAATAATCTATATTGTAATTCAGTATTATTCTTAGGGAACAAATATTTTTAAAAATCTGTCAACTTTTATAATATTCATTACATATATTTTTGTTATATTTACCAGTATAAATTAATATTACAAGAGATATTCAGGAGGTGCCCGTGGTGTAATGGTTATCGTCATAGGAAATGGACACGGTGACACGAGTTCAAATCCTGGACGAGATTGAGTGCATTTCACATAGCACTAATACCCTTGGGAAAGGTATAAATCCAATTAGTCTCTTCCCAGCTATGAGTCAATAGTAGGACAGACTAGGTTCTTCAGCCTTGGTAAGGCAACTAGTCTAGGAGAAGGAAAACTGAATTCAAACCTGTAAAACTCCGCTTAAAAACTGACCTTGTGTCATATCCTGTCCGAGTGGAGGGGTTGGTAAATAGGATTACAACAGATATTCAAATATCTTTTGGATCACAAAAATAAATGGATAAAACAAATAAATAAATTAAATGAATAAATAAGAAAAAAAATGAAATAAAATAAAAAAATTGGCACAAATATGCTGTCAGACAAGATAGTTTAAGAAGAATAAATTCACACCATCTTTTTAATTTTTTTACACAATAAAAAAGAAAAATTTTTTGCTTTTCATCTGCAATTCAAATAAATCTTATTTTGAAATCAGTCAGAAATATTTGGATATATCTCAGGTTTGTTGCACAAAAAGAAATGTTTTTTTTTCTTTGAGGGGGAAAAGAATTTGCCAGACAATACGAACAGCATTTCTCTTTTCTGGACACAAAATAACCAAGAGCTAATTTAACCCTTTCACTACCAAATTTTTTGGGGGTTGAAGTTTTAAGAGAATCCATAAAACTGTTAGTAGTGGGGCAGCCAAAAAGGGGTAAGCGAGCTAAGACTTATTTTAAGTTCTATACAGCTAATAATGTTTTTAAGGCTTAAAATAAAAACTGACAGACACCAGAGTGCCTGTGGGAGTGAAAGGGTTAAAATATAATTTAGCTTCTTATGCTTTCTAAATAAGGAAAAAAAAATGATATTTGGTTAGTTGGGTTTTATGGCATATCAACTTTTGTAGGTTATTTAACGCCAAATCCATTTTTATGTAAATAATCAGTTCTATGTCAAACAATTCAGTTTAGCATGAGTACACTGTTTAATTGTCGAAAACATTTTTATTTCAAACTATTTAGTTTATTCAAACAGAGCTAATTCAGTTTAGTATAAGTACAGATTTTGTTTACACACATTTAAATGTCAAAACAGTTCTATGTTAACTAATTCAGTTTAGTGTAAACACAGTTTCAATGTCAAAAAACAGTTCTATTTCAAATAATTCAGTTTAGCATAAGCTTAAAATAAGTTTAAATGTAAGTACAGTTCAATTGTCAAAATCATTTCTATTTCAAGCTATTCAGTTTACTCAAACAATTCAGTTTAGCATAAGTATGCAGTTAGTTCTATTTAACCCAGAGATAGGACCCTTATCAGGGGCTACCACTCCGGGCCAGAGTAGACCTGGGAGCAATGGCAATAAAAGGGTACTCCACATTCCCCAAAACTCTAGCATTACTGGAACCTCACCATCAGATTGTTTAGTGTCATATCCAGGACACTCGTTGGGGAGGAATCTTACCCCTCTGCAGAGGTGCAGTCAGTGTATTACACAGCCCCAGCCGACTGGGCAAAAAGATATTTGGGGTGTCCTGTAACAGTTCAAAGAAAAATAACTGACATGTTGAGAACTCAAAGTATTTTTTTTTCGACATAAATAAAAGAAATGGAAATAGTATCAAGAAAAAATTTCTGTAATTTGTGTATAAGATGAACTATTTTTTGGGGGGTCCAAATGTAAAAGGTGTAATAATCAACTTTTTTCTAACCACATGCCAAACAATATTGAGTATAAGATGATCAAATCTAAGTGATATCAAGCGTCCAAATAAATTAACATATTCTAGATTATTACAGAAAATATCCTCTAGAATTCATGTTACTATTTACCAACCCCTCCGCTCGGGCAGGATATGACACAAGGTCAATTTTTAAGCGGAGTTTAACAGGTTTTGAATTCAGAGTTTTCCTTCTCCTAGACTAGTTGCCTAACCAAGGCTGAAGAACCTAGTCCGTCCTACTATTTACCCATAGCTGGAGGGAGAATAAGGGGGTTCATACCTTTCCCAAGGGTATTTGCCCGAAAGTGAACGTAATAGCGCGACTGGAGTACGAACTCGCGTACTACGATTCCGCAGTTCATCGCTTTAACCATTACACCACGAGGACACCCCCCCTCTAGAATTCATGTTTGTTTATAATTTGTTTCTTCAATTGTGAACTTATTTTCCCCAAAAGTTTGTGGCATTTTCGTGTGAACATGTTTTTGCTTTAAACACTGAGTGTATTTTGTGTTTAGATACATCATATAAACAACGATATATTCTTGCATATCCTGTGACTTTCTGAGACCTATATTTTAGCCTAATATTGGGGGGATGCATCATGCTAGATACAAAGTTTGTGTGTGTAAAGAGTTAGGTTACACCTACAATTTATTGCTGCAAACATCAACAAGTAATCCCTCCAGATAGAATCCATATTTACCAACCCCTCTGCTTAGGACAGGGTATGACACAAGGTCAATTTTTAAGCAGAGATTAACAGGTTTGAATTCAGAGTTTTCCTTCTCCTAGACTAGTTGCTTCACCAAGGCTGAAGAATGCAGTCTGCCCTACTATTTACCCATAGCTGGAGGGAGAATAATTAAATTCATACTTTTCCCCAAGGGAATTAGTGCTATGTGAAATGCAATCAGACCCATCCAGGATTTGAACTCATGTCACTGTGTCCATTAAATACGACGATGACCAATACACCATGGGCATCAGATAGAATCAGAAGATACTCAAGTATATACAGAATATAGATTCTTATTTTTGATTGATAAAAAGTTGAATGTTAAATTCAGTTTAAATCCAGCTGCTACAAATAAAAATTTAAAAAAAAAAAAAAATAATCAATGCGTATTATGTACAAGGGTTGTTTTTCCAGATTTTAACAGCTGAAAGTTAAGGATAGTAATTCATTAAGCTTTTTGAGCAGATGTGGCACAAGGCCATATGAATGGGGCATCCAATGAGACTTGAACTCACTCATGAAGGTTTGCTAGTCTAGCTTGCAAAAACATTACACCTCCAAAAGTACCCTAAGGGGTTTTGGAGCACAAAGTTCTAGAATGTAATTTACTAAGCTTTTTGCTTAGATGTGGTACAAGGCCAAATGAAGGGAGCACCCAATAAAACTCAAACTGAGTCTTATTGGGTGCTCCTTTGAAGAAGAATAATGAAGGTTTGCTAAGCTGAAAGTTAGGGTTATGTGATATTTCAAAATAGCGAAATTAATGGAAGATTTTATTAGTTATGATGAGACTATAAATATTGGGACAGGCAGAAAAGAAAAGTGAACATACCATTAGTTCTTTGAGGTCATGACCAGAACAGAAAACAGGTCCTGTAGATGTTATGACGACAACACGCAAATCATCAGACTGTTGACAAGCTGTTAATTCCTCTTTCAAACAATTTAGCATTGGTAAAGACAATGCATTCCTGATAGAAAAAGAAAACAAAAATCAAACAGGATATTATAGATTAGATAACCGTTTCCAATGAATATTACATAAAAAGAGTAGACTAAAAATTTTACATAGTGTTTCAGAAAAATAAATTGATATCATTTCATAATCTAATCCCTTCACCAATTCTTCAAATGATTCTAAATTTGAACAACAAGTAG
Organism: Sepioteuthis lessoniana; assembly: GCA_963585895.1. NCBI lineage: Eukaryota > Metazoa > Mollusca > Cephalopoda > Myopsida > Loliginidae > Sepioteuthis > Sepioteuthis lessoniana. Next base: position 8,255,265 of record OY757913.1, read on the forward strand.
AAACAATTCAAAATTCCATGTTTAAATGTTTAATAATTTTCTTTTTCCAGATATAGAAATACTGTTCACCAGAAAAGGAATTTTGTGTGTTACAATATAATCTTGTGGGTGGGGTACACCTCAGTGGGCATTTTGTGTATTACAGTACAATTAAACACAGTTTAGCCAAGTCAGATGAAGGGCTGTAGAATACACTGACTGCATCTCTGCAGAGGGGGTTAGACCCCCCCCCGCCCCAACGAGTGTCCTGGATATCACATTAAACAAGCTGATAGTGAGTCTCCAGTAATGCTGGAGCTTTGGGGAATGCAGAGTACTCTTTCATGGCCATCACTCCCAGGTCCACTCTGACTCAGAGTGGTAGCACCTGATGGGGTCCTATCTATGGGTCAAATAGAACTGTTTGAGATTTAAACTGTGTGCAAACAAATGACATAATAAATTGAAATGTTAGAAATAGAACTGTTTGATCATTTAACTGTGTGTAAACAAATGATTTATGTTTAATTGAATTCTGAGAGATTCATATCAATACTTAGAACCATTTAACTTTGTTGAATTATGCTAAATTGAATTGTTAGAAATAGAACTGTTTGATCATTTAACTGTGTGTATCTACAAAATGTGTTTACTAATCAATATATTCGTGAAAACAGGATTTGGCATTAAATAACCAATAATGGTTGATATGCCATAAAACCAAACCAAACAAACACAGTTGTACAAGACTGTACAGCATGCAGTTGTGAAAGAATTTGCAAAAAATGCACAAAGTGCAATGCAGATTTGGACATGGCAGAAAAAGTTCGAACAGGAAGGCTGTCCGTGCAGGACAAAAGGATCACCAGTATTGGAAGAGAAAGTAAAAATTTACAAAATCATTCATGAAATCCATGTACTTTTAAATTTCGCATTCAAATTTTGATGAATAAATCTTATTTTGCTTAATATTAATCCTGTTTGGAGTCATTCATCTAGACTGTAGTTACTCAAATATTTATATCTAAAATGATCATTTTTTGAGTCTTTGGGATGACTCAACCTAGGATCGAACCCAGGTCTATAGGACAATTGGTGACCACCTTAACTAATAAACCAATACTTCATATAAAATAAGTAATACTATTGAGGATGAGAATAAATTGATGATACTTGACCTTGCATGTATCTAAACCAATGTTTTAAGGTTTTAACTATAAAATATTGGAATTTAATAAGAATCTGAAAGCTTTAAAAATGACCTGATTGTGTGTAGGACTATGAATGTGAGACAAAAACCCTTCAATCAAAATGATATCAAATTTTTTGAAACACTCTGTATAACAAATATCATTATCACCAAAATTCCTTGACTACTCACAAATACTCTTAATAAAATAATTATCATCACTATTTAAATAGGCAGGAATGTCAGATATCGTTATTTCTCTCTATCTTGACGAAATGTTCATGATTTTAACATTTTAGATTCTTTCTAACATACAAAAAAATTATTTGCAAAATTTTTGAGTCGAAACTTTATAATTTTTATCGCTTAGAGTATTTGTCTTTATCTTCATGTTCACAACATTCCAGCTGATGTGTTTTTCAGCTTTCTTCTGGTGTTTCATGTCTAACTTGAAAGCCCACACAGACCTTCAATCTGAACCCTTTATTTAATTCACAAGGGTAGATTATTCTAATTGCATTAACCAAGCCTGGGTACTAGTGTTAAGCTATAGTAAGTATTTCTTATTATTTACCTGTAGTCAGGATTGAACCTGCAACTGCCAGATGATTTCACTTCAAAGTATTTTTCAACTAAACACCTATATCCATTGCACAATGTGTCCTGCTGAAAAATTCAGAGTTAATTTTTTGAGACTTATAAGTCTAATGTCACCATCAACCTATGAAATAATATTACTATTATTATGTATAAGTTTTTATCTTAGCTCATATTGTAATTTTTTTTTCATTTGGTCTTTTTAATTATTGATTCCCATGTTGGATTCATCCCTATACTTGGTCAGCTCAACAGGTCTCTGTAGTCCAACATATACATTAGAAAAAAAAATTTGCAGTATGCGCTAAGGTAAGAAATTGTACATGATAGTCATCATCATCATCATGTCGTACCGCTATCCCTGACCCTCTCTCGCCACTTCTCCCTATTGTTTATGGCAGGTCTTCAGGGCTACATCCCATATCCTCACAGAGCTGCTGTATGTATGTTCGAGCTGGTCATTCTGCTTTTGCTCAGCCATATGTGGGGGTCCATAAGAGTACATCACTTATGAGCTCGTTCCTGCTTCTCCAGCAGTGTCCTGCATGTCTGGTTCGTCTAACTTGGATAGTTTCCGTGATGGGAGGTAGGTGGCCGTATAGTTGGTGCTTTGTGGGTGTTACCTCCAGTACTTGTTCAATATTGCTTGCAGCATTCTTGTGTAATTGCCGTCAGTATCTCATGGGTTGATGGTGACATTAGGTTTATAAGTCCCAAAAATTTACTCTATATTGTCCAGTAGGACACATGTCATAAGGGATATAGGCATTTGGTTGAAAAGTGCTTCTAATGTTGTATAGCCATGATACGACTATACGTATACATACGGAAACAAAATCAACAATAATGACGAACGAACACACTTCTTTAGAAAAATATACCTCTCACTTTATTCGAAAGGGTTGCGAAAGGGTTATGTGTGAGAGGTGAGTTGGAAACTGAACAGACTGCAACATATTGACCCCAACTTCCTCTGTCTTTAGCAGCACTTCTTTCTCGTTCTGCTGGGCTGCTCAACCGGGGTTCCTGAGGGCCCAGCCCTTTCTGGAAGCTGGTTCTCACTACAGCATCTTATCTCCAACTAACTGACTCCAACTAACTGAACTTGTCTGTGCCTCCGAGTAATATAATTGTTTGACGCCCACCTGCTTCTTGTGGGCGTCACATCTGCACCCAATTCAACCCGTCAACAGTCAAGGTTATACCCTGATATCTTCGACCGGATGCACCTGTTCCTTGATCGACGGCTGGATCGGAGGTCAATATGTTACACTAAGTGAAATCATATCGAGGTTGCAGGTTCAATCCCAACTACCGTTTAAATAAGGAATACTTACTATAGCTCAATACTTGTAGTTGGTCATAGTTAATGGAATTAGAACAACCTATATCCGAGGATTAAATAAAGGGTTTGGTTTGAAGTTCTGTGTGGCCTCTTGAGTTTGACATGAAGCACCTGAAGAAGGCCAAAGAATGTATCAGCTGAAACATTGTAATTATGAAGATGAAGACAAGAAAATGGAAAAAATATTTATCATGTATTCATTTTGTTTCAAGTAAATTTTCTCTACTTTCCTAATATTAAAATATTTTTGATAAAGCAAAATTAATAAAAATGGTCAATACACTGAGAAAATTAAAGGAATTTTCTTTGTATAAATTGGGAAAACAGAGTTTGCTTTTAATTCTACTTACCTCTGTTTACTGATTATTTCAATTTTCTGCTATTTGTTTTGTCTTGTTAATATGACAAGTGAGGTAGACAGACATTTTAAATTAATAATTTCTGTTTAAGTTGATTAACAAGGTTGATACTTTTCTTTTAGTTTTGGCACATTTTTACTATTAGACTCCTCTTCTTATGATTTTTGACGTGTTTTGAATGAATCCAACATTCAAAATAGTTGGAAATTATTTGTTACCCCCTACCTCACTCTAGTCATTAATGTTGGGGGGACATGGGAGTTTTAAGTGAGGTAACTGAGAAAACAAGTAATTTATGACTGTTTTGAAGATCAAACTTGTTCAAAACTAACCCTAATTCCACCCTGTCATAGCCCAAATATACACCAGTCTGTAGCACGTGTGTATATGCACATATATTTAGTGAGGGACACCAGCAAGAGGAACCCAACCAGAGATAAGAAAAAAAAAAAAACAAAAACATTTCAAAACTTCTTATTTGTGATGATTTGTGTATAAGAGAAAAAGTCTTAAGATATAAAGACCTACTAAAAGCATAAAATAATAGTCAGGGACGAAACTGGTGTAATTGTAAAATAATACTGAAGTTTTTATTAAAGAAATCTGCATTTCCCCTATCCCATGTCACTGTTATCACGTAAGTAATATTTTTACTTTTGAAATATATTCAAAATAGTTCAGCATGTAGCAGAAAGAATTTCAAAATATTATTTAGTGCGGGAATTATTTTGACCATTGAAGTTTCAATTTTATATTTTCATCCAATGAAGATGATTTAAGCCATTCTACTTGGATGACTTTCCCACGTAGTATAAAAGGCTCCCTGAGTCTCTTCCTCCCTCATTCTAGAGCAGAACAGACCAACATTCAACACTAGGAGAGCATCATTCAACCATGGGCCATTGTTCCAATTGGAGACTATCCTTTGTCATCAATTAAATTCCTCCCTGACCAACTGGACCATGAAACTTCAGGTTAAATGCTTAATTCCTACTCTAAATTTGCAACTGTTTTTCTTCTATTTGTATGACTCACAGTACAAGGGCTTTCTTTCTGGCTGTCATTAAAGCTGTTAAAACTAATCAATATTCTCGTCCATATTCCTGTATTTTCCTTTCTTCTTGATGTAACAGGGCAGACCACAATTTGCCTTGTTGCAAAAGGCATATTCTTTATAAAAATTTTTTGGTTTTATTTGGGATAGAAAGAAAACCATGAGTGTCAATTGAACATGAAAGATATATATAGAAAAAAAAAATTGAACATGAAAGATATATCTAGAAAAAAATTGAACATGAAAGATATATCTAGAAAAAAAACAAAAACACTTTTTTCGAAAACACATTAGGCAAAATATTCATATTATTTTTGATTTATCCAGTAACCTGGTTTGGTTGTGGGAGGAGCTACTCACATAGTATTTCTTAGACAGGAATAGCCTGGTAAAGACCATCCCTCATCATGTTTACAACTGGTTTAAATTCAGAGTTTTCTTCTCTGAAACTGGTTGCCAAAAAGCCCATTCTTCCTTACTATTTGCTTATAGCTGGAAGAAGAATGGTGGCATTCATATTTTCCCCAAGGATATTAGCACTACGTAAAATGCAAACAGTCTCATCCAGGACATGAACTCAGGTAGTTGAATCCATTTTCTATGACAATAACCACAAGACTGCAAGTATGTCTATGACTAATATACTGACTTGAAAAAAATAACTTACCTTTTCTGAGGGTTATTAAGAGTAAGAATTCGGATTCCATCTTGTTCTTGAGCAAGTACTAATGGTTCCAGAGATGAACACAAATGTCTGGATATCAGGTGTTTTCCAACTGGAGATGCCTATGGAATTTAAAGGATAATACATTAAAATTCAGGATTATTTACTGCTTATATATTTCATTTATAATTTTTTCTTTTCTAGAAAAAGGATATTTCGAATATCCAAAAATTTTATTTCTTAAATCAATAAAGAAAGCAATTATTTCATAATATTCTTACTGATAGCATTGGTGCGATGAATTAATAGATTTAAAGAGTGTGAATAAAGGCCAAAATTTACAAAATGTGACTGATAAAATATAAATATGTGTGGAATTTGAAGACTTTTGAAGGTCAGGGGCTAAGGGCAAGGCTGTGTTGCCATAAGATATCTGACTCCATATTTTGGTTACACTGTTTCACCCCACGTTGACTGGCCGGCGCAATGCCTTGCCCAAAGAAAGTCCCAAAAGAAATATACAAAAAGAAAAGATAGAAAAAAAGATAAGAGACGAAAATATTTCTTCTATACTTTCCTTTATTTATTTGGTGAAGGGACTAACCTACACTACGTCTAGTGATGCAGCGTGGTGCCCAAAACACCAAACAGCAAAATTGGTGTTGTTGGTTCGACGGACACTGCCGGAAAGAGAAAGATGATATCGTTTCCTTTTTCAAGGGGAAAATCCTTTTTTCTTTTACGCATGCGTCATCTCCTTTTCCATTAGAGACCTCTGGGAGTTTCTTCAAATTTGATAGTTTTCTTTTGATCTATTTATTTATTTTTTTTTTAAATTTAATTTTATTTATTTATTTATTCGTTCCCTACATATGTAGCAGTCACAGATCTATTTCCTTTCGCGAATCATTGCTCCTGCCAAGCGATTCGGACATACACTGACCAATCAGGGGCAGAGCGCATTGATTCCTTCTTCCTCTCAAGAACTATTTTTTCTAGCCCTTTTTGGAAGTCACGACAAGTCAGAGAGCACCTAGTTAGCAGCCAAGACAGACCTCTGCTACAGACATTCCACATGGGGCCCCTTCACTGAAGAACACAGTGCTACTAGCTTCCCACAGAGAAGAACCAGCCATGCGGTCAGTCACACGAGCTATTTGCTACAATGAGACACTTCCAACAAACTCAAGGACCAACATACTAACCAGCGACACCAAAAAGAACCTTTTCTCACTCTGACTCGTTTACTTCTGCTACTATAATAAACCTTTTGTTGTTGTGTTTTCAAAATAGGTTTTGTTATTTATTTGTATTGTCAATTAATTTATAATGTTATGGAAACAAACCATTATAAACACTAAAAATACAACCGATTTTGTATGACAAAAGTTTTTTTGTTTTTTTTTAAATTTTAGAAAATTAATTTTAAAACTTCTCATTACTCCTAGCTTTTAAAGTTAATTTTGTTGAATTCATTTGTTAGAATTAGAAATATTTATTTCTGAACAAAAAGATAAAAATCTTTCTTTGTAGAGTTCAAAAATAATAAAGATTTTTAAAAAACCCAAAGAGGAAACAAATTTATTTTAAGGTCAAGGGCAAAAAAAAAAGTTTAAAAAACTGGATTAATGAAAATGTCTTCAAGATATAAAACCCCACAATTCTAAAATAATTATATCGGGATTTAAAATGACAAAAGTTACTTTAATTAAATTAATCAAATAAAAAAATAAAAAATAAAATCCAAACCAATGAGTATTAATTTAATTTACCAAGTATACCAAGGGAGAGCACTCTTGACAAATTTTTTACGATTTCTAAATGTTTGGAGTAAAATTCAGATTGATCTCGATAATGAACATTTTTACATATATTTTCCAAATTAATTTTCATAAATGTTCAATCGAAGGAGCGATTTGACTTTTTAAAATAAGCACTAAAATAAAAAACGGTTACGTTTCGTTTCGGGTCACTTTTACTTGCTTCCCTTGAGTAAAGTTAGAACATTTTTAAAATATCAAGAAAACAAAAAGGAAAAGGTTAAATAGATAAATACAACTGAAATTAAAACGATAACTATAAAAATAAAGGTCTGCAAAAAGAATTCAGCAAGAATAAAGTTCCATAAATATTAAAAACAAAGAAACAAAAACAAGATTCACTACCTTGGCAGTCAATAATCGACAGAAAGCCGCCATCATGATTTACGTGACCGAACTGAAAATGTAGCACGTCTTTCGATTGGTTAATTTTTCTACGAAAAACTTTGCTCTGAAATAAAATTTTAGCAATGATCGAATAAAATATAAAGATATTATAATTTAACGTTTTTTATTACGTTGTTTTTTTTTTAAGACAAAAAGCTAAAATATTTCAAAATATCCAAACACAGAATTAAAAATGAATATATATCAATTCGCCTAAAAAGTACAATCATCAGAATTTGTGGCAAAATGCAAAATGAGACCGAATCATCATCATCATCATCATCATCATCATCATCAAGTCATGATGAAAGCCTGAATTCCCTTGATATTTTCCAGCCATCCGTCCCTAACGACCATCGCTCTTGGTAGGTCCTCAAGACTGCATCCAGTGTCCACACAGTGCTGATGCATGAAAGGTTTTGCTGATCGGCCTACACTGGTGCGTTCATGTGTACGATGGGTTGGTTTAGTTTAAAGGCATATCAACCACTGTAGGCTATTCAATGCCGAATTCTGTTATACATATTCATGAAATATATATGATTCGTAAACATTTTGCTGATAACAATTCTAAACGAGTCTAAGCTTTTTTTTTTTTTTTTTTTTTTTTTTTGTACTCAGTTAAATAGTTTGAATTATTGCTATCAAATACGAATAATTCAATTTACATTTAATCATTTCTTTGCCCAATAAAGTTTTTTTTTAAGTATTGCTATATAGCGTTTTGGGAAATTGTTAATTTCTCTAACACTATATTTTTTAGGCAACACAAATGAATAACGAAATTTCTTTTTAACAACACAACAAAGAAAGTTTTTTTTATTTGCAGCATGGAATATTTGGTTTGCTTTTGGTGCTGCAAGACTCGTGATGTGTTTAAGCTTGTTAGTATTGAGACGAAATGGCGTTATCAGATGTTGAGAAGGTTGAGAAGGCAGCGTGTGTCGTCGGACGTGTGAGGGATTGTATTAGTTGGATTTTGGCGAAAAACATGTTGCCGTTGTAGGAATTGAACTTTGGATGTCACCGTGAGTTTCGTGTCTGGTATCTGGGGAGAGTAGGCGTTATCTCCATTTATGTGGACCAGAGGTGAAATAGGAGCTAGTGTGTCGAGAGCGGGATTACGCTCAGATCGACATAGCCAATTTTGGGGTGACATAAAGTTGTGCCTGTGCGAGGCATGTTGAATGCATCTAATTTATATTCAACTGGGATTCCTCGTAAGGAAATCCATAAATTAGATGGGTTCCCTCGTGTATCCATGTTTCTGCTGCTGCTATTTTAAAGCCGCAGTGATATGTCTGCACTGGGCGGCGTTGCCCAGCTAAAAAGCATCGCTATTGAAGAACGGCCAATTGGACGTCTGCACTGGTCGGCGTTCTCCAGCCAAAGAGACTGGGTTTGGCAGCTTACCCGATTTGTTGACCGGAAATGAAAGGTCCGGCGTGAATAGGATAGGTCATCATGATTGGTTGAAATTAAGTGTCGAATTAAATTGCGCGCCAAACCAAAATACGAAATTTTTCTCTTCTTTACATATATAACACTAATTATTCTATTCAATATTACTCAATCATTTGCACAGAGTTAAATGGTTCCAAGTATTGCAAGGTATCACGAACAATACAATTAAAGATCCGTCATTTGTTTACACACAGTTAAATGTCAAACAGTTCTATTTCTAACCATTCAATTTAGCATAAGACATTCATTTGCACTCAATTTCAATTTCAAACAGTTCTATTTGAGCCTCAAAGATAGGACCCTATCAGATGCTACCACTCCAGGCCAGAGTGTGTTCGTCGACTTATATACATAAGCGACCCAATATTGTATCGGCCTTAAGGGACCTTTAACTGCGGACAAGATGGGGGTGGGACAATAAACACGTACATTAATACGCACATGTGGTTTAAAGTTATTTCCGCATAACATGGCGTCTGATAAAAAAAAAGAACTCTAAGATAAACGGAGAGAGCACTGCTTTGTTTTGTTTTGTTTTTGTTTTTTTTTAAGTCACAAAATGATGTCTATCAACCCACCCCAGAGTTTTGACTGGACAGCAAGAAATTTACACAAAGCTTTTAACGAGTGGCTTGAAGAAGTGAACCTGTTTTTTGAACTTCAAAAATTCGAAGGGGAAAGCAAAGACTACGCCGCAAAAACTACAAATGTTGTAAAGAAGAAAAAGAGTTTATTTATCTTTTAGTAAGAAAAGATTTTAGCGAAGAAATATATGTTAAGTGTTATGTTTGTTCCTCGCTATATTTGAAGGTAAATTAATGAGTGAAGAGACGATGTTGTAAGGTTTTTATATGAAGGTTTTAATGGCAGCATGGAATAAAGGGTTTACGTTTATGCTGCAAGTCTCGTAGGAAGTAAGGAGGGAGGGAAATGAAGTTGCTATAGAGTTGAGAAGGCATTTTAGCGGCTAAATGCCTGAGCGAAATGTGCATCGTTAGGTTAAGGCATTGTTGAATGTGTTAGTAACGTATGGTCGCCACTGGAGTTGCAAAGGTCGTGTTTGCTGGTTAAGGACAGGAATGATGTAGTCACATATGAATGCGTGGTTCTGGTCTTTCGGGGAGAGAAGCGTGAATGTCTCCTGAAAATGTTGCCCTGGGATGAAGTGGCTGGCTGTCGGAGTGGTATTTTGCATCGCAGTCGACATAGCCAAAGTTGAAGGCGACTTAGAGTCGTTCCTGTGTGAGGCGGATTGAATTCATCTAATTCATATTCAACTGGGAACCCTTGGTCTAAGAGAATAGACGCAAGGGGTCCATAAAATAGATGGTTTTCCTCCTTGTGTTGATGCTGCTGCTATTGAAGAGCGGACAGCAAGACGTCTGTCCTTTTGGAAGAGTTCTGAGGTAGAGAGAGTGTTTGGCGGGCTTTTCCCAATTTGGTGCTGCCCGGAAAAATGGTCCGAGCTGAATAGGATAAGTCACCCTGATTGGGTGAAAATATGCGTCGACCCTAACGGTCAAATTAATTAACGCGGTAAACAAAAATACTAAGTTCTTTCTGCTACAGGATCAATAAATTTACCGAAGTCTGACAGTCAAGAACGCGAAAGGAGAAACGGTTGAAAATGACGATTAAAGAAGACTCGAAATGGTTACCGAAGCATTCAAGGACTATTGAAAATTTATGAAAACATTGACCGTTGACAGTGTAGAATTCCTACGAAAAGAAAGTGAAAATGAGAACTTTGAGGACCATTAGTTAAATCTGTAACCGATTTCTAAAGACTGAATGGAATGACATCACCGAGAACGATATGATCAAATTACAGATAATAAAAGGAATCCACAAAAAAAAAAAAAAAAAAAACGCGAAAAATTCTAAAGGAACCGGATTTAACTCTGACACAGTGTCTTGACCTATGCAGAACAAAGTAAAATCTCGTGGCAAAAAAATTAAAAAATACGACAAATTTAATGTTGATAGTGACACGTATGAGAAAGATATCAATGCGACTGGAAGAGATTAAAAGAAATATCATCATCATCATCATCATGTCGTGCCGCTAGCACGGATATCCCTGACCCTCTCTCGCCACTTCTTCCTATCGTTCATCGCTTTTGGAAGGTCTTCAGGGTTACATCCCGTATCCTCACATAGCTGCTGTATGTATGTTCGAGCTGGTCGTCCTGCTTTTGCTTGGCCATATGCGTGGGTCCATAGGAGTACATCACTGATGAGTTCGTCCTTGCTTCCCAAGCAGTGTTCTGCATGTCTGGTTCGTCTAACTTGTATAGTTTTCGTGATGGGAGGCAGGTGGCCGTATAGTTGGTGTCTTGTGGGGTGTTGTCGCCAGGACTTGTTCAATATTGCTCTCAACATTCTTTATGATTGCATCTATTGTCAGAGAAACCACGTGAAAAGAATAAGAAACTTTCCGGCTTATAATCAGGAATGTTTTAAATACAAAAAGAAGAAAAACATTTTGCCACATCAAAAAATTGTAAGGATAAACGCAAGAAACAAGACATCAATGAATGTTTTCACATTGGAAATGAAACGATTCATTAGGTTCACGTGAATTTAAGATTAAATGGTAAGCCAATTAAAATTCCTGTTAGATTCCGGAACAACTTTAAATGCAATTCCCGCAACATTTGTTAAAGACAACAAAATGGAACTCTCACTAAAGAAAGAAAAGAAACTTGATATTCCTGTATACGAAGGAAAAAAGGTTAGAACTGAAGGAACTATGAGGGTATAACTCATTAACCCTGTCAACAAAAGAAAAGTGATAGCTTCACTTATGTTTGTGAATGAAAAGGTACTACCGATTTTAAGCTGCAGTCTCTGCCAAAAGTTAAATATAATACGGTTCAACCTAGATCGGTTTGACTCGACTGTTTCAGCTGCTGAATGCAATGACCTCAAAGAATTAGCCCTGAAAGACATCAGAAAATTAGATATCAATGATTCCAGCAAAGAAATTTTACTAGAATTCCTGAACGTTTTTGAAGAGAGATTTGGTGAATTTGGAGACGCATTAACACTCCAAACAGAGCCAAATGTAGTTCCTATACAATAACCTATAAGAAGTGTCCTATTTGCAATGGAAAAACTGTAACATATTGACCTCCGACCCGGCCGGGCTGTCAGATGAGAAATGCACCTGTGTAAATAACAGGTGCATCCAGTCGAAGATATCAGGGGATCAGGGGATAACCATGACTGTCGAAGAGTTGAATTGAGTGTGAATTGTGACGCTCGCGAGAAGTAGGTGGATGTCAAATTATTATATAACCCCGGCGAATGGAAGTTCAGATCAGTTGGAGAAAAGATTCTGGAATGAGAACCATGTCCCAGCAGAGGCTGGGCCCCCAGGCCCCCGGTTGAGCAGCCCAGGAGAACGGGAAAGAAATGCTGCTGTAGCCAGAAGAGTTGGGGGGTCAATATGTTGCAGTTCTGTTCAGTCTCCAACTCACCTCTCACAGATAATACCTTTCGTAACCCTTTCGAACACTTTCAAATAAAGTGAGAGGTATATTTTTCTAAAGAACTGTGTCCGCTCGTCTTTATTGTGTTGAATATGTTACTACATCTGCATATGGGTATGTTACAAAACAATTTAAACAGGAACAAGAAAAGAAGAGGAGGGAAAATATAATTGAGATACTGGAAGGATCAAGTTCATGACTCAACAGCTATATAATCAAAAGAAAGCACAGCAGAAAGCCTCGGATATGTTTAGACCCCAAACCATTAAACAAGGCACTGATTAATAACTACCACTTCCAAGTACCCAGTTTGAAATCCATCATACACAGGTTTGCAAATAAAAAAGCAATAGGAGTAAAAAAAGTAAAAAAAGCGGATTCTTGTATTGCAAGTCGAACGGCTTGGTAAGAGAACAGTCTTTGAAACACGCCAAGGCAATTCTCGATACTGTCCATGGGTATCCCATCAGCCAGTAAGACATTCCAAGCAAAAATGATCGAACAATTCCAAGGGGTAAACGGGGTCAGCATTATTCAAGATGACTGTCTGGTTGAAAGATTTGGAAACAACTCAGACCAAGCCATCAATAACCACAACCAGAACTTGCGAGCATACCAGCAGAGATGCAGAGAAAGAAATATCAAAATTAACCCCGACAAATGCAAATTCCTCACAGATGAAGTTGCCTATAAGGGTCATACACTGACTCACGCAGGCCTGAAATCCGATGAAAAAAAATTGCGGCCAATCACAGAATTCCCGGCACTTCATGATTTGCATCATGCAAGGTGCTTCATTCGCTGACGACAAAATGTGAACCTTTAAACAGATTAACACGGAAGGACCAGGTTTTCCAATGGGCAGAGGTGCAACAAAAAGCATTTGAAGGCATAAAGAAAGCTATAGTAAACACACCTGTCTTAGCTTATTACGACTTAGAAAAGCCAGCCATGATACAGACTGACATGTCTGATATAGGCGTGGGAGCTGTCCTCCTGCAGAATGGGAAACCAGTGTCATACACGTGAAGGTTTTGGAACGACTATGAAAAAACAAAACAAAAAAAAAACAAACAAACAAACAAAAAAAAACAAAAAAAAAACTACGCATCAATTTAAAGAGATGAGCTATTGTGTTTGGATTACACAAGTTCAGCGACTATTGCTACGGAAGACATGTAACAATAAGATCTCAAACCATAAGAAGCAATCAGCAACAAACCCCTAAGTGAAGCACCAAAAAGACTAAAGAATGAGGCTTTCAATACAGAATTTTGACTACAAAATAACATACAAGAAGCGTAGTGACGTAATTATTCCTGACCCTCTTTCACGAGCCCGAGTAGAGGATGACAAATTTCAGTTTCATTTCAGTGAAGTGAATCTATTAGAATTTCTTGCTGTAAAGGAACAGACCAGAGGCACACTAGTCAACGTCACCAAAGAAACTAAGAATCTACATAAGCACATAAAACTGACTGAACAAAGTTTCCCAATGCGTTATAAAGCCATTGAACCTCAGTTGAAGCTCCTGTACAAAATCAGAGACGAGCTGTCAACAAAGGACGATCTGGCATTTTACAAAGACAGAGTCTCTGTACCTACGTCAATGAGAAATGATATGAAGAAAAAGGCACATACAAGCCATTTAGCAGTTGATAGCAACATGAGACGTGTCTTTGACACAATCTTCTGGCCTGGAATGAGGCATGAACTCCAGGAATGTTATACGAACTGCAAATTGTGTAGCAGATATTCTGCGAAAAATAGCTAAGAGACACTAATCACAAGACCAGTGCCAGAATACCCATTCCAACGTATTGGCCTCGATACCATGACACTGGATGGAAGAAAATACCTAGTCTATGTGGATTATTTCTCCAATTACACTATGGTTGATCGACTCCAAGTAATATCATCAAGTTGCCCAGTCAAACATAAGGAAACACTTCATGAGATATGGCATCCTAGAAGTTGTAAGCAATGGGGGCCCTGAATTTGACAACCAAATGATGAGAGAACCGGCCTATAAATACGGATTCAAATGGAATCCCAGCGCACCAGACATGCCAAACTCCAATGGAATGGCGGAATCAGCTGGAAAACAAATAAAATATATTATAAGAAAATGTAACAATGAAAACAGCTACCCTTGTCTGGTCATTCACCAACACACCATCAAAATCCACAAGAATTTCCCCTGCGCAGAGATTCTTTAAAAGACAATTGAGAAGTAAGGAAATTCCTATCTCCATTTAATGCGGAAGAAACGAAAACTAAAATACGAACGGCAAAAGAAACACTAAGACAAAAACGCCCAAGACTTAACAGAATTAAGAAAGGGTGACCAGGTGACTGTGCACCTATGTAGCAAGAACCATAATTAGAAACCAAAATCTGAAGAGAGTCACTGCAGAAAAGACACCCAACTGCTATGGCGAATAGCAACTTACATAAAATGATCATTTCAAACTTTTGTATGTATAGGGGATGGTCGACTTATTTACATAAGCGACCCAATATTGTATCGGGCTTAAGGGGTCTTTAAATGCGGGACACTTCACAGACAAGGTGGAAGTAATAAACACGTACATTAATACACACACGTGGCTTGGAGTTATTTCCGCATAACAGAGTGGACCTGGGAGCGATGGCAATGAAGGAATAATCTGCATTTCCCAAAGCTCCACAGATTTCACAAAAAAGCAAAAAGCAGGAAAAGCAAAAATCGGTCGATATCGAGCAGAAACTATTACCGAGGCAGACTACGTAGATGAACTAGTGCTTCTTGCAAATATACTTGCCCAAGCTGAATTTTTGCTGCAGAATCTGGAACAAGCGGCAAGAGGCATTGGTCACTACGAGAACTCAGATAAAACAAAGTTCATGCCTTTTAATCAATTTGGTGCCATCTCCTTATGGCTCTGAAATTAGTGGACCAGTTCATATACCTCGGTAGTAATATATTCTTTCTTTAGTTGCTTTTTTAATTGCATATTAACCTTTGTGGGTTATTTAATGCCAAAGCCATCCCTGTAGAAGAACGGTAATGGTACTATTTAACCCAAAGTTGGGGAGATAGGGGATTCATACATTTCCCATGGGCATTAGTCCGAAAGTGATTGTAACAGTGTGACTAGAGTTCGAACTCGCTTACCACAGATAACGATGATGATATGACGATGTAAATAATTGGTAATTTGTCCCTTTAGCTCATTTTTGGCATCTGTTCTTTGGAAACGACACTGTGGCTTTCAAGTGAGTTGTAATTTTCTTTCCTTATTTGTGCGGTTAGGATTTGTCACGTAGTATTTGAGAGGATATTTAGTCACTCTCCACTTACCAAGGTCCAATATTTGCATTAGTATATCTGATGATGCTCTAACACTGAATAAACGGAAGGAAAAACATAAGCTCATGTACACATATAAGAACATTTGATTCGTACGTCATATATGCAGAAGTCCCCGTTGTGCAGTAGCTAACGTAGCAGGCGAGTTCGAATTCCAGTCGCACCATTATGCTCATTTTTTGACTAATACTCTCGGTAAAACTATGAAACCCTAGATCCTCTCAGCTGTGGATTAAAAAGTATCACTACTGTTCTTCTACGAGGATTGCTTTGGCTTTAAATAACCCACAAAAGTTGATATAACGTTAAACAAAGACTCCAAAAACAAAACGAATCATAATATGCATACAAGAAGTATGAAAAGGAATACACAAACTGGTCCCAATTAATAAAATGTGCGCATATTATTCTATGAACAAGCAGTATATGAAAAGGGTATAAAAACGGTAAAAAGGTCATGCTTGAGTTTTTGTTGGTTAGAACCATGTGGGCTTTACGTTTAAATAACGTGGCTTGAGACAACGTCAGTTGCAAGAATAAAGACAGTCTTTACTGTTCCGCGAACAAAGAAAAAAAAGCACACCTTAACTGTTCAAAGAACAGAAACTAAAAGAGACTGAGATTGATCGACACGTGACCATCAGCGGATACACCTCTTACACCATTCCGTAGTTTTTTTAGTTGATCCCATTTTTGAGATCTTTTTTCTTTTGTTATCCATTTGGGGATGTTTGCTCGTTGTAAACATCTGAGCAAATGTTGTGCTAATCTGGTTTGAATTAATGCGTATCGCTTGAACCTGGATCCATGGATTCATGGTGCTTTCCAAATGGCAACGTTCTTCTTTGCTTTTCGAAATGTATTTCAGTCTCTGCTCTTTCGATTCCGTGTACTTCATTATTCATATTGATCAATCATTCTTTTTGTTAAGTGCTTCTATCTATTGCCTCAATGTGCTCCAAAAGTAATTTTTGTTTCAATCACATCCGATTGCTCCATTTTTGTCATGGTTTCCTTGTTTATTTGTTAATACACGACTGAGTCAAAGGTTTTGCAATGTTTTGGAAACGTCGGGCAAAATTCGGTAGCTCTGGATGCTTTTTGGCGAGGTTGTGAAGGTGACAAACCACACTGGACGATGAGATATCATGCTCGCCTGATACTCTCTAAGTATTACTAGCCAGATTTGCATCTATGTCTTTGAATTCGGCCAGCGAAACAACGGTTTTTGGCCTACCTGACCTTACCTGATCGTCGAGGTTCTGGAAAATCACGCAAAATTTCTTGAACATTACAGTTACAGGATGAGATTTACGAAATTAGGTTGGTTGGTTGGTTTTTATGGCATATCAATCTTTGTAGGTTATTTAACGCCAAATCCATTTTTATGCAAATAGTCAGTTCTATTTAAAACAATTCAGTTTATCATGAGTACACAGTTTAATTGTCAAAAACATTTCTATTTCAAACTATTCAGTTTAGTCAAACAATTCTAATTCAGCTAATTTTGTTTACACGCAGTTAAATGTCAAAACAGTTCTATATGAAACAATTCAGTTTAGTGGAAGTACAGTTTCAATGTCAAAAACAGTTCCATTTCAAAAAATTTAGTTTAGCATAAGCATGCAGTTTAAATGTAAGTAAACTATAATTGTCAAAAACATTTCTATTTCAAGCTATTCAGTTTAGTCAAACAGTTCTAATTCAAACAACTCCGTTTAGAATAAGTATGCGGTTAGTTCTATTTAACCAATAGATAGGGCTCTATCAGGTGCTATCATTCCGTGCCAAAGTGGACCTGGGAGCAATGGCAATGAAGGGTATACTCCGCATTCCCCAAAGCTCCAGCATCACTGGAACCTCACCATCAGATTGTTTAGCGTCATATCCAGGACACAAATGGGGGGGTCTTACTCCTCTGCAGAGGTGCAGTCGGTGTATTCTACAGCCCCTGCTGATTGGGCCAGACAACAGTCGAGATTAGAAATACACAATACACAGAGTTAATGTCAAAACAGTTTTATTTCAGATAATTCAGTTAAGCATAAGTACACAGTTTAGATGTCAAAACAGTTCTATTCCGAGCAATTCAGTTTAGCATAAGTACGCAGTTTGAATATCAAAACAGTTCTATTTTAAACAATTCAGTTTAGCATAAATACGCAGTTTAAATGCAAAAATCAGTAAAGTCATGAAACCACGGTTTAGTTCTATTTAACCCTTATCAGGTGCTACCACTCCAGGCCAGAGTGGACCTGGGAGCGATGGCAATAAAGGGGTACTCTGCATTTCCCAAAGCTCTAGCATTACTGGAACCTCACCATCAGATGCAGTTTAGTGTCATATCCAGGACACTCGTTGGCGGGGTCTTACCCCTCTGCAGAGAAGCAGTCGGTGAATTCTACAGCGTCAACCGACTGGGCAAACGAAATTAGGAATAGCTACTTAACAAGAAAGAAAAATGAGTGGCAATCTAATTTAAATTTTCAAAATAGTTAATGGAATTTCTAATTATGAAAGGCATTTTTCAATATTTCACCTCGAATTGAAAATTTATTGTCAAGACAGATTTTAAAAACTAAGTATTATATGAACTAATGGGATTTTTTACTAACGAGTAATATATTTTTGGAAGAAATTGCATAATCAGATAAAAAACAACCAGAATTTTTAGAAAATTAAAATTAGATTGGATGGTATCAGAAAAAAAGGTAAAAAAAAATGGGAATTTAGGAGGGCATATTTGGAAACTATGGGATGAATTATTGAACAATTAGATCTGTATGTAGATATTGTCTTTATGTTCTGCGCAAAGATTATTTTTCTTTTTTAAGGTTGAAGTGAGAAGATAATAAAAAAACGAAGATGCCCTAGGAGCCATAACAAGCAAATCATTATCATCTAGTTGCTGTACGGTAATAAAGTGTGCTTTCATCTTTCGTCGAACATCAAATGCTTTTAGTTGCTTCCGTGATTTTATGGTCCAGTTCGAACTTGTGAAGCAGAGGTTCCCAAATTAAACTACGTTGCATCTTCATCTGTGCGGCTTCTAAATTACGCAGAGTGGAGCAATGCACGTGTCAGCGCATCAACTTCCACGATACTACCAACCACAGCGAATACGTTCTCAATGATTCGAACTGCTTCAATCACGTGACATACACGCTGCAAACTAGCACGTAGCAAAACATTGCAAAAATTTTGATTATTTTACTTATGTTGTTGCTAGTTTCTCTTTTAAGTCTACGTCCCTAATTGGATTGTCTGTCCTAGCTGTTGTTGTCCTTTATCATTTGTTGAATTTCATTGTTCTCAGGTGTTTTCCTTTCGCCAGAGTCTTGCATCACCTGGTTGTTTGTTAATTCTTTTTTTAAAATTTAGGCTTTTTTTTCAAAGCGATCCGATCCCGACTTAACTCGGACTGGAGTGAAGGACGTAAGCGCGGACTGCCGAAAGCAGAGTTTCGTTGGAACAAACACGTCGCAAGGTTTAATGACAACGATTTGAACCATGCAATTGTCGAGTGATATCCAAGAGACTGGAAACGGCTAATTGGAAGACATCCACGACAATAAGAAGACGAAATTGTCAAACTATTCCGACCAACATGAAGAAGGTGAGAGCAATAAGTTAATGTTAGTACATTGAGGCCTTTCAGGCAGAAAACATCGGACGATCAGGTTAAGAAAGGAAAAGTTTTGCTTTTTCAAAATTAATTCTTGCATAAATTAATCAAATCAGTGATATCATCAATTGGATTATGTTTTTAGTAATTAACTTATTTTCTCAGTTTCTGATTTAAGTCTTTTCCAGTTTTGATTTTTTTAGCGACTGTAATTTCTTCTCTCGGGTTATATGACCCAGTCAGGAGGAGCTGTAGAATACACCGACTGCATCTCTGCAGAGGTGGTAAGCCCCCCCCCCCCCAACGAGTGTCCTGCATATAACACTAAACAATCTAATGGTTAAGCTTTAGTTATGCTGGAATGTAGAGCACACCTTCGTTGCCATCACTCCCATGTCCACTCTGGCTCGGATAAGCAGCACGTGATAGGGTCCTTATGTTTAATTGAATCCTATCTATGGGTCAAATAGAACTGTTTGACATTTAAACTGTGTACTTATGTTGAATTGAATTACTAGAAATAGAACTGTTTGATTATTTAACTACATGTTAACAAATGACCGATGTTTAATAATTGTTAGTCATCATCATCATCATCATCATCATCATCATGTCGTGCCACTAGCACGGATATCCTTGACCCTCTCTCGCCACTTCTCCCTATCAGTCATCGCTTCTGGCAGGTTTTCAGGGCAACATCCCGTATCCTCACATTGCTGCTGTATGTATGTTCGAGCTGGTTGTCCTGCTTTTGCTTGGCCATATGTGGAGTCCATAGGAGTACATCACTGATGAGTTCGTCCTTACTTCTCCAGCAGTGTCCTGCGTGTCTGGTTCGTCTAACTTGTATAGTTTTCGTGATGGGAGGCAGGTGGCCGTATAGTTGGTGTCTTGTGGGGTGTTGCCGCCAGGACTTGTTCAATATTGCTCTCAACATTCTTGTGTAGTTGCCGTCTAGCTTCTTTTTCAGCCGTTTAGTTAGCGTCCAGGTAGTGCATCCATATAGCAGTATCGATACGACCACTGCCTGGAAGAAACTGCGTTTCATTTTATCGCTCAGGTCTGATTTCCATATGATCGAGCCTATCGATAGCTGTCCATGCTTTCATTAGTCCTGTGTCGATGTCTTTTTCGGTTGATGAGACGCTGCTTCCTTGATAGGTGAATTTGTCTACTAGTTTCAGAGAGGTTCCGTCTTGTGAGGAAATGTCGCCTGTTTGGTTGTAACACATATATTCAGTTTTGTGTGCATTGACATGGAGGTCAATGCCTGCAGCAGCTCGTTCCAAACTATGCAGTAGTGTTTCGGCTTGGTTAGGTGTATTCGCCAGTAACGCTATGTCATCGGCGTAGTCGGCGTCGGTAATTGTTTTTGTGGAGTACCTTCTGCTTCTTTTCTTTGTCAGCTCGAAGCCATTTTCTCTGATTTTGTCGATCGAAGTTCTAAGCACGTAGTCTAGACAGATGATTAAGAGGTATGGGGCTAGCGTGTCCCCTTGTAGTACTCCTGCTACAATGTCGAAGTATTCTGTATCTCCATCCGGTGAACGTACTTTCACTTAGGTGTTTCTGTAGAGAATTGTTATTGCTACTACGGTTAATTTTGGTAGGCCGTATGCTAGTAGGATTTGTTCCGTCTTCCCTCTGTGTACGGAATCGAAGGCCTTGGTAAAGTCGACAAATAGTAATGTTGCCTGTAGGTTTTTTGCCCGTACGCCTTCAAGGATTCTACGGATGGTCAATATTTGCGAGGTTGTGGATCTATTTCTTCGGAAGCCATTTTGGTTTTTCCTAAGAATGTTGTCTATTTTGGGTTCTATGCGGTTTCGTAGTAGGGCATTGTAGATTTTGGCTGCTATGGATGTTAGTGATTCATAGCAATTTAACTTTGTTGACATGCTAAAATGAATATTAGAAATAGAACTGTTTGATCATTTAAATTGTGTGTAAACAAATGAATAATGTTCAACTGAATTGTTTGTGATACATAGCAATACTTGAAAACATTAAACTGTGTGCAAACAATTAATAGTAAATTGAGTTGTTTGTGTACGATAGAAATAAGTGAAACCGTATAACTGTATGAAAAAATGAGCTCCGGCTTGTTTAAAAATGTTATCTACAAAATATGTTTAGAAATCATATATATTTATTATATATGTGTAAGAATGATTTGGCATTAAATAACATACAATAGTTGATATGCCATAAAACCCAACCAAATAAAATCATATATATTTAATATATATATATATATATATATATATATATATATATATATATATATATATATATATATATATATATAAAGAGGATTTGGCATTAAATAACCTACAATAGTTGATATGCCATAAAACCCAACCAAATCAAATCATATATATTTAATATATATGTATAAAGAGGATTTGGCATTAAATAACCTACAATAGTTGTATGCCATAAAACCCAACCAAATCAAATCATATATATTTAATATATATGTATAAAGAGGATTTGGCATTAAATAACCTACAATAGTTGATATGCCATAAAACCCAACCAAATCAAATCATATATATTTAATATATATGTATAAAGAGGATTTGGCATTAAATAACCTACAATAGTTGATATGCCATAAAACCCAACCAAATCAAATCATATATATTCAATATATATGTATAAAGAGGATTTGGCATTAAATAACCTACAATAGTTGATATGCCATAAAACCCAACCAAACCAAATCATATATATTTAATATATATGGGTTAAATAGTACCACAACTATTCTTCAAGGAGAATGGCTTTGGCATTAGATAACCTACAAAGGTTGATATGCCATTAAACAAAGAAACCAAACCTAAATATTTTTCTCTGTGCTTAGACCTTCTAAAACTTCATCTTCTTTGGCAAATAACTTTAAATCGTCCAAATAGAATAGTTGGGTTATTTTTTAGTAATAGTTTTATATACATAGTCTGTGTTTTTAATTTCTGAGGAGAGAGGTATTACAGCAATACAACAAAAATTTGGTTTCTTTGTTTAATGTCAACTTTGTGTCATTTAATGCCAAATTCATCCTTGTAGAACATCAGTGGTACTATGTAATCCATTTCTGGCGAATAAGTGGTTCCATACACAGAAGAATAGAAAGTGATTTTGCTTGGAAGATTCCATTGTAAATCTACTGATTATTAGTTTTAAGCATGCTTTTTCATCTATTAATTTGATGCGATTATGAAGGTTGATATCCCATTCAAAAAAGAAAAAACAAAACAAACGGTGCCAAATCAAATATCCAAGACTCTTCTGATTATTCTATAGACAATCTGTATGGTTTCCTTTGTGGACCATTCCAAACCTGTAAAGTAGAATTTGTATCACCGTCACCCCCCCCCCACATTGTTTCATAACTTTTTTTCCTCTCAAGCAAGATCCAAATATTTTTACTTTCTTTCATTTTCTATCTGTGGTCCGCTGGGACGGCAAAATCGACCACAAGACAGGTTCTTTTTTTCTCTTGTTAATTAAAACCGGGTCTAGCCTGGCTATGACCGTGTGATCCGTTTGTATCCAAAAGTCCAAGTGAATTTTATGGGTCTCGTTTTCTTGAACATTCTGTTTTGTGTATATACTAATCGTCAAATTTGAATCTCTTGCACAATTCCCAGTGGATCATGTTCCTACCCAGTCATGCCAAGTCGTATACTCCTTATTTGGTTGTCTGATGCATTAGCGTATCATGTGATTAACCGTTTCATCTTTCTCTACACAACCTACAATTGCTATTCTATTGCGGATTATCGATTTTCGCTTTAATATCATCATCATCATCATGTCATGCCGCCAGCACGGATATCCCTGACCCTCTCTCGCCACTTCTCCCTGTTGTTCATCGCTTTTGGCAGGTCCTCAGGGCTACATCCTGTACCCGCACAGAGCTGCTGTATGTAGTTTCGGGCTGGTCGTCCTGCTTTTGCTCGGCCATATGAGGGGGTCCATAGGAGAGCATCACTTATGAGCTCGTCCTTGCTTCTCCAGCAGTGTCC
Source organism: Sepioteuthis lessoniana (assembly GCA_963585895.1). Classification (NCBI taxonomy): domain Eukaryota; kingdom Metazoa; phylum Mollusca; class Cephalopoda; order Myopsida; family Loliginidae; genus Sepioteuthis; species Sepioteuthis lessoniana. The sequence goes on from OY757913.1 coordinate 8,278,625, forward strand.
TGCATGTCTGATTCGTCTAACTTTGATAGTTTTCGTGATGGGAGGTAGGTGGCCGTACAGCTGTGGCTTTGTGGGGTGTTGCGTCCAGAACTTGTTCAAAATTGCTCGCAGCATTCTTGTGTAGTTGCCGTCAAACTTTTTCTCCATCCGTTTAGTTAGCGTCCATGTAGTGCATTCATATAGCAATATTTTTAAAAGAGATCCAGTTTCTCTCCTGAGGTTCCCTTTCTTAATCTTCTCGTGTGCAATCTCACGGGTTTATCAGTTGAAATATCTATAGTTTTTTTCTTCCCATTTCTGTTTCCTAGATTTTGTTCTTTTTTTCTGTTAGCTCTCATATTGCCAAATAATGATACTGACTGCTTTAATTAGACTTTCTTTGCTTTTTTTTAATGTAGCGCTCAAAACAAATATGTCCTTTTCCTCCTTCTTTTCTGGAGACATATAGTCTGTCTATGAGATCTCTCGGATGTAAAGCCTTCTGCATGCTTATCAATTTTCTTGTGCTTTGGTCTATTTGTGTTGAGTTTTCTCTTCATCCATTTTAAGAATGGCAATGTGTAACTCGAAAGGGAACGACGCAGGCGTTTATTCCTTTGATGAGATTTCTGGTATAGGACTTGATCCCAAAAAGTTTTCTCATTCTTCTTATTTTTCTTTCATCTCTTCTTGTTTGATGGCGTCTGCTTCCAATATTCCCAAATACTTGTAATTTTCTTTTTCTCTAAGCGTTTTGATGCTTTCTTGATTTGGCAGTTTTACTGTTATTATTCCGATCTTTGGGAGTTTTTCACCCCCAGCGTTACCGTATACTGAGTCTGAGTGACAGCAAGTCTCCTCAGGTCACCAGGACTCTTCTCAGTATTCTAGCCGATCTTGGCAGTGCACTAGTCTGGATGGTTTTGATTTTCCTACTGATTTCCAATTTCTCCAGCCTTTTCTCCAAACTCTTGGGAGCCGTACCAAGCGCATTAACTATTATTGGTATTAGCTTGACCTTCATGTTCCACAGTTTTTTTCTCTGTTCTCCGGCAAAGTCCAAGTATTTATCTTCTCGATTATTATTATTATTATTAAATTCTCGGCTTTACTTTCAGTTTCTGACAATCTTTAACCGAGTCTTTACACAAGACATTGCTTGAGGGAAGGTAGTGGTAATTTTCTAAGCTTTTTGCTTAGATGTGGCACAAGGCCATATGAAAGGGGCACCCAATGAGACTCGAACGGGGAAGGTAGTGACAATATGCATTCTATGGCTTTATTGTTTGTTTAATTTTTGGTGCCTTTTTTTCGGTGTTATTTTTCTAATCCCATTGATAGTACTCTCCAAATGAAATGAACAGTTCCATAAAGTGTAATTTTAAAATTCTTTCTCAAAGTCTGGGATTGCCAGGTATCATGTTAATGTCTTTATCTGTCATTTCCTTCATTATATCCTGACTTCTCATTATTATTGGCACGGGGGTAGTTTAAAGGTATCGCATCTTTCAATTTCTATTGGCAGGTCTTTTTATTTCCCGCGTATGTTTTCACTGATATGTTATCTACTGGCACTGACATATCAATTAGAAGGTTGGTTGGTTGGTTGGTTTTACGGCTTATCAACCCTTTTCGGGTCATTTAACGTCGAATTAAATTCTAGATAATTCAGTTTGCTTGATAGTTACTACTTGGTATATTTATTATTATTACTATTATTATTATTATTATTATTATTATTATTATTATTATTATTTACTCCTTTAGAGTTTTTCACATCAGTGTTAGCTGATGGTTTTTCAGCAAGTATCCTCAAGTCTCCAGGACTCGTCTTAGGATTCCGGCCATTCTCAGCAATGCTGTCATTTGGATACTCTCTACCCGTCCACCAACTTCAAAGTCATCCAGGCCTTTAAATAATCCTTTAGTTATTGTGCCTATAGCACCAATCACAATTGGCACAATCGTTACTTTCATGTTCCTCAGCTTTTTCAATTCTCTAGCAAGGTCGAGGTACTTATCCTTCTTTTCACATTCTTTCAGTTTTATTCTGTGGTCAGCCGGGACAGCAAAGTCGACAATTTTGCAAATTCTCTTCTTTTTTTTTTTTTTGTTTATTATTAGGTCTGGTCTTCTGGCCAGGATTAGGTGATCCGTTTGTATGTTAAAGTCCCATAGGAGTTTATACGTGTCATTTTCTAGGACAGGTGCTGGGTTGTGCATATACCATTTGTTAGTATGGTCGAATTTAAATTTCTTGCACATTTCCCAGTGAATCACCTAGCCGACCAAGTCGTGTCTCGCCTTATACTTCTTCTGTGCAAATTTGCTGCATTCGCTTATTATGTGATTGATCGTTTCGTCTCTGTCACCACATAGCCTACATTTACTGCTTTGTTGCATCTTATCTATTCTCGCTTTGATATGATTGGTCCTTATGGCGTTGTCCTGTACTGCTATTAGGAGAGATTCTGTTTCTCTCTTAAGGTTTCCTTTTCTTAGCCAGGTCCAGGTTTAAAGCGGCCATAGATTGTTTTTCTCCCATTTTTGTTTCCTAGTTGTTGTCATCGTGTTGTCCGTATCGTTTCTGATGACTGTAATTAGTCCTCGTTCGTGTTTTTCTATGTAGTCTTCGAGCCGTTGTATTGATGCGTCAACGCTGTCTTCGATGCTGGCGAGTCCTCTCTTCCCTCTTTTCTTGGTACATATAGTTTGTCAACGTCGTCTCTGGGATGTAATGCCTTATGCATGGTCATTAGTTTTCTTTTCCTTTGATCCATTTGTTTTAGTTCATCTCTGGTCCACTTGAGGAAGGGTCCCGAATATCTAATGAGGGGCACAGCCCAGGTATTTATTCCTTTGATGAGGTTTCTGCTGGAGAGTTTTGTCTCAAGTAGTTTTCTATTTCTCCTGAGATATTCTTTCCGGATCTTATCTTTCATTTCCACTTGTTTGATGGTGTCAGCCTCCAGGATACCCAAGTATTTGTAGGTTCCCTCTTCTCCGAGCGTTCTAATTTTGTCGTGATTTGGTAGTTCCATTCCGTCAGTCATAAGTCGTTTGCCACTTTTCATGACGAGCATGGCACATTTCTCTATGCCAAATTCTATTCCTATGTCTTGACTGTATATTCTAACGGCGTGTATGAGAGTTTCCAGTTCTTTTTCATTTTTTTACAAATTATTATTATTGTTATTATTATATTTGCACATTTTACCCTTTCAAACAAGATCTGAAAAATTCTATGAAGAAAACAACAAATAACGTTTAAACATGAAAATAAGTTGTCAATTACAAACATTAAAAGAAAAAAGTTAAAATTTTGTATCAAAAGTGATCTTTTTCTTCTTTTGTTTTTGTTGTTTTGGGTTCTTTTTTTATATTTTTTTTTATCACAACGAAAAGATTGTTATATTTAAAATGAAATACCGAAAGTGATCTCACTTACAATGAAAATAATTTTGATTCGGGCAATTTTATTTGGTTAAGTAAAGTTGGTGACCTTAATCGAGGATAACCCGAAGGCTCTCTTTTCAATTGCTACTATACCTAGGTACAGGGGAGGGCGCTACTCCAATCCCTGGATTGCTCCAATTTACCTTTGATCCATACCTTACAATGCTGAGTGTTAAGCAAGGCGGCATCAAGTACCATTTTTTGAGTCTTTGCTACGACTCCACCTGGGAACACTCAACTCATTAGGCCAATGACTCGATTATTGGTCTAAAGAGTAGAGTGTTACCAGGTCGAGTCATAGCAAAGACTCAAAAAATAATATTTTCAACCAAATAAGTAAAGTTGGCGATCTTAGTCAAGGGTGACCCGAAGGCTCCCTTTCTAATCCCAGTGTGGTAGCTATTGAAAAGGGAACCTTTTGGTCACCCTCGACTAAGGTCGCCAACTTTACTTATTTGGTTAAAAATATTTTTTGTCCAGTATGAAGCGATAAAAAGTTGAAAAAATGCTAAATTTACGTTAAATTTAGTTGCTACAAAAAGTCAGTGCGTATTATAAAGGAAACTTTCTTTCCAGAATTTCTTTGTCCAAAGTTAGAGTTGCGTATTATACATGAGTACGTATAATACAATCATCATCGCAGTAAATAAGGACATCTTAAATTTCTTTTTTTGAATAATTTATGACGTATATAGTAAGTAATTGATCTTAATTGGCCTTTCAATTAAATTAGTCAACTTTAATCAAATTCTTGATCATTTTCAGTTATTCAAGTGGCAGAAGTAGGGGTGCGTGTTATGCATAAATATTTATATTTGAAGTGACGCATACGACCCCTATTCACTGTTCAAGACTCACAACTATGTATTTTGATTAGATGCCCTGAATTGTATAATGTTTATTTGTTTCAGCAACCCAGTATGCGGATTTGAACCTAAAAACTTACGTATTCCAATTGACTACTCTAGCACGGAGCTATTGTTTCAGTACTCAAGTCGGTGTAAGTCATGAACTTAATGAAAATTAAACAACGAACTAGCATAAAAATTGCTAGTGCTCTATGGCTTGAAATAGATGTCACCACAAAGACGAACTCGTTCGAATTTGTCAAGTAATCAGCTTAATGACACGATGTCGAAATAAAATAAGAAAAAAAAAAAGAAAAAAAGCAGTCTGAGCCAAGAGAGAAGAGAAAAGCCGTGACCAAGATTGCACCCTTATTAGAAAATGATTCCTTCCTTCACTTTTTACTGCAATTAGCTTTTCTTTTGTTAACAAGTAGTGTTTATTTATCAAACGATACGTCTTCCCTACTGTCTTTTTCCTTCAACGTTTCTTGATTCTGAATCGTTTCGTGGGAAAATCACTAGTTGACGTCTTCACTTTGGCCTTGAATGATAATTTTTCCTACGCATTATCTATCTATTTATTTTTATCAGTGACTTTGTAAATATGCACGAATAAGCTCTCTCTCTCTCTCTCTCTCTCTCTCTCTCTCTCTCTCTCTCTCTCTCTGCTCTCTCTGTATGTATTGGATAGCCATGTATTTCTATATATTTTATATGTGTGGAAGGTTTCATATCTATCGTACGAATTTGTTGGAGTATTTTCAGCAATCTGTTACTTACTGGAGTAGCTGAGTAAGAGATATTTCGCAAGTTCAAGCATAGGACACACACACACACACTCACTCACTCACTCACTCACACACACACACACACACACACACACACACACACACATATATATATATATATATATATATATATATATATATATATATATATCAATAAGAATATTTTTCAGATAGAGCCTTTAACATCTGCAATATATGTCATGATGATGATTATGATACATCATTTAAAATCCCTTCGCTTACCCTAGTGTCCTCATAGCTGTGCAGTAAAATCTACGGCTGGCGTAAAAGTCAACCGGGTTTCGATCACAGCTTCGAGAATCTTACGTGCCTAGCCACACTGAAGAGTTGTGATACAACGAAACAGTCTGTCTGTGAATGACTTTATATATATATATCATCATCATCATCATGACGTGCGGCTAGCACGGATATCCCTGACCCTCTCTCTCCACGTCTCCCAATCATTCATCGCCTTCGGCAGGTCTTCAAGGTTATATCCCGTATCATCACATAGCTGCTGTATGAATGTTCGAGCTGGTCGTCCAGTTTTTGATTGGCCTTATGCGGGGGTCCACAGGAGTACATCACTTACGATCTCGTCTTTGCTTCTCCAGCAGTGTCCGGCATGTCTAATTCGTCTAGCTTGTATAGTTTTCGTGATAGGTGGTAGGTGGCCGTACAGTCGGCGCTGTGTGGGGTGTTGCTGCCAGGACCTGTTCAATATTGCTCGCAACATTCTTGTATAATTGCCGTCGAGCTTCTTCTCCAACCGTTTAGTTAGCGTCCAAGTAGTGCATCCATACAGCAGTATCGATACGACCGCAGCCTGGAAGAAACTGCGTTTCATTTTATCGGTCAGGTTTGATTTCCATATGATCGAAAGCCTATCGATAGCTGTCCATGCCTTCGTTAGCCGTGTGTCGATGTCTTTTTCGGTTGATGAGACGCTGCTTCCTAGGTAGGTGAATTTGTCAACCAGTTTCAGGGAGGTTCCGTCTAGTGTGGAGATGTCACCTTTCTGATTAAAGCACATAAATTCAGTTTTGTGTGCATTGACATGGAGTCCAATGCCTGCAGCGGCTCGTTCCAAACTATGCAGTAGTGTTTCGGCTTGGTTGGGTGTATTGGCCAGTAGCGCTATGTCGTCGGTGTAGTCGGCGTCGATAATTGTTTTTGCGGGGTACCTTCTGCTTCTTTTCTTTGTCAGCTCAAAGCCGTTTTCCCTAATGTTATCGATCGATATATATTAGGTCATTAAATAAACCTACACACGCACACACACACATACACACACACACATATATATATATATATTAATATATTCGCTAGGCTATCAAATAAGCCCCCATACCTCGCGTTTTCAAAAGAAAATTATTTTCAGTTTTATTTTTAGGAAAAAGTTTAGACGCGCTTTTTCTTTTGAAGGATAACTGCATTTGCTTTTTAAAACAAATTGCTTTTGAAAATATTGCGCTAAAATCTAAAATACAAAAATTACTTTGCGAGCGAGAAATTATTTGTATATAACAATCACTCATGTATTACACGCCCCCCCCCACCTGTTAACAGCACTTTAAATCGCTGAAGATGATCATAAATATGATTAAAACGGATTAACTTAATAACTAACCATACACGGAAGAGCAAAAAGGAATTTAAAATGTCCTTATTGGTGAGAAACTGACTGTCATAAAGTGCCGTTGATTCTATGACTACGCTATGCTATCTTAGATATGCAGGATGCACTGGGTAAATTTTTATAATTTTAAATTATTAATTTCGCGTATGCTCTTCGTTCATTTCAGGTTTTGTCTACTGTGCAGCAAATTAGAGTTAGTTGAGCACTGTCTTTAAGGAAGGCAACATCATGACACATTCACTCTTCCAGAAATTTGGAAACGACATGCTGCACTGCTTGGCAATTACGGAAAAAAAACCCTCCAAAACGAATAATTTTACAGTGTTAGCTGGATGAAACCAATGATGTTTTTAAAGGTACGGCTGCTCGGAAGCCTCACTCTGATAAAAAAGGAACTCCTAAATTTGTTGCGAAGATTCAACCCATGATTGACAAAAATCCCAACAAGTCAAACAGGGAGATAGGAGTGTCTGAGTTTCTTAGAAGGCGGGTATTTCTAATTCAGGATGAGAAACGGCCAATTTTTATCATAAACCATGAAAGAAAAGAAGAAAGAGTGCATTACAAAGCTTTTCAAAAACCTCAAGCATCCCTTCTAACCGAACATGCTTTATATTTTTTTCTCAGATGAGAAAAAATTCTGCTAGGATTATATGGTGAACTCACCGAAAAAACGTTGGCTTGCTCTGTCCCCATAAGATGTACCAACATTGATAAAAATCACAAACCCAGTCTACAGTACGGTGTTTGGTGTGGTCACAAGCGATGATGACATTATGCCTCCATTCAACTTCCCATGTGACTTCAGGCTTAACATGGAGGCCAACATGAAATATCTAGAGGAGGTAGTGTTGTCTTGGATCGAGAGGGTGACTGCTGGAAGACCCTACGTCTGGCAATATGACTCTGCGCCATAACACACTTACAGGAGAACCTTGTCCTGGCTATGAGAAAATTTCTGCAACCACATTACGCTTGATATCTGGCCGCCTACTCCCCAGATTGCAATACCCTTTATAATGTGAGAGGCGCGGTTAAACGAGAGACCAATAAAACTCCATGAAACACCAGAAATGAACAGAAGGCAAGGATAACGGCAGGATTTACCTATTTAAACAATGAGACAGTCAGAAAGAATTGCAGGAGATTCCAAAGTCGTCCAGAAGCCGTGATTGAAGCTGATGACAATTTTTAAAATGAATTTTATCGAAAGTATTTTAAAGATATTTTCATGTAATTTTGGTAAATGTATCTGATCAAGTGAGATATCTAAATTATTTTCTTTTTTTGCGTAATTTAGACGACCGTTTACCCATTGCATCCTGAATTTGCTCTATCACAGATAGTGAGAACACTTAATTTATAAATATAGCAACTATATTGCTAATATTATTATATATATATATATATATATATATATATATATATATATATATATATATATGTGTGTGTGTGTGTGTGTGTGTGTGTGTGTGTGTACAAAAACTTATTGAATATAACGTACAAGGAACGTTTAATTAATTTTTCTTTCAACTTTCCAGTTTCCTTACAAGGCGATGTATTGTAATTATCTGTGTATATGACGCACTATTTTTCAAAATTTTTCGCCCAAAAGTTAGGCGTACGTCTTATACACGAAAACTATACAATCAACTTTTTTCCGGTCACATGCCTCGTCATATTTGGAACGGGATGACCGAAAGGATGTTATATGTATAGTCAGGGCTGAAACAAGTTGGTTGTTTCAGTGGAGGGACAAGAATATTTTCGTCATATCTTTTAGGCTGGAAGCAGGCTCCAATTCAAAGTCACTTGCAAACTGAAACCCCATCACTTTTCAAAAAGTACTTTATCATTAAATCAGAAAATTATGGTCTTTTCGACAATCATTTGAAGAAAAAAAAAAAAAATTGATAATAGATTAAGTGCATAACCGTTTAATTGGTTTGGTTTGGTTTGGTTTGGTTTTATGGCATATCAACCTATATAGGTTATTTAACGCCAAATCCATTTTTATGTAAATAATCTGTTCTATTGAAAACAGTTCAGTTTAGCATAAGTACACAGTTTAATTGTCAAAAATATTTCCATTTCAAACTATTTATATGTAATAATTCGGTTAAGTGTAAATACAGTTTTAATGTCGAAAAACAGTTCTATTTGAAATAATTCAGTTAAGCATAAGTACGCAGTTTAAGTGTAAGTACGGTTTAATTGTCAAAAACATTTCTATTTCAAGCTATTCAGTTTAATCAAACAATTCATTTTAGCATAAATATGCTGTTAGTTCAATTTAACTCATAGATAGGGTCCTATCAGGTGCTACCACTCCGGGTCAGAGTGGATCTGGGAGCAATGGCAATGAAGGGGTACTCCGCATTCCCCAAAGCTCCAGCACTGCTGGAACCTTACCATCAGATTGTTTAGTGTCATATCCAGGACACTCGTTGGGGGTGGTCTTACCTCTCTGCAGAGAAGCAGTCGGTGTATTCTATAGCCCCAGCCGACTGGGCAATATATCCATTTAAGGAAAAGCACTAAAATAATGATAAAAATCTTGTTTCGTTGGGTTGTTGTTTTGTTTTACGGTGTATCAACCATTTTCGGGTTATTTAACGCCGAATTAAGTCATTTTGATAAAAGCTTTAAACAATATTGTTTACTATAAGTATATATTTTTTATTTACACAAAATGTCAAAACAGTTTTATTTCTAACAATTCAGTTTAGTGTAAGTACACAGATTAGTTCTATTTGACCAATAGATTGGACCCTATCAGGTGCTACCACTCCGGGTCAGAGTGGATCTGGGAGCGATGGCAATGAAGGGGTACTTCACATTCCCCAAAGCTCCAGCATTACTCGAGCCTCGTCATCAGATTGTTTAGTGTCATATCCAGGGCACTCGTCGAGGAAGTCTTACATCACTGCAGATATCTGCAGCTAGACTGGTGCAAAAAAATTGTTTGCAAATTTAGATTCAAACAACAATAATAAAAGAAAATAACTCTTCAAGTGGTTTCTTAAAGAAAATTTATTCGTGGTTCTATTGATTAGCTCTCAAATTGTATGATTATTTTAAAAAGAATGAGAAAAATTAATGATCCTTTTCATAGATTCACTACATAGTATCAGTTTCTCAAAATTGTTTATTCCCTTATTTCCCTTAAACATCAAGTGCATCGCTGCATTCTTGTTTTTCTTCGCTAATGAATTTTTTCCCTAAGAATTTTGGTCAACTTCGTCTGTTAGAAGCTGATAATGGCAACATTCTGATAAGGATCACATCACAGATTCTTAACTGATCCCATGTTTCGTTAAAGTCCAAGTGGTGCAACCATACAGTAGTACTTACACGGTTACAGCTTGGAAGAATTCCGTTTGTTTGTTTTTAATTCTAGTTCAGATAATAATACAATAAATATTCTTGAAATTTGTCTTTGACATTTTCGTCAGAATTGTTGTCTTTCAGAGTTCGTATTCTTAACTATTTTAACTCGATAAAATAGAATAAAACATCACAAAAAGCAAGATGGACCCCCAAAAGAATACTGCGTGCTATTTTGAACACATCTTGGAAGTAGCACTCTAAAAAACAACTGTTGTACAGCCACTCACCTCTCATCTCACAAACCATCAACGTAAAACGAGCAAAACATACTGGACGCGGCTTAAGTCAGAAAGAACTCATAAGCGACATTCTATCATGGGCTCCTCCACATAGACACTCTAATGTTTGACTGACCAGCAAAAAACTTGCATTCATTAGCTCTGTATAGACATCGGGTGCTGTCTAGAGGTCTTACCTAGAACGATGATCCATCGGGACGGATGGCGAGAGAAAGAGAGAGAGAGAGAGAGAGAGAGAGAGAGAAAGAGAGAGAGAGAGAGAGAGAGAAAGAAAGAGAGGGAATCTGCACTTTTGGCACGCTTTGATGTTGTTGTTGTTGTTGTTGTTGAGGATAATGATGATGATAGCACATGCACATAGATAATTAATACAAAAGCATTATTTCTTAATCTATACAAGCATTCCGTTCGATTTTATTCAATAAATTTATAAATCAATTAATTAATTAATCAATAAATTTGACGCATTTTACTCAAGAAAACGTTTGCATAGAGTATGAACGAGTGTCGTCTGCTTGGGGATTGCCATGAAAACAACACAAAAGTAATTACCTCAACATAAAATTACATGATGTCGTTTTTCGCTCTAATTTATCTAATCAGCGATTTGCCAAATAATGTCTTTGACTCTTTGCTTGTACTCGGTAGCCTTGCGTAAATTGTTCAATTCCAGTTTGTCCACCCCTGGTGCTGTGACCGACAGATGTGTTTCCTTGCCTAAAATTAATCTGATAGGTTTGCGAAAAGACGCGATCTTGGGCGACTCTATGCTTTTTTTTTCAGTGTGGTGGTTCGCTTCGACATATTTCTTCAGTTGCTAAAAGACGCTGCCGTAAAAACTAAACAACAAACAAAAATAAAAACATCGAGATAGAAAAAAAAAAATACAAATAATAATATAAAAACATTTACAAAAAGAACCAGCACAATGTCCTTCCAATATTCTCTCTTCATTATTTTATGCTTCAGTGTTGGTAAGTAAATTAATTTTGTGTTTTCATCTTTGTTTGATAAAAAGAATTTTGTTTATTTGTTTTTTGTTTTTTGTTTGTTTGTTTTTTTTTCGTTTTTGCATTTTTTAAAAATTTCAGTTTGCGATTTTAGTTTTTCAATACTGAAGTGGTAGACTGCAATGAGCAAATAAGAAAACACCAAAAGTTGGACTCGCTTTTAGCAAGTCAATGTTTTAACGGTTGCCACTCTATGCAACAAATTACATCCATTATTTTTGAGTTTCGGCATGAAATCGAAAATTTCAAAAATATTGTCCCAAATATTTGTGACATCCGAAAACAGACAAGAAAACTCTCAAGTGAAAGGAATATGAACAACTGATTCTCATTTCGGTAATAATTTTGCTCTGTTTGTTTTACCCTCTCTATCTCCGACGTTTTGGAAATGCGTATATCGACATACATTCTGTCATGTTTGATTGTACATATACATGCATAAAAATATCATTAATTATTTGTACGTTCTATTGGCTTACTGGTCTAGTGGGTAGAGTGTTCGCCAATGGTCTGGGAGACCGGGGTTCAATCCCAGCTCGAGTCATACCAAAGACTTTAAAAATGGTACTTGATACCTCCTTGCTTAACACTCGGCAATATAAGGTATGTATCAAAGGTAAAGTGGAGCAATCCAGGGAAAGGAGTAGCGCCCTCTCCTACACCTCAAGTGTAGTAGCTACTGAAAAGGGAACCTTTGGGTCGCCCTCGACTAAGGGAGACAACTTTACTTACTTTATTTCTATTGAGGATACACATAGATTATATAGAAAAAAATTGCTAACAATGTAATCCAAATAGAAGTAGAAAGTTATTGAGAAACAAAGTCGACACTATAGCGTTTCGGTTCTGCCGAACCATCATCAGGGCTATATTAGTGATGTTAAGATAACGATGGATGTATAAAAAGTGTAAAAATGTATATAAAAACTTTGGAAAAGTTGTATAACAAGAAAAAGTTGGCTGTTTATGACAAGAAAAATTGGCCGTTTGATCTATGAATCAGCATTTGTTTCTTTAAACAACGTCACCTGACCTATTAGGAACATTGTGCAGAATCCATGTTCCGTTCGTTCGTCGAGAGATTTCGAATCATTCCTTGTTTACGATGAAGTTCAAATCCTATAAGCCTGTTTTTTTTGGGGGGGGGGTTCAGTTTTTTTAAATTTATATTAATGGAAAATCCCAAAACACGAGTATTAGCCTCAAGGCACAGACTTATGTAATCCAAGAAAATGTTGGCATGAACATACAACTTTCTAAAGTTTTTATATACATTTTTACCCTTTTTATACATCCATCGTTATCACAAATATAACCCCGCATAGCCCTGATGATGGTTCAGCAGAACCGAAACGCTATCGTGTCAACTTTGTTTCTCAATAATTCTCTCCTTCTACTTGGATTACATTGTTAGCAATTTTTTCTTTATAAACTATCGGATTACAATCCATTATTTTCTTCCATATAGATTATATATATAAATATACATACATATATAGAAAACAAAATTTTATACATCGTAATTATTAGTGTCTAAGATAATGAAAAGATTATTATGTAAATGAAATGCCAAAAATGACTTCATTTACAATGAAATAACATTTGATCTGGGCATTAGATTAAAATTATTTGAGTATGTAACGGGCTATTTTCCCAGATTTTGCACCCTAAAATTTTGGGATGCGTATTATACACGAGAACTCTATAATTAACTTTTTTTTCCAGATACATGCCTTATCATAATCGGGACGGAATGTTCGAAAGTAAAGTACATCTACAGTTCAAACAAATGTTTTTCATCATTTCAAAAGAAATAACCACTGGACTGTGTGTTTGTTTATAATTTTATTTCTCCTAATGTGAGCTTATTTTTTATTGTAAGCTTGTTTCATTTTGGTGTAAACATGTTTTTCCTGAATAATAAATAAATTTTGCGCATAAGACAAATGTAAATTCTAATTTTTAGTCAGTACAAACTTATAAAAAATTGAAAAAAATGCGAAATTTAGGTTAAATTTATAAACTACAATTTCTAAAAATTCAGTGCATTTTATACACGAGGATTTTTTCCAGAATTTCGTAGTCCAAACTTTGGAATACATATTATATTCAAATAATGATGAAAAATACATACTTGTAAGGATGCATATGAAATTAAGAAATATTTTACTAGCAAATACATTCAATCAAAAGCATGACAACGTTCATTTATTCATTTTATTTTTCAACAAAATGGTTTGTGAGATGGGAGGTAAGTGGCTGTAGAGCTGCTGAGTCTGCGTGCTGCTTTCAGGATATATTTGAAACAGCACACAGCATCTTTGTATAGTTTTCTCCAAGCGTTTCCTTGGAGTCCAAGTGGTGCAACCACACAGTAGTACTGATTTAGTTACAGATTGGAAGAATTCACGTTTTATTCTATCAAAGAGATCAATAAGAAAATATATTCCTGGAGATTTTAACACCCTGCTTGAATTTCATTTTGTACTATCCACATGCATTTCTATGATAAGTAGAGGGGGTGTCCTCGTAGTGTAATGGTTAAAGCGATAGACTGTGGAATCGTAGTACGAGGGTTCGTACTCCAGTCGCGCTATTACGTTCACATTCGGGCAATTATCCTTGGGAAAGGTATGAAACCCCTTATCCTCCCAGCTATGGGTTAAATAGTACCACAACTGTTCTAAGAGAATGCCTTTAGCATTAAATAACGTACAAAGGTTGATATGCCATTAAACAAAAAAAACCAAACCAAACCTATGATATATAGAGGTCACAGATAAAAAAAAAATGTATCACTAAATTTTAATTTACAGTTTACGACATCATCGTGACCATTTTTTAAACAATGCTTTGATATTATTGAGATCTAAGCATAGCTTTGACAAGTAGAATAAACTCTAGTTTTATTTTTTGACACCAAAGAAAGATGTCAACAACCTATAATGGGATTCGGTTTCTTTGTTTAATAGCATATCAACCTTCGTGAGTAATTTAATGCCAAAGCCATCTTAAGAGAAGAACAGTAGTGGTACTATTTAACTCACAACGGGAAGTATAACGAGGTTTAAATCTTTCCCAAGGATATCAGTTCAAAAGTGGACATAGTGGCGCAACTGGAGTTCGAACTCGCTTACTACGGGGCTGGAGTGGAGCACTTTAACCATTGCACCACTGGAACTTCTTCTCCTAGGTTTAAACTAGCTATAAAAATCATCTCTGAGGAGAAGTATATATTCCTCGTGATGTCTTCTTTTGTCTGAACTGTTGGTTGTGTTTTACGGTATATAAACCCTTGTAGGTATGAATCCAATTATTCTCCCCCCAGCTATGGGTAAATAGTAGGGCAGACTGAATTCTTTAGCCTTGGTAAGGCAACTAGTCTAGGAGAAGGAAAACTCTGAATTCAAACCTGTTAAACTCTGCTTAAAAATTGATCTTGTGTCATATCCTACCCGAGCGGAGGGGTTGGTAAATATGATAAACCCTTGTAGTTTATTTAATGTTAAATCCTATTTATACATAGGATTTGTAAATGAATAGTTTGTGGGTAACATTTTAAACAAGTCTGAGATCATTTGTCTGCACACAGTTAAATGGTTTCAAGTATTGCTATTTAACACGAATAATTCAGTTTAATATTAATCTATTTTCACATAATTAAATGTCTTCACGTATTACTATCTCGCACTAATAGTTTTATTTGCACACGATTAAATAGTTTCATGTATTGCTTTTTAACATAAATAATTCTATTCAACATCAGTCATTTCTTTGCATGCTGTTAAATGGTTAAACGGTTCTATTTTATCCTTGGTTGGTATCTGAACAGGTACTACAACTTCGAGTCAAAGTGGACATGGGAGTAATGGCGATGAACAGATACTCCTCATTCCCCAAAGCTCCAGGACTGGAGCCTCACCATCAGGTACAGTTTAGTGCCATATCCAGGACACTCGTGGGGAGGGTCTTACCCCTCTGAAGAGATGCAGTTAGCGTATTCTACAGCCCCAGCTGACAGGGCTATCTTAACTTTTATGACTTACGCAGAGTACAATATATAGAGTACTATATATAGTTGGCGACCGGGGTCGAGGGCAACCGGAAAGCTCCCTTTTCAATAGCTACTACACCGAGATATAGGGGAGGGCGCTACTCCTTTCCCTGGATTGCTCCACTACCCTTGATACGTACCTTATATTGCCGAGTGTTAAGCAAGGAGGTATCAAGTACCATTTTTAAAGTCTTTGGTATGATTCGACCTGGAATTGAACCCAGGTCTCCCGGACCATTGGCGAATACTCTACCCAATAGGCCAATGAGCCGGGGTAAAAACTAATGTTGGACTGACCTATGGGTTAAATAAGCAAGAGCTTAGCTCCCCCATCGTCGGGGCCTCATTTTAAAAAATATATTTTATTTGGTCAATACATTCGCTTAGTTAACGCTAATTCATCAAAAATTATGTATAACTTTTTTTTACAAAGCCTTTTGCTTAGATGTGGCACAAGGTTATATGAATGGGGCACCCAATGAGACTCGAACTCACTTTCGAAGGTTTGCTGGTCTAGCTTGCAAACAATTACACAACCCGAGGCACCCTTCCACCCGCACAAAAAATTGTCCCATGAATCACCCAGTGTCTTATAAGGTCAAGAGTCAGCTTTGGGTTACTAGCTTGTAGTGTTCTAGTGTTGCAGTGACCCTTAAATTAAACGCAAATATAAACAAAGTCCGAACACATGAATCTTTGAAAATGTCTTGACAGCAAGAAGGGTTACAAAGGTCAGGTTAAAGCCCTTCATGTGACATTCGTAGTTTAAACACCTTTTTAAATAATTGCTCGATTTATTCAGTGTCTTATAATCCGTCAAATTCGCTTTATATTATTTTTCTTCCTCATTGACATAAAATAATAATCATTTTTATCCAAATTTTTGCCGTTGGTTATGAGAAAAAATATTAAACGAAACACAATCTTTGGTTTAAGATAGTTCTTTGGTTTAATGACATATCAACCTTTGTGGGTTATTCAATACCAAAAAACCCTTGTAGTAGAACAGTAGTGGTAGTATTTCATCCATAGTTGGATGGATAAGGTGTTTCATACCTTTCCCAAGAGTATTAGTCCAAATATAAACGTAATAACAAATTATGGCTGGTGATATATATATATATATATATATATATATATATATATATATATATATATATATATATATATATACGTATATATATATATATATATATATATATATAAATATATACACATATATATATATGTATATATATATATATATAAACCGGCTCACTGGTCTAGTGGGTAGAGTGTTCGCCAATGGTCCGGGAGACCTGGGTTCAGTCCCAAGTCGTGTCATACCAAAGACTTTAAAGATGGTACTTGATACCTCCTTGCTTAACACACAGCAATATAAGGTACGTATCGAGGGTAACGTGAAGCAATCCAGAGAAAGGAGTAGCGCCCTCCCCTACATTTCGGTGTAGTAGCTATGGAAAAGGGACCCTTCTAGTCGTCCTCGACTATGGTCACCAACTTTACTTACTTATATATATATATATATATATATATCATCAAGATGTGCTGACTGCACAGATTTCCTTTGATTCTCTCTTGCCGTCCATCCCTATCGGCATCACTCATTGCAACTTCTTGAGATGACACCCAATGTCCGCACAGAGCTAATGAATGGAAATGTTTTGTTAGTTGGCCAACATTGGTGTGTCCATGTGTAGGACTCCATTGGAGAATTTCACTTATGAGCTCGTCCTTACTTCCCCAGCAGTGCCCAGCATGTTTTATTCGTCTTATTCGGATGGTTTGTTTTATATATATATATATATATATATATATATATTATTCACAAGAACTGAATGTTACCTTTTTTTCCGGCCACTTGCGTCGCCATATTTAGGACGATAAGTAAGTTATATCTATAGCCAAACTAACTATTGTGTAACAAACACTTGTGTTTTTTTTTTACTGCTGCAGAAAAATAGCCACCGTTATACTTGATCGCTTATAATTTTTTTTTCTATTGTAGACTTATTTTCGCCGAAAGTTTGTTACATTTTCCTGTGAACATTTTTTTAATATGTAAATTTTCTTTCGAAGCATTTCATAATCAATATAAAATCTTATTTTTTGTTGATACAAAACAGGATTATAAGTTAATTTTTGTATGCTATAATTCATCCCTTCACACACACACACACACAATAACACTCACACTCTCACATATAGAAACACACACACACACACGCGCGCACACACACACACACACACACACACACACAGAGAAACACATGCACTTTCTCTCTTCTCTCTTCTCTCTCTCTCTCTCTCTCTCTCTCTCAATATATATATATATATATATATAATCATTATCAAGGCGTGCCCACAGTTTGGATTCTCTTTGGTTCTCTCTCGCCGTCAGTCGATGTTGATTGACCTTGACATTTTGTAAGTTTTGCATTTGCAAGAATATCTAACATGCATTGTGCAGACCGATGCAAAATGACACCAAAAGGAAGAGCATTAAAAAAGAGAAATTTTATTTCAACTTGAATAAAACGAATTTAAATTGAAACGATCGAATATTTACAACACTTCATCAATATATATATATATATATATATATATATTTAATCATACAACGTGTGAAAGCTTGTGCGATACCCTAGCCTCATCAGCCGCCAACCAGGGTGATAACACAGTTTCGGTAGCTCAAGGCAGTACTGCCACTCCTGGCGCAACCGAGCAGCTTTTGCCACCGGATAGGGTATTCAAAAGTATATATATATATATATATATATATATATATATATATATATATATATATATATATACGCACAGATAGGGAGAAAGAGAGATAAATAGATAGAAGTCAATGTAGGTTTGTAATGAACCAGCCTATAGAAAAGACAGATACTATAGAGACGAATAGATTTAGATCGAGAGAAAAAGAGAGAAGCAAGCTGATCGGAAAAGAAATATAGATAGAGAAAGAAAAATAGAGGGAAGGCAAGCCAAGATCGATCGATTGAGTGAAACAAGCGTGTGCGTGTGAGTGTGATTGAGAGAGATAGAGGGAGAGAGATTAAAAACTGCAGTAAGCAATTCTTATTTTCGTAGTGAAATCTGCAATTTTCAGCAGTGGTGGCTCATAAGCGACACCAGTTCTGTGGCATCAGCATTGTGACTGACTTGCTTGCTTACAATGATGAAAGTTTGACAGACGAACGAACCACACCAATCGGGGATGATTAATTGCTATATATATATATATATATATATATATATATATATATATATATATATATATTGTTGTTAAATCATTTTATATGATGATTAGAAATGACAAGTATAAGCGGTAGTTTATAAGACATTTTTCTCAGAAATCTAAGCCGGAATTAAACCATATCATTGTTTGAAGAGACATAAAACACATAAGAAATCTCATTAAATACATTTTGGTATATTTGTAATGGATGTTTCAGTGTGTAGCTTTCTGTTTTTATGTCTTTGAATTAAAAAATTACTAATTTGGGTTAAAATGCCTAACATTCTCTGCGCTTTGAAAAAATATCTGAGGTAAATATTTTCTCAAGAATACTTTGAAGCCATAAAACATTTTCCGCCGCTCATTATAATTTTTTTTAATGGAAAGAGAGAAGTATCAGTAATTGAAAAGTGTAAAACAAAAAATCTAACAATTAATTTACTTTCTTTCAGCAGCATAACTTGGAGGAGGTAGGCGGTCTGCCACGGGTGACACCTTTATGGGCGTGGCACTTTTAAGCCTTCTGTATAAGACAGTATATTTATTATATTTATTGAATTTTTTTTACGTATATATATATATATATATATATATATATATATATATAGTTGTTGGCGACCGTAGAAGAGGGCGACCAGAAGGCTCACTTTTCAATAGATCTACGTATAGGGGAGGGCGCTTCTCCTTTCCCTGGATTGCTCCACTTTACCCTAGATACATACTCTATATTGCCGAGTAAGTAAGGAAGTATCAAGTAAGCAAGGAAGTATCAAGTACCATTTTTAAAGTCTTTGGTATGATGCGACCTGGGACTGAAACCCAAGTCTCCCGGTCCATTGGCAAACACTCTACCCACTAGACCTATGAGACCGTGTTTTATTGAAATAAGGGAATTAAACTTCTGGATAAAGTTTCTTCCTGAGGTGCAGTTCTTGTAGATTTTAACAAAGCTGTTCTCCACTGCCTATCAAAATTTCAAACAGAACATATTATATATATATATATATCCGACCCCCCCCCCAAAAAAAAACGACAGTCTCTGTGGATTTTATTTAAATTGAGCTCTTTATCAGATATATCTAAATTCAATATTCTATTTTTGAATATTTTTTTTATTAGTCCTGGTTGGAATTATTCCCTTTTCCGGATTTACTGGATTGAATATATATATATATATATATATGTGTGTGTGCGTGTGTGTGTGTGTGTACATATATATTATACGTTGGTCATATATATATATATTTGTGTGTGTGCATATGTATTGGTCATATATATATATATATATAGTTTCGTTTATTTTCGACTTTCGGTCAGGTGATAAAATGTTTGAGGTAAAAAATGTTTTTAAAGATATCTTAAATATTAGGATAAAATAAAAATTATGTTCAAAGAAAAGCGATATAAGATATTCTGCTGATGTAGCATATCCATTGTATAATTTTATAAATAAAATTAAAACCAAAGCAGATAGTCACAAATATCCAGATAAACAAACTCGACAGTAAGTCATGGCTAATTAGAAACGCTTCTCCCAAAACTTATGCAAAGACATTATTCAAATGCCTTCACCATATATATATATATATATATATATATATATATATATATATATATAGTGCAATTAGAAGGAATGTACATATATACTCCCCTACCCCCGTAGGGTTGAGTTCTCTAGCGAATTGAAGTAATTGTGTTGCCATTAGCGTTTATTGCAAGCCTCTTCATATATGAATTGAGGTCTCGGTAGCCGTTTAACGGATGTATGTAAATAATAGTAATTGTGATTCATAACCGTTTAAAATTTACTTCGCTGCTACTGGCTCCTCGTGGCTGAGCGTTAGAGGCTTTGGGTTGGCGTTCGATTCAACCGGGAAGCTAATATGTCTAGCCACACTGGTGAGTTCTGATTGAACGAAACAGATGTGTCTGTGGATGACTATATATATATATGTGTTTGTAATTGTAAGCAGAATTTTGTTTTCTTGACTCTTTTTTTTGTATTAAATTTATCATTTAAGACCAACTGTTAAACTTTTTAAAAAAATCAAGTCATTTTTTTTAGTTTATATATCATCTACATTGCGTGCCGGGGGTATGACAATAAAATGCATCTGATGGTGAGGCGCCTGTCTTAAGGTTTGGGGAATTAGGAGTACTCCTTCATTGACATTATACCAAGGTTCACTCTGAGTCGGAGTGGTTATACCTGATAGTGTCCCAACTATTGGTCAAATAGAACTGTCCAGTCTGTTCATAGGAATAATCATTAATATTAAACAGAATTATTAGTGTTAATTAGGAATACTTGAAACTATTTAATTGTGTGAAAACAAATGATTAATGTTAATTTAGATAAGAAAATTTGATGTATAGAATTATCTTTATTAGATAACAATACTTGAAACCATTTGACTGCGGTCAAACAAATGATTAATATTAAATAGAATTATTGGTGTTAGATAGCAATACTCAAAATCATTTAACTGTGTGTAAATAGAATTATTAGTGTTTGATAGTATTACATAAAACCATTTAAACTGTGTGCAAACAATAAATAGCAATACTTGAAAGCCTTTTACTGTGTTAAACAAATGAGCATTGGCTTGTTTAAAAATAATTTTACGTACAAGATATTCATTTGCAAATCACACACACACACACATATATATATATATATATAACGGGATTCGGCATTAAATAATCTACAAGAGTTGATTTGTCGTAAAACACTACCAACCAGCCATTTACATTGCAGTTGTTTCCTTCTCACTCAAGAAGCAAATATCATTTATATTGTAATATACTAACAGAAAATAAAATTGCAATACTCACAAGTCAATACCGATTTTGCACGGCGTTTGTAGCGTAGTTAGGAAGGGAAGGAGTCCTCACCAGGTGACTCACTCACTGGATACACCTCTGTTTTCATTCCTTTATCTAATGAAATGACAAAAAAAAACATTTTTAGACTTCAAACCCCATTCAATTACATTCAATTCCAGACTAATACCCTTCATAAAGATATGAAATTCCTTATCCTCCTTCCTACGAGTTAATTTTTCCCATTCCTCTTCTTCTTCAAAGATGGCTTTGGTATTAAATAACCCATGAAGGTTGATGTACAATTAAACAAAGAAACCAATACTTCTTCTTTTAAGATTTTAAAGGGTTGAAATTCTGACAAACTCTAGTGGATCAAGAAAAGATGGAGAAATGTAATATATTGCCTTGACCGGTGACGATCCCGACGGATGTAGTTGACCGATACAACCGACCGTAGATAAAATCAACCAACTGACTACCGGAAAAGCATGATACCCAAGGCGTAAAAAGTAGGTGGGAGTAAGCCGTGACGAATGGAGAACAAGCAATGTGTGGATGTAAGCCGTGACCGATGGAGAACAAGCAATGTGTGGATGTAAGCCGTGACCGACGGAGAACAAGCAATATGTGGATGTAAGCCGTGACTGATGGAGAACAAGCAACGTGGTGTGGATGTAAGCCGTGACCAATGTAGAACAAGCAACGTGTGGATGTAAGCCATGACTAATAGAGAACAAGGATTGCATGGGTGAAAAGGCGCAGCCAATGTGAGCCGCGGAGAGTTTTAAAGCAATATAAGGTCTAGAATTTTGGCTGAAGTTCAGTTTCCGCGGGTTCTTCCGACTGCTGACTGCTCCTTTGTGTGTGCGAACTCTTGCCAATTTGTCTCCTGCTACACACAAGTGTCACCGTCGAAGAATAAAGATATAAGATTATATTTTGTATACGTGATTCTCGTTGTTTATCAAGATCCACCGGTAGTATAGAACAATTATAAGATTCGCCAGCACTGAGTATTGTGTCAATATAACAATTCAGAGACTCGAAGAAAATAGAAAAAGAGCCAAGAAAGACAGAAGCCAGTAACAGAAGTATCAATTGAAATACATTAAGGACAATCCGGAAAACAAGAATTTAAAAAATCTTGAAAACAAAAATTGAAAAAGAAAAAACAACAATTGTACGGATACTTCGAGCGACAGGCTATAGAAATTATACACAAGATGACCGAGACATGGCTAAGAAGAGAAAATCTGAAAAGAAAAACTGAATCTTTTAAAAAAGATTTTTTTTTTTTTCAGATCAAAATAATGACAAAAGAAGTAAAAAAGGATTATAATCAGAATAACAAGAATAGACGGAGTGGAAAAAATTAACCATATACGCAAATACAACAAGCTGATTAAAAAGTAATATTAGAGTAAGCTCGACGAGATAGGAAAGGTGATCCACTTGAATTCTGCAAAAGACCGAAGTTTGGCCATGCTGACAAATGATATATGTACGAGGGCGAGTAAAAAACTAATACCTTTTTCTTTAGTACAAGAATAATTACCGATATATGAACATGTATCATACATCAAAATAAAGCTAGTCCTTTGTGGATCACATCCCTGCTGCTCAACATAGTCACTACTTCTCTCAACAGTAATGTTCCAACATTGAATGAGAGCCAAGTAAAATTTTGTTGATTGCTTTTTGAGCCTCTTCATCTGGTGAGTATGGAAGATGTGGTAAAGTTGTCCGCCCGATTGAGGCGATGGTCTCCTTTGTCCTGATGATTGTGTGTGATGGACCATTGTCATGCAGAAGGAGGACTTTATTCATTGGGAAGATTTAGCATCTTCAGACTATCATCTCTTCGGCCCCATGAAAGAGGTTTTAAGAGGCAAACATTATACCAGTGACCAGGAAGTGAAAACTGCAGTGATGAAGTGGCTGAAGGCTGGAATGAGACTACCTTTAATCATATGCAAAGCGTATTGATAATCTCATCTTAGGAACTGGTGCTGAAGAACGAACTATTGATCCTAAGTCAGATATATATATGGCACTTTCAAAGTATCTAAGACTGTGCAAACTACACCACAGTTAAGATCGGCAAAAATACTGAGAAGAGTCCTGGAGACCTGAGGAGACTTGCTGTCACTCCGACTTCAGTGAAAACTACAAGTGTCGAAGTTCGGAGAATTTTATGCGTTTTATTTTCAAAGACAGATTCTGGTTTGTGTATATATCATTTGTCAGTATGGGGAAATTTTAACAATCTTGCACAATTCCAAGTGGATCACTTTTCCCACCATATCGCCTTTCACATAGGTCAACAAGAGCCATATTCTAACGACGCAGGAGCTCTAGTCTCAACGTTCGAAAAATCAGCTTCAGAAATCAAACAAAATTTAGAAGTAAGAACAAATTCATAATTATCTTTACGGGTAAAAATATTTTAAGGGTGTCAATGTATCACACAGGTATTTGTCGTACGTCCCACCAACAGGACGAGTACGGCACAAGGCGTATCTTAAGATGGGTCCGGGCGCAGGGCCGTAGCCCAAGCACGCCCGTTGACTCCAAAAATGTCTCACGCCCCGTCGGTATTCACCTAAAAAGAGGTGCCTCTGCCGCCAGGCGATAAACCTAACCTCCGAGAAGGGTTAGAGTCTGGGAGCACGGCTCCTGAGGCTCGAAAAAATGTCGGTCGTAGCCATGCACCATGAGTGATAGGCTTCCTCAGCACCCATATCAGGTGGCTTTGACCGACGAGCCAAATAAAGCAGACTAGAACAAGTCTGGTCGGTTTTATTCAACACAAACAATTCACCCATAAATATTTCACTAACAATTAGCACCCAGACAAGAGTTTGTTTTTAACTACTATGAACAACTTTTATAATATGCATATTTTTCTTTAATTCTAATATCTTAGCACTATGTTGTTATTGAAATAAGACTTATCTCCCTTGACTGATGTGGCTATTGAAGAGTTGGTGCTTGTGAGGATATTTAGTCCCGTTCCCACAAACCAATGTCTTATATTAACATTCGTATATTCAATGATAAATTAACATTGAATAAACGGAAGGAAAGACAAGATAAGCTCTTTTACACGCATAGAAACATTTAATACATGAATATTAATATACATGCTAGAAGAATTGACAAGAATACATTAACATGTCCCAAGAGATAAAATACGCACATATTGTTCAATACACAAGCAGTATATGAAAAGGATTCAAAAACAGTAAAAAGACTTATGATTTTGGTCGTCATAGCAATATGGGATTTACGTTTCGAAGAAGAGGCTAGAGACAATGTTTCTCACCGGGAGAGGACACAAAGTCTCTAATTTTTGAATAACAGAAATAAAAAAGTATGTCTTTACCGTACAAAAAAACAGAGAAAAAATAGAGCGAGATGGATTTTGCAATTCTCATGTAATCACGATATGTTCTATGAACATGCCCCCAAATCCAAGGGAGACAATAGATAATTGTCTCCCTACCTAATTATTCCACAGAATTCCTCTCATATCTATATTTACCAACCCCTCCGCTCGGGCAGGATATGACACACGGTCAATTTTTATCGGACTTTAACAGGTTTGACTTCAGAGTTTTCCTTCTCCTAGACTAGTTGCCTCACCAAGGCTGAAGAACCCAGTCTGTCCAACTATTTACCCATAGCTGGGGGGAGAATAATTGGATTAATACCTTTCCCAAGGGTATTAGTGCTATGTGAAATGCTGTGTGAAATGCAATTAGCCTGGTCCAGGATTTGAACTCGTGTCGCCGGGTCAATTTCCTACGATCATAAACATTACACCACAGGCACCACTCTCATATCCCCACACCCACTACACATATCATTTTACTCATTTTTATTCTAATATAGATTTATGCCTCTTTATTAAAAATTGCTATTTTCTTCTTTTTCAGTTATCCACGCTGGCCCGGCAACGACTGAGGACCAAGAAAATGTTCATACAGCCAGTAGCCGCATCATGTAAGAAAAGAATGACATACCAAAATAGGTTTAATAGAATAAAATACCATCATTTCAGTCTAAGAAAGCCATACAACGACAGATAACAATAATTATGCTTTAAAATTTATTTGCAGTCAGAAATTATGTCAATTTTAAAATAATGCCGGTTATATGCTCGTGTAATGAACGAACCCAAATTTTTACTACAAAAAGATAATTTGAACATATATTGCTTGAAATAAACGACCCGTAACTTTTGGCTATGCTAGCCTACAAAAATATTTCTTCAACATCCAGTGACTTAAAGAAAAAACAATCAAACATATACATACTTTTAAAATTACTTTAATAGAATCAAAATCCATGCAATACCGTGAATGAACAATGAAGTCTAGACCTTGATGTAGCCTATCGCGTTTCTTGAATATTCCAAATATATTAAAAACCTACCGCTGACACATAATAATATGATAATATAATGATTAAGTATGTAACTAATTAAATACGCTTGAGAGGCATTATTTTTCTTTTCTTTTCCTTTCTTTTTTTTTAGATGAACAAAATGACGCGACAAAAGTTTTTAGTTAAGATAATGAAAATAAGTTAGTTAAATTTTTACGTAGCTTTTTAACTATTTTTAATATTTGCACCTATTTTATACACAGGCATTATAAATAAGTAAAATGGTCGACCGTAGTCGAAGGCGACCCGAAAGCTCCCTTTTTAATAGCTACTACACTAAAGTGTAACGGAGGGCACTATTCCTTTCCCTGGATTGCTCCACGTATCCTTGATCGGTACCTTATGATGCTGAGCATTAAGCAAGGAGGCATCAAGTACCATTTTTTTACTTTTGGATGACTTGACTTCGGATTGAACCCCGGTCTCCTTGGCCATTAGCGAACACTCTACTCATAAGGCCAATGATCCAGTTATTTTTTTTATATTTGCACATATTTTATACGCTGGCGTTATAAATAGTTAACCAAATTTGGTAAAATTTGAATTATATTAACTTAACCAACTTCATTATCTTAACTTATTGCCTTTGTTTAGATATAGACTCTGCGGGGACAATTTGGGTTGAAATTACGATAACGTCAGGCCTAGAAACAAGTTGGGCTTTACGTTTCAAAAACATATCTTATCTAATGAATAGGCCTTTGTTTTTTAGGTTAAACTTTCGTCCTAAAAAGTCTTTCATTACACAAGTATATACGATAGTTAAATAATCAAAAATTGCTTTGTAAACTTCGATTTCGACTAGAAATTCATTTTCCATCAATTATTTCAATGCAAAATACAATCCAAATTTATTTTGAAGATGTTAATATTAATAAAAAAAAACTAGTCGCTCGATACTTAAAAAAATAATTTGATATTGTGGAAACTTTAAAATAAATATAAATAATGCAAATGAAAATCAGTATAAAAATGTTGGATTGGCATGTGCTTGAGAGGCTGATTAGTTGCGTCTCCACTCCTCAAGGACCAATATTAGCATTTGTATATGCAACGATATACCAACACTGAATAAACGGAAGGAAAGACAAGATCATTTACTCATATAGAAACATTTGATACATACAAAAAGTATTGAAAAAATTGCACTAACGTCCTAATCGCTAAAATATATACATATTGTTCCGTAAACAAGCAGTATATGAAAGGGGTAAAATAGTAAAAATGCAGATGAACAGTGCAATGTCCATGGCCAGAAGACAAGACAATGTCTCCACTGTTCAAAGAACAGAATCAAAAGAGACCGAGATTGAATTTTCGGTTTCTGACACCATCCACGTGGCCACATCGTGGATACACCCATCTTTTTAATCATGAGACATCAAAAAAATAAATAAATAAATAAATGAAAAATAAAATAATAATAGAATTGAGAAAATTGGGCTGAAATTATCAATTTAGTTGGATTAACTTGAAGAAAAAAATCTAAAATAATGCTGAATAATCTTCTTTTTTTTCGATAACTGAAAATAGAATTAATCTAAAAACACAAATTTAGTTTAAAAATTAATTACTTTGGAGAGTCAAAAGTTTTTTCAATATTTTTGTCTCGTGTAAGTTTGCTCTGCATATATCACTTGACTGAAGTAGTTCAAGCCGTGGTTGGTTGTATCGAGATAGCTGGTGCGCTGACACGTTGTGGACTGCTTTATTCCGTATGTGATTTGAAAACTGGAAAAATATATGTGCAAGGTAGTCTAACGCGAGTTCGAACTTGATCGTAGCAACAAAAAATATTTATTGTGCTGGATAAGATGAGGACGCAGTTGATCACGATACAATAACCAGGAGGGGGGGATTGAAGGAATTTCGTTCGGCTGACAAGAACCTCGACTATCAGGCAATGTCAGGTAGATTTAAAAGCGTAGATTCCGAGGCCGTGCTCCAAGCCATAAAGGAAAATCCGGCGACTGGCACTCAGTGAGTATCAGGTGAGCTTAGCATCTCACAGTTCATTGTAGTTCGTCGCCTTCACGAACTCGGCAAAAGCTTCCAAGTTGCGCCTTATGTTACAAAAATATTGCAAAACTTTTGACTCACCCAAATAACATTTGGAGAATTATACATAAATCAATTGAAAAAAAAAATTTTACGTTTATCTTTTTAACAAAAAAGTTGCAAAAAGTTGATCCATAAAAGAAGCCGATGTAAATTAAGCGAAAAAAGTTTATCTTATTGAATATTTCAAGATTTGTTTCATTTTTATTCTAGACATGAGTCGAAAGTATCGAATAACCTTCCTTTGACGACGTAAGTATTTCTATGTTTCAAAAACTTTTAAATGATTTTGATGATGGTATAAAATGTAAACAAACGATCGCTACTACTTAATACCTTATAATTCCCTAGCTGACGTGGTACGCTTGTTAGTCGAGCGGTATGATACCAAGTCTAACGTAAAGTTGGGCGGGTTTCGATCCCAGCTTTAAGCGTCTTACGTGTCTAGTCACACTAAAGAGTTGTGATACAATGAAACAGTCTGTCTGTGGATGACTATATATATATATATGTGTGTCATTTTTAAAGGTTTTTGTTTTATTATATATATATATATATATAGAGAGAGAGAGAGAGAGAGATTGATAAACAAGGTAATCTTATCTTCTTGGGTTACCTTGTTTCAAACCACAGCACTGTTTCACGAGGCCAATCAACTATCCCTTGAATTACACAAACGCCACAATTTCACGGAAGTATTTCCCAAAATATCCACTGGATGATAAAAAAAAATTCAACTGCATCCACTCCTACAAACTATCTAAAAAGCTTTCACACCTTCTGAATGAATGTAAGTGGAAATATATCGGACGCCCTGAAATGGTCCTAAATTTAACTGATTTTCAGTTTTCCACCCCTGAAGTAAAAGTCCTCAGCCTAGGACTAAAATGTACGACTGATATACACAAGAACATCACCACAAATACCATAGTAAATAACTACAGGAACTGCAACACAAACATTTATAAGAATTTCATTCAAGGAATTATTCTTGCTTCTGTCTCTCAAGCAAATGATTCATCCCTTCCCAAAAGATATATATAGACACTTTCTAACCTAACCCGAAACCCGAACATCATCATTTTTCCCACCGAAAAAAAAAAAAAACGGTGGTGTTGTAATTATACACAAAAAGAGGTACGTTGACAAAATCAATTCACTTCTAGAAGATACAAACACCTATGAGATATATGATTTAACTACAATCAACAAAAACAATTTTTCTTTCAACAAACTCGTAAGAACAAAAAACTTGGACGTCCCTCATTGAACACTGCCCTACAATCCCAATATTATATGGCTTACCCAAAACCCACAAACTAAATACCTTCTACGACCCATTATTTCCAGCATTGGTTGTGCCATCCACAAAATAGGTCGCACCATTGCTAAAATATAAACACCCTACTCAACTTATATATATATATATATATATATATATATATATATATATATATATATATATATATATATATGATGATGATGATGATAATCATCATCATATCCAAACTTTGTTATAATCTTCAGCACTAAATAATTTGCTTAGGATGAAAGATTTGTCACTGTTGAAAGAAAAATGAATATACGGGGTTTTTCCAGAAAAATTGATATTATTTCGTTATCGAATAACTTGACCAATTCTTGTTCAAATGAGTTCAAATTTTAACCGCATTTGTGGAAACAACTCAAAATTCTATGTTCAATGTTTAAATGACTTTTTTTTACCCCCAGTAAATGGCATTTTTATATATAAAAAGAAAAAACACAAAACAAATAATTTCAAGTTGTTTCAGGTTTTACTGTTAAGATATGAAATAACTTGAACAATTATATCAATTGTTCTGAAACACCCTGTAGTAATTTATGAAGCTCTTTGCTTCGATGTGGCACAAGGCCGAATGAATGGGGTACCCAATGAGACTCGAACTCACTCGTGTAGGTTTGCTAGTCTAGCTTGCTAACCGTTACACCACCAGAGGTGCCCTTCTGAAACACACTGTAGGTCTTAAATGATATCAATTAAAAAAAAACACTATCTAGTCGGCTGGGGCTATAAAAGGCACAGACTGGAGCTCTGCAGAGGGGTAAGACCCCCCCCTAACTAACAAGTGTCTTGGATATGACATTAAACTATCTGATGACATTAAACTATCTATAGGAGATTTGGGGAATGTGGAGTACCCTTTCATTACTATGGCTCCTGGGTCCACTCTTACCCAGAGTGGTTGCACCTGATAGGTCCTATCTTGGGCCCAAATAAAACAAACCGTGTGCAAACAAATGACTGATGTTAAATTGTAACAGTTATATAGCAATAATTTTTTACAAATCATATATATATATATATATATATATATATATATATATATATATATATATTAGAAGTATGTGGAAAGTTGGATGACTCAAACACTTAACTTAAATTTAGATGTGTGATATTTCGTTCGGCTTTATTTCATCACGAACTTCTTCGGTTTGA
Source organism: Sepioteuthis lessoniana (assembly GCA_963585895.1). Lineage (NCBI taxonomy): Eukaryota > Metazoa > Mollusca > Cephalopoda > Myopsida > Loliginidae > Sepioteuthis > Sepioteuthis lessoniana. The sequence continues at coordinate 8,309,090 of OY757913.1, forward strand.
GATGAAATAAAGCCGAACGAATTATAACACATCTAAATTTAAGTTAAGTGTATGATTTATTCAACTTTCCACATCTTTCTATCATACAGTCAGATTCACTACAATCTATCATTTCAATACACATACACACGCACACACACACACACACATACACATACACACACACACACACACACACACACACACACACACATATATATATATATATATATGGGGGCTGTAAATAGGATTTGGCATTAAATAACTTATAATGGTTGATATGCCATAAAACTAAACCAACCCAAACTAAAATCTTACAAATATCACATGTTCATGAATCATAGCAGGTTTTTTTTTACTGCGATCCTCTCCACATATTAAAGTGGTTTGTTTTACAAATCAACACTTGAAATGTTTTCTTGTAGACACCAATATTCTATGGATTGGAATCGATCTTCTTATAGAGTTAGCCTCTGAATCAGTTTATATACACCGTTGGATAAGAAAAAGAAGAAAGAAAATCAAAAAATAAAAGAACAGTTCACATTAAAAATATTTAAGACAATTGATGACAATTGAAGTGAGGATAATTTATGAGCAGTTGATATTTGGAAAGAAGTCCATTAGCATTAATTACCCCTAGCAAGTATCTGGTTATCATTTCAACAAGGGATTAACAAAGATTTTTGTGATGATTGTTGTCAATAATTCTTCGATAGGATTTAAGTTTTTCAATTTTCTTATAATTTTTGAGGAGAAAATAATTCATGAATCATCATCATCATCATCATCATCCGCATGTCGTGCCGCTAGCACAGGTATCCCAGACCCTCTCTCGCCATTCCTCCCTATCGTTCATCGCTTCTGGTAGGTCCTCAGGGCTACATCCCGTATCCTCACAGGGCTGCTGTATGTAGGTTCGAGCCGGTCGTCCTGCTTTTGCTTGGCCATGTGCGGGGGTCCATAGGAGAACATCACTTATGAGCTCGTCCCTGCTTCTCCAGCAGTGTCCTGCATGTCTGGTTCGTCTAACTTGGATAGTTTTCGTGATGGGTGGTAGGTGGCCGTACAGTTGGGGCTTTGTGGGGTGTTGCCTCCAGGACTTGTTCAAAATTGCTCGCAGGATTCTTGTGTAGTTGCCGTCTCAATATTTTGACAGGTGACTGTCCATAATCATTGTCTGCTACAATTTAATCTCCCTTTTTTTTTTTATTCTGACGAGTGCTTACTGGCAATTAGCAAAGGAGTAATTAAAAATTAGGATAACAAATGAAGAAAAAATAATTAAAAGAAATTCACTATTTTTTTGGTATTTCAGATTTTTTTTTCTTTTTCTTTTTAGAAAATGATCACTTTACGCTAAAACTAAGGGAACTTTGACAACAGTTATTAAAAGAAAAACACTTTCTATATGTGTCTAAGCCACTAACGTTGCATTAAGATCTGTAGCAATATATAAAAAAAATGATTTTTTTTCTCAGTGTTTTTCTTTACCCCTAAAATAGCTTTTAACAAATGATAAACACACACAGAAATTTGTATTTGACTCTAAAACAGTTTTTTATTACCTTAAATACTGTCCCACTCTGTGACTGACAGTTCTCAGCCAGAAATTCTTTTTTCGCTTTGAGGTTTACACTCTTTCTGTTGAGAAACCAACTTTCAGAAAATTCAGAAAGATGCAAGTCACTTTATCCCGATTGCTTACCCAAGCGGGTGGGGCTGTAGAATCGACTGTATCTCTGCAACAAGTGTCCTATAAACAATTTGATGGTGAGGTTCCAGTAATGCTGGAGCTTTGGGGAATACGGAGTATCCATTTCATTGCCACCACTCGCACATCCACTCCGTCCCGGAATGGTAGAACGTGATAGGGTCCTATCTATGAGTCAAATAGAACTAATCTGTGTACTTATGCTAAATTGAATTGCTTGAAACAGGACTGTTTTAGCATTTAAACTGCGTATTTATGTCAAACTATATTTAAACTGCGTATTTATGTCAAACTATATTGTTTGAAATAGAACTGTTTTTCACATTAAAATTGTACTTACGCTAAACTGAATTGTTTAAAAAAGAACTCTTTTGACATTTAATTGTGTTTAAACAAAAACTATACTTATACTAAACTGAATTGTTCGGACAAATACCCTTGGAAAAGGTATGAACCCCCTAATTCTCACGAGCTATTGGTTAAATAGTATCACTTCTGTTCTTTTACAGGGATGGCTTAGGCATTAAATAACCTACAAAGGTTGATATGCCATTAAACAAAGGAACCAAACCAAACCGAATCCTAAACTGATTTGTTTGAATTAAAACTGTTGGACTAAACTGAATTGCTTGAAATAGAAATGTTTTTGACAATCAAACTGAGTACTAAAGCTAAACGGAATTGTTTGAAATAGAACTGATTATTTGTACAAAAATGGATTTGGCATTAAATAACATGCAAAGGTTAATATGTCATAAAAACCCAAACCAACCAACCAGTTTAAATAGCCAAACAGTTCTATTTGAGCTATAGATAGGACACAATCAGGTGGTACCACTCCTGGCCAGAATGGAGCTGAGAGCAATGGCAATGAAGGGGTTCTCCGCATTCCCCAATGTTCCCGCATTTCTGAAGCCTCACCATCTTATTGCTTAGTGCCATATCCAAGACACTCGTGGTGATGGTGGTGGTGGGGGGTATTCTACAACCTCAGCCGACTGGGCTCCCAGACGGATTGACAAGCCATTTTTTCGTTACCGATAAAATAAGCTATGCAATAGTCATCAACCAATTAAAATTTTATCTTGTCAGTTCGGTTTTTCTTTGGTGCATGGTACATCTTGTATCATTTAGCATATCATTTAACAAAGGTGAAAGAAAATTCAATAGAAAGGATTTCTCGCCATCCGTTTCTATCAGCTATTACTTCAGGCAAGTCCTCTAAATGGCACCCAGTGTCTAAGCAAAGCTGATGGGTATGAGTTTTTGGCTGGTCTGCGAACATTGGTGTTTCCTTGCGTAGTAGTCCAGAAGAGAACGCTGTACATGAGTACTGATAGGCTCGGCAGAATCTGATTTCTATATGATCATTAATTCATGAATTGGAGTTCATGCATTTCTTATTCTTATACCGATATCTATTTCAGTAGATAAGATATTGCTACCGAGGTATATGAACTGGTTTACTAATTTTAGAGGCTTGTTGTTTTACGAAGAAATGACACACATCTCGATTAAAACACATAAATTCAGTTTTATCTGGGTTCACGGAGACGAATGTATCTTGCTGCCTGCTCCAGGCTACGCAGTGGAGATTCAGCTTGAGCAGGTATATTTGCATGAAGCAGCAGTTCATCGACGTAGTCTGCATCAGTAATAGTTTCTTTTTTAGTATGAAAGATAAACATGACTCCAATTCAACCACATGATAAAGAAGAAATTACTAATCCTAAAAACGTGGAATAATGCTTGGGCGAGTCAAAAGTTTTCCAATATTTTTGTAACTTATTTTGTTTTATTCACAACTAAAGCAGCTAAGTATTTAAAGTAGTTACTATCATGTTGCGCCGTCTTAAGCCCCTGTTTTTTTTTCAGTTCTTGGATCCCACGCTGATATCAGTTCTTGTTATTCGAGGCAAAGAATTTCTTCTCTGAAGCTTCCACATGTTCTTGGTTGTTGAAGTATCATGAGCGCAGTAAGTGAGTCATGAATTGGAACAAGTAACAATCCGAGAGAGCTAGATCCGGGCAATCGGTTGAGTATAGTATCAGTTCGATTCCCTCAAGTTACTGGTCGTTCGAGCAGTATGAAGTCATGCAGCAGCTTTATATCAGGCCTGATATTTTTGCCTCACCCAAAACCCTTTTCCGGGGTTATTGCTCCTCTACAAGGGATACAGACAGCGTATTTAAAGCCCCAACAACATTACGGATAAGTTTCTTTCAGGCAGAGGTCGTGTCGATACTGCTGTATGGATGCACCACTTGGACGCTGACAAAACAGCTCGAGAAGAAGCTAGACAGCAATTACACAAGAATTTTGCGAGCAATATTGAACAAGTCCTGGCGGCAACACCCCACAAGGTATCAAGGTACCAACTATACAGCCACCTGCCTCCCATCACGAAAACTACCCAAGTTAGATGAACCAGACACGCAGGACACTGCTGGAGAAGCAGGGACGATCTCATAAGTGACGTACTCCAATGGAGCCCTACATATGGCCGAGCAAAAGCAGGACGATCAGCTCGAACCTACATACAGCAGCTATGTGAGGATACGGGATGTAGCCCTGAAGACCTGCCGGGGGCGATGAACGATTGGGAGAAGTGGCGAGAGAGGGTCAGGGATATCCGTGCTAGCGGCACGACATGATGAGGATGATGATGATGATGCAAATGTGTGCAAATATTGCAAAACTTTTGACTCATCCTAGTTTTTTCATTAAACACTTGTTTCTGCATAACAAAATAAAATTTCCGTGTAATCTTATATATTAAAAACAAAACCATTTTCTCTTCCAGACATTCTCAGACTCCTGTGACAGTTCCCAGTACAGCCAAAGGGACAGTAAAACAAGCCGAGGTATTTGCCAGTTCCACTCCCTATGATTATTATGGTGAAGACTACGACAGGCCTTTCTTTCAGTGTCGAGAATTAGGAACTCGATGCAGCTATGTACAAAGGTGCTGTGGTTCGCTCCGCTGCCGTCGAGAGAAATTCTACTATTTCTTTGGACGTTGTTATTAATAAATATCTTGGCGAATATATTCTGATTCGCTTAAGCAATAATCAATACTATTGGGTCAAACTCAAATCGATGATAATGATGACAGTTGGTTATACTTATTATAATGTTAACGATAATTATGGACGCATCTGTTCAGTCCAAATAGAATTTTGTATCTTTATTTCTTATTTTATTTATTTATTTGTTTATTTGTTTATTTATTTGTTTAAATGTTTCTAAACTTCTTTTTTTTTTCCAAACTTCCCTATTTTTCTTTCATTCTATTTATCAATTCCTTCCTTCCTTCCTTTCCTTCTTTCTTTCTTTCTTTCTTTCTTTCTTTTTATTTTCGTGTAAAATGTTTGCATGTCAAAACTTCCTGATTTTTTTCTGCGTTTTTGTTAGTTTTTTTTAGGTCCCCAGTATTTTTTGATCTCTAAAATTCTCTTTCCATATTATCAATATTTTTTCTTACAATTATCACTTCACTTGCTCTCTCCTTGTCTTCTCTTTCTATCTATCGGTCTTTCTGTCTCTCTATCTCTCCCCCAATAGTTTTTTTTTCAGCGTTTGTAGAACTGTTTCTTGTTTTACTTTTCCACGTCGAAAAAGTTCTGTGTCAAATCATCACTTTGATGTATAATAAAAAATGTGTTCACAACTGGTAGAGTTCTTTTTTTTTTTCATTTGTTCAATCTCATAGTTACTTCTTTTATCAATAATTCCTGCTTTTCTAGACACATACTAACTTCTAAAAGATAAGATGGTAAGTATAGTTTTCATCTTTTAATCTTTAAAAAAAACTTATGTTAAATTTTTTTTATTTTTTTTTAAAATCCGATTCAAATGGTCGCATAGAGCAAAGGATGTGAGTTTTTATTGCTCGGACAAACGTTGGTGTGTCGATGTGGAGGAATCTATAGGAGATTGTTTTCACATTTCCAACAGTGTCCAGTATGTATTGTTTGTCTTGGACCATTTGTAAGCTGGGAGATGAGTGGTCGCACAGCTGCTGATTTCCTTACTCCTCCCAGACCTCACATCATCCCTCACAGACTCCCTGCCTTCCTTGAATCTCTTATGCCACTCATAAACCGATGCTCGATTCATGCAAGATACTCCAAAAGCAGTCTGAAGCATTCAGAACAAGTGCATTGCAGCCGGAGGAGATTACTTCGAAGGGGACTAGAGTCTCATGTGTGTGCCATCAATAAAAGTGCCCATACGAAAAAAGTCTGGAAACTTATTTAATGATCCTCGTACATCTGAGGCGGCCAAATTGTGTCTTACGTACTACCAAAATATGGCAAAACTTTTGACTCACCCAAATATTTTGAACTGACTGTTGAGATTGTTCCTGAAGGATGTTTCAGGAAGTTATGCTTCCAACTTGTAAGCATGGTGTTATGCAAGCTGATGGTTTTAGTGGAATTCATAAATTCCAAAAAGTAAAATTGGAATATTTTGCTTGACAAGTGTGATAGACCTGGACCTTGTTAGTTGTCTAAATTTCTGTGACGAAGCTTGGTGATTTTCATCATTAAGGGTTTTCGGACTATTATCTTCATCTTCAGAGTTATTTTCACAACATTTCGGCCGATATGTCCTCCGGCCTTCTTCAGGTGTTTGTCGAACTCGGGAACATTCACGGAACTTCGAACTACGTCCTTTATTGAATCCACGGGAGTTGCCTGTTCTGATTCCGTTAGCCATAACCGGGGACAAGTGTTAAGTATTCCTGTATTGTTACTCGCCTGCCGTCAGGATTGAACCTGCAACCTCCAGATGATTGGAACTTGTTGCTATTTATGTGTCCCCTTTATACTGAAAGTTTCCTCCCAATAATGATTTGTTCCAACAAAATAATGTAATCTCCACTCCATAGGCGGCACAAAATTTGTTCGAGTAAAATTTGGGTGATTTCCGGCTAAATCACAGATCTTCATGCTTGCTAGATTTGAACCCAACTGAGTATATATGGCAAAGGTTGTAAACCTCACTATATCACCTGTATACACACAACGTAAATTGTGTACAACTCTGGTAAGTTCTTTGATAGATATACCAATGAAAAAACTCCGGCACTTCATAGATCCCATTCCACACTTGGTAGCAGTTATTCTGGCAAAGGGAGGACCTACACATTAATAACTGTGTAATTTTTTTGCACTTAAATTTATATGAAAATACTTTTGTTTTGATATCTTCATAAATGCAAACAATTCTATAATCCACATTTCTTGATATTGATGTATGGGGTTTATTTTACATTTTAATCGAAACTTCTTAATTAAACTTGGGGGGGCTGTAAAATACACCGACTGCACCTCTGCAGAGGGGTAAGACCCCCGCCACAATGAGTGTCTTGGAAATGACACTAAACAATCTGATAGTGATGTTCCAGCAATGCTGGAGCCTTAGGGAATGCAGAGTACCTCTTCATTGCCATTGCTCCCAGGTCCACTTTGGCTCGGTGTGGTAACACCTGATAGGGCCCAATCTATGGGTTAAATAGAACTTACGGGCATACTTATGCTAAACTGAATTGTTTGACTAAACTGAATAGATTGAAATAGAAATGTTTTTGACAATTAAACCGTACATACATTTAAACTGCGTATTTATGCTAAACTGAATTATTTGAAATGGATCTGTTTTTTGACATTGAAACTGTACTTACACTAAACTGATTTGTTTAATATAGAACTCTTTTGACATTTAACTGTGTGTAAACAAAATCTGTACTTATAATATACTTAATTAGCTAAATTAGAACTGCTTGACTAAACTGAATAGATTGAAATAGAAATGTTTTTCACAATTAAACTGTACTGACGTTTAAACTGCGTGCTTATGCTAAACTGAATGGTTTAAAATAGAACTATTTTGATAAAAATTCATTTGGCGTTAAATAACTTACAAAGGTTGATATGCCATAAAACCAACCCCCCCAAAAAAAAACAAAAACAACCAAACAACTTAATTAAAGTCCTTCTAAATGAAGTAAACTACATTAGCAAATGTTTAATCTTTCATTATCTCTTTCATACATACAAGAACATTTAAATATTTTCTTTTCACTGTTTTTAGAATAAAATCATAAAAATAAATGATTAAAGAAAACCGTTGTGCGCTTGCGCGCGCGCACACTCACTTACTGTAATTGCTGTCGTCGTTAGAAATGGACACGTTGGAAAAGGACAGAGTTCAAATTCTGGACTATGCTGTTAGCATTTCACAAAGCGTTGATACCCTTGGGAAAAGTGTAAATCCAACTATTCTCCTTCCAGATATGGATAGATAATAGGGCAGACTGGAATCTTTAACCTTGGTATGGCAACTGGTTCAGGAGAAGGAAAACTCTGAATTCAAACCTGTTAAACTTCGTTTAAAAATTGAATTTGTGTTACATCCTGCTCGTGTGGAGGAGTTGGCAAACACACACACACACACACACACACACACACACGAGCGCGTGGGCATCCACACACACATACACACACACATACACACACACAAACACATACGAGCGCACGCGCATCCACACACACACACACACACACACACGAGCGTGCGCGCATCCACACACATACTATAATTATAAATCACGAGTTAGTTCTGCTTGTAAATTACTGGAACTCACACCCTCAACTTCAAGTACATGTGGAGGGTATCCTCCTGGTGTAATGGTTAAAGCGATGGACTACGGAATCGTAGTAAGTGAGTTCGTACTCCAGGCGCGCTATTGCGTTCACTTTCGGGCAAATACCCTTGGGAAAGGTGTTATAGTAAAATACATCAAAACTCTTCTGATTCACCCACTTAACTCTTCACACACCTAACTACTAAAATACACAAAACACAGACCCATTGACATTGTAGAAGAAAATAACAGCTACCGAATTTTGACCCAACAATGGTCTGTGTCAAACTGAGAAAATCATGGCTTCTGCGCATAGTCTATCCAAAATCCCCAGAAAATTCTCAGTTTATTTTTCAACCAATCATATTTTTTCCACAAGTAGTATTTTCTGGAGCCGGTGTTTGAAATCAGGAACACATAAATAGGCCATCAGAGGTCACACGCCAATTGAATCGTCGGCCGTCCCGAGAAGGTCACCTGATAACACCGCCTGACCAGATCAAAGCAACCGCTCGTCGTCGAATGGACAACCCCCCGTCAGCCGGCCAGATATTTCTTCCGCTTGTTTATTTTATTTATTCAATAAACAAAATAAACTAAATTTTCTCGTCAGTATATTTTTCTTACAACCACACGCTTGTATATAACAAAGGTATGAACCCCCTTATCCTCCCAGCTATGGGTTAGATAGTACCACTACTGTTCTTCTAGGAGAATGGCTTTGGCATTAAATAACCTACAAAGGTTGATATGTCATTAAACAAAGAAACCAAACCAATGTGATTCTGATAATAAAGAGAATGTAAAGTACCCTAAAACTGGACAATGCATGTTCATACATATAGGAGACTAAGAAAGGTTACATAATCAGATAAGATTGCAGATTGGGAGAACGTTTCCCTAATACAAGATTAATCCGCTGTCTATATCTTCAACGATCAACTAGATAAATGTTGATAGCTTATAATCGTTAACTCGTTAATTAGTAAGCTGAACAATGCCGTAGAATGTGAAGCAGTAGAAGGAAAGAATGACTGTATAATAAGGGGAGCAACTCAGGGTATTAAAAACATGGTATGAATTACTTCCCTGTTACTATTGGCTATAGAATGCGAGTGGTAAATTGTCGTAATTTAAACAGATTAATATCGTGCATATACTTTATTTGTTTCCTGTTTTGTCAATTGTCCAGCAAACTATAGTCAGTAATTGGCTGTTTGTGAAGAAACCAACACTATGACACAATTCACTACTTCAAAAATTTGAAAACAACATGCTGTGCTGTTGAGCAGAAAACTACAATACGAAGATTTTTCAGTGTTTGTTTGTCAATCTAAGTGCACTGCAGAAGATTCAAAAAGAGTTGAATGAGTCCAATGGTGATTTTAATTGCACAGCAGTGAGGACGCTTCCCTCTTATAGTTCTGATTCGAAAGGAACTCCCAAATTTGCTACTGAGACCACAGCCCATGAGTGACAAGGATTCTAGCAAGTCAATCAGATCCATAACCAGGGACGGGAGTGTGTTGGATATTAATTTGAAGACTCCTTTTGACATCTGTCAATGCAGCTGCGGAAGTCGAACACTCGGAACAAAAATAACAGGAAATGCACCTGGTACCTAAAGTAAACAGGACACAGGTGTTCTCGGCGGAAATGCCACATAGATTGCGTGAGTGGCATGCTAGAAGGAAATGTGATCACATGCATTGTGTAGGCGGAAGGCTGGAGGTTTAACCACGAGAATTTGCGCGGGGGCATACTAGAAGGAGGAGTGGTAATTTACTAAGCTTTTTGCTTAGATGTGGCACAAGGCCATATGAAAGGGGCACCCAATGAGATTCGAACTCACTCGTGTAGGTTTGCTAGTCGAGCTTGCTAACCATTACACCACCAGAGGCGCCTTACTAGAAGGAGGAGTGTCCATGTGCAACATGTAAGCGGCTGACTGGAGGAGATGTAACCAATAGAATCTGCGTGAGCGTCTGGAATATTATGTAACCAGGGATATTTTGACCCGAACGGCAGAGAAGAGAAATAGTTTACCCGAAGATTCGTACCTCGGCCCCTGCATGTGTGGCTCAGCTGTTTTGACATTCTTATACTTAATCAAACCGTACATTTTGGGTAATAAAAAGGAAAAAAAGAAGCTGATTATATTTTTATAAATCAGTGTTGTTATCTTTCTCTGCTATACAATAAGTATATGAGGTTCTTATCAGGCTGGTAGTACATGAAGACAATCAGTATTTCTTATATAAGATGAGAAACAGACAATTTTTATCACAATTCATGAACAAAAGGAAAGATAGCGCTGCAAAATTTTCCCACAAACTCAAGCATCTCTTCCAATCGAACATGCTTTGGTTTTTCTCAGATGAGAAAATTGTTGATCTCACAGAAATCTCACAGAACAAGAATCGGCTTGCTTTGTCCCCACAAGATGTACTGATATTGATGAAAACCACACACCAAGTCCTCATCATGGTATTTATAATAGCCACTGTCGATTGTGACGCTACACCTCCATTCATCTTCTCACATAGCCTCACGTTCAAGACAGAAGCCTAAATTAAGTGCTTGGAGAAGACAGTGCTGCTATAGATCAAGAAGGTGGCACCTGGAATACTCTGCTTCTGGCAACATGGCTGTGCGCCATGTCACACAAGCAGGAGAACCTAATCTTGGCTGTGAGAAAATTTCTGCGATCAGATCACCCCTAACCACCAGACTCCTCAGATTGTAATCCCCAAGATTATCATGTGTGGATGCGATTGAGTGAGTGATAAAAAAAAAACATCGTGCAATGAACTGAAGACAAGGATAACGGCAACATTCAATCGAGAAGATCGTCAGAAAGGCTTGCAGGAGATTCCAAACTCGTTTGGAGGTCGTGGCTGAAGCTAATGACAAATTCTTTGAATGAATTTTATCAATACTATTTTAAAGATATTTTCATTAAATTTCAGTAATATATTTGATAAAGAAAGATGTCAGTGTTATTTTTCTTTTTGCGTAATTTAGACAATTTATCCATCGCTGAAGGTATATTTTTCTTTGGTTGTATAAAAACAGTTATAAAAATATATATAAAAATAAAATAAAAATGCAACCGCTTGTTAATGTTTATCCTATCTATTCAATTGCAAACAAAGGTATACACCGTAATAAGTCAAGTCTATTACCCATTTGTGTATAATGCGCACACTTAACTAACAGCTATGAAATACTGGAAAAATATCTCTCGTATATAACACGCCTTTTTTTTTGTAATTTCTATCAGCTAAATTTAAAGTAATTTAAAACTTGTTCAAAATTTGACCTGATTTACATAGATTATATAATGTTTCGAAACACAGCATATACACAGTATTTATATCAAAGGAAAGGACATGCTCACACAAAAATGTAATAAATTTTCTACAAAAATAAGTTCACAATAGAAGAAATTAAATATAAACAAACACGCGTTTTAATGGTTATTTCTGATATATATATATATATATATATATATATATATATATATATATATATATATATATATAAAAGAAGTGTTTGTTATACATTTGTTTGTTTGAATCATAGATATAATTTACATTCGGTCATGCCGTCCTAAAAATAACGATGCATATAGCCAGAAAACAAATTTTTTTTTCTTGTTTTTATTTGCCATTGAATAAAAGCAAAGACTTCCACAATCGGTGATTGGCAATCCGACTCTCCTCAAGTGATATTGCAAGAAAAAAAAAAAACGGCTTGTACCAAAATGGAAAATAGAGAGAAATTTATTTTCTTAAGTTTTCTATGTGAAATTACCACGAATGCATTATCATTGCAATCAACATTGATTTTTAATCAATGTTGATTTTTAATCAATGTTGATTTTTAAAATAGTTTTTTACGAATAGTATTCTAATGTGATAATATAGAATGATACAAGTAGAATTTCATTTTCTTTAATAATCACTGCTCAATGAACATGAAGAGAAGCTGACACATTGATAAATATCCTTATATAGACTTTGATATTTAATTCTAATGCAGAATTTCAAAGAAATTTTTCGAGGGTATGTAGAGAAGAGGAAAATCTGGTATTTTGTTTTGGCGCGCTATTTAATTCAACACTGAATTTCACCCAATCAGGATGACTTATCCCATTCAGCCCGGACCTTCATTTCCGGCTAGCAAAACGGGTGAGCGGCCAAACACACTCTCTTCGGCTGGAGGCGGCGACTAGAACGGACGTGTCTCTGGTCGCCCCTGCTTAGCGATGCCTTATAGCTAAACAAGCCACCCGGTGTGGACATATCACCGTGGCTTTAACCCTAGCAGCAGCAACATGGACATTCAACGAGGGAACCTTCTAATTTATGGATTCTTTGCGTCTAATATTTTAGACCAAGGAATCCCAGTTGAATATGAATTAGATACGTTCAACATGCCTTCCACAAGCACCACAGAAATTTACTATGTCGATTCGAGCGCCACTCCGCTCTCGACAAGTTCCCATTTCACCTCTGGTCCACTGTAATGGAGACAACGCACGCCTCTCCCCGAAACACCAGACACACGAAGCTACACGGTGGCCTTGAATACTTCCCTCACACATCCAACGACACGCTGCCATTTCGAACATCCCGCTAAGCTATCGCGTCTCCAAAACCAACAAGCCTAAAGACCACGAGTTTTGCAGCGCCAAGAACAAACCTCCTCAAAGCTGCAAATAAAAACTTTCGTTGTTGTGTTACCAAAGAATAGTTTCGCAATTCATTTCTTGTGCCATAAAATCTATAGTGTTCGGGAAAATAACTAATTCCCACAAAACACGCTAAAAAATGGTGAAACCGACGTGATTTGGCACATTCTGAATTGCAAGACAAAGAAAAAAACTATTCATAACAACACCTTTCGACCTACTTCATCTTCAACCACCTTATTATTTCCAACAAGCATTGGCGAGGATCTTACCGCACCCGGAGAGGAAACGACACAACGTAGACACACATACGTTACACCCTTTTCCTCGCTTAACAACAACAAAAACTTCAAACATCACTAAAATTAACCTTCTGATAACAAACACAGCCTTACGAACATTAATCAACCCCACGAAAGAAACAAAAACAGCGAAACATCCAGAAAAATTTTCAAATGTCCCGCCGAATTATCTTCAAGGACTATCCAAACAAGGTGGAATTTTTTTTCAGCAAAACTATCAACACATTTTTTTTTACTTCCTAACTCGCAAAATAGGTAACTTTAACTTTCACTCACCCTACTCCTATTTTTTTTTCTACAGCAACGTGGGTTACCTCTCCCACCACCTCACTAAAACCTATAGCGACTGCTATCAATTCCAGAGAACCCAAAAGAAAAACTCACACTACTCCTCTGAAGTACACTGCTACTCCTGTATGCCAATTTCTCGGCTCATGAACTTTTTTTCTCAGTGACATTTTGTTTTTTTAAAAAAAAACGTACCACGAGGTACACTAAAAAAAGAACTAAACAGGACACTTTCCCTTTTTTTATTAATTTGCTTTTGTTCGTTTTTCTTTATATGTATGTATTATATTTCATTGTTTGTATTTGCTCTTTCGTGTTGTGACACTCGTGGCTCTTTTCTTTCTTTTCCCTTCTCTTACAATTTTGTGTATCGAATATCAGGTATTCCATACCTGAAATTCTGGAGCCAACCTATGTAGAGAAGAGGAAAATCTGGTATTTTGTTTTGGCGCGCTATTTAATTCAACACTGAATTTCACCCAATCAGGATGACTTATCCCATTCAGCCCGGACCTTCATTTCCGGCTAGCAAAACGGGTGAGCGGCCAAACACACTCTCTTCGGCTGGAGGCGGCGACTAGAACGGACGTGTCTCTGGTCGCCCCTGCTTAGCGATGCCTTATAGCTAAACAAGCCACCCGGTGTGGACATATCACCGTGGCTTTAACCCTAGCAGCAGCAACATGGACATTCAACGAGGGAACCTTCTAATTTATGGATTCTTTGCGTCTAATATTTTAGACCAAGGAATCCCAGTTGAATATGAATTAGATACGTTCAACATGCCTTCCACAAGCACCACAGAAATTTACTATGTCGATTCGAGCGCCACTCCGCTCTCGACAAGTTCCCATTTCACCTCTGGTCCACTGTAATGGAGACAACGCACGCCTCTCCCCGAAACACCAGACACACGAAGCTACACGGTGGCCTTGAATACTTCCCTCACACATCCAACGACACGCTGCCATTTCGAACATCCCGCTAAGCTATCGCGTCTCCAAAACCAACAAGCCTAAAGACCACGAGTTTTGCAGCGCCAAGAACAAACCTCCTCAAAGCTGCAAATAAAAACTTTCGTTGTTGTGTTACCAAAGAATAGTTTCGCAATTCATTTCTTATGCCATAAAATCTATAGTGTTCGGGAAAATAACTAATTCCCACAAAACACGCTAAAGGTACAAAAACAATGGGGGAGAGGTTAACAAAGCTTCAAATGTTGCCGATAGCATTAAATCGAGATTCTTCTCAGAGCAGAAAAGAAAAAGAAAAGTAATAAAAAACAAGGCGTGTAAGAACAGAGTAAGGGGAGGAGTAACTCAACTCAACATACAAAAAACAACTATATTTCAGAGACAAACAAACACTTATCCCATCACAAAGATTTTATTTCGAAGGAAATAAATATAACAAATACATTTTCATCGACTTTGCACAAATTTCACCGTGCATAGTTGAGCTAAAAACACGTTTTATTTAACACAAAATATATAAAATAAAAGGATAGAACTGGAAAGGCAAATGGACTTACTCGCCGTTGGAACGAAACAAAGAAAAGTTGTACATAACAAAACAATTTTTTACAGAAATACCAATATGGTATCTGAATTCAAATTTCTTTTTATTTATTTTTTCTTTTGTCTGGTGCGTGATTTTCACTGACTGTTGTAATTTTCTTCTCCCATCAAGTTAGCTGTATTCTTTTCTCCGAGGCTTCTAGACAATTTTTTCTTTAAATTTCATCAACTGTATTTCGAGACAATTTTGAGAATGGTGATCAGAGGAATTTAATGTTTTTCGTTAAATTTCTACCCCTGTCTTTCCTTCTCGAAAAGAAATGTCTCCCAAGACTTACTCTCTTAGAGTAGGGAGAACTTAGGAACCTTTTTGTTTCCTACTGAAAGAAAACACTTCGATGTTTCCTTTCTACCGCGGAAACCAATTAATTCTCACTTAGTTAATTGTAAATGGAGCATTTCAAAGAAACAAGCAAGGTAATTCTTTCAGTTTTGAAATCTGAATTAGAATTTCATTTGACTGAGAAAAAAAGATAATCATGTGAAAATCTTGAAAGAAATCTTTCTAAAATTCTGAAATTGTCAATTGATGAATTAAGTAGGGGAAAAAAAAAAAAAATGCTTACAGCACCGGGTATTCCCAGGCGGTCACCCATCCAAGTACTGACCAGGCTCGACGCTGCTTAACTTCGGTGATCGGACGAGAACCGGTGTGTTCAACGTGATATGGCCGTAAGCGAAGATGACACCAAAAAATAAATTATTTAAACTTATTACAGCGCGATAACCTCGCATTAACAAAAATTTAATTTAATTTGGCCCTAGAACAATTAAATAAACACATAAAATAACAATTACCAACAACAAAGAGAAATTATTTTCTTCATCTCAACTCAAAGCAAATTTTGTTATAACAGAGAGAAATTTTTCTTTAAAAAAAATAATCAAGTCGACTTTTTCAAATCGAAAATTACGATTTCATTTTCATCATTAAAATCTGGATTATTTTTCAAACATCAAGCATAAATAACTGTATTCATTAATTGCAATAAAGTAATTGTAAGTTCAGGGAGAAAAAGGAAATGCTTACAGCACCTGGTATTCCCAGGCGGTCACCCATCCAAGTACTGACCAGGCTCGACGCTGCTTAACTTCGGTGATCGGACGAGAACCGGTGTGTTCAACGTGATATGGCCGTAAGCGACAGAATTTTTAAATTAAACCATTTTATTCTTTAAAATTATATTCTTTTCTGCTTTTAGCAAATGAAAAAGAAAAATACAATCGCTAAATTACGACTGATTTTCTTCTTTGCTTTATTTACATGCAATTCTTACATTACTTACGCCCACACTATTTCTGTGGCTGCCTGATACACGGAACATTGAATTCCCCTTCTGCTTCTCACACTCAATTGATTATTCGTTTATTAATTTCATCGTTCACATGTCCACGAAGCAACACAAATACTACTTAAACAATGCGAAAATAAAAACAAACAAAACAAATAAACAAACAAAAACCATTATTGTCCAAGGAAATTCTACTTATCACGTACATGCTCGTGCTCTATATACGACACACAACCCAACTTAAATCTCTAAGGGAGATAACTCTCCATTTACAATGTCATCTTTTCCACAACCATTCTCACCAGGCGAAAATTTTTACATAGCCTACACAACCTCATATTCAATAAAAATATATTATTAACGTTACATTTGGAAAAAAGAAAAAGCACGAATAGTAATAATAATAATCATTCTTATTGTAACAATAAAAATACTACTACTACTACTAATAATAATAATAAATACTGAAACTGAATGATTACTAAAGAGACTGGAGGACTTGGAAGTTGGCGGACGAGAGGATACCGTCCAAACTACAGCATTATTGAGAACGGCCAGAATTCTGAGAAGAGTCCTGGAGACTTGAGGAGACTTGCTGTCACTCAAACTCCTGTGAAAGACCATCAGCTGACGCTGATTTGAAAAACTCTCAAGGAGTAAATAATAAATACTGATATATTTTGTTTTCAAAAAATCAATATCGGCATAGTTTGCATTTTATGAAAAAGAGCAAAAATTTCATTACATGATTAACAAGAGAAATTATTTAGCGAAAGCATCTTCTGATGTCATTATAGAAAGTTCGCCAATGTGTTGTATAGCCATGACCACTATACATACACATATGCAGATGCATGCATGCAGAATCATAACGACGACACAATAAAGACGAGAGACACAGTTCTTTAGAAAAATATACCTCTCACTTTATTGAAAGGGTTCGAAAGGGTTACTAAAGGTTTTACTGTGAGAGGGAGTTGGAGACTGAACAGAACGGCAACATATTGACCCCCACTCTTATGGCCATAACAGCGTTTCTTTCCCGTTCTCCTGGGGTGCTCAGACAGAGACCTAGGGGCTCAGCCTCTCTGGGACATGTTCCTCATTCCAGCATCTTCTCTCCAACTGATCTGAACTTCAACTGCTCAGTCGGGGGCCTGCGGCCCCCCTCTTCTGAGTGCTGGTTTTCTCTACCGCATCTTTCTCTACCGCATCTTATCTCCAACTGATTGAACATCCTGTGCACCGAGTTTTATAATAGTTCGACATCCACCTTCTTCTTGTGGGCGTCACAAATCGCACTCATTCAACCCGTCCACGGTCAAAAGTTTAGTTCATATACTTTCTTGGAGTGAGAAAGTTTCCTATTGCAGCAGTTAATTTACTTTCATGTTGCAGGGAAGAGAGAGAGAGAGAGAGAGAGAGAGAGAGAGAGAGAGAGAGAGAAATTATCGTAGCATATAGAAAAAGAAGGTGAAGGAAATAAAGATGTTCTTATCTTTGTGTAGTGAAGAAATTATATTCTTTTTTTCTGGTTGTATATGTATGTTTGATTTCTAACGTCAGTCACTTTGATGGATATTGGCACGTCAGAAAGGCTAGTGTGTGGTGGTGTTTTAAATTGCTTTTTCTATATGTTCAATGTTAGCTCCAATAATTTAATTTAAACGGGAAGTATTTTTATTGGTTGTTAATTTTGATAATGTTTCTTACTTTATTTTGGGGTATGCGTTGAGGCTATGCGTAGAAGATTCATTTTAATAACTTTATAGCGGTTTGAGGGAATTAGTTATTTTCCCGAACACTATAGATTTTATGGCAACAGAAATGAATTGCGAAACTATTCTTTAACACACAACAACGAAAGTTCTTTATTTGCAGCTTTGAGGCGGTTTGTTCTTGGTGCTGCAAGACTCGTGGTATTTAGGCTTGTTGGTTTTGGAGACGCGATAGCTTAGCGTGATGTTGAAATGGCAGCGTGTTGTTGGACGTGTGAGGGAAGTATTCAGGGTCACCGTGTAGTTTACTGTGTCTGGTAATTGGGGAGAGTAGGCGTTATCTCCATTAATGTGGACCAGATTGGGTGAAATTCAGTGTTGAATTAAATAGCGCGCCAAAACAAAATACGAGATTTTCCTCTTCTCTACAACTTTATAGAATACACATTTTTTGGCCTTAAAATAATCAACAAAAACATACATAGGAACATTCTAGAATTTTCGGATCAAAACTGCATAAGCATTGAAGTTACATTTTTATATTTTTCAACCAATCAGCTAAAAACATAGAATAAAAACATTCTAGAAAATCCGGATCAGAAACTAATTAACAGAAAATTTTTAGTCTCTTAATCAAATAAGTAAAAATACGAATCTGATTGGTCAAGAAATGTCTACGTGCTTAAATTTTAGGACTCGCAATAAAAGTATTTTTTGATCCACTACTAAAGTATAAATAACGAAGAATTTAATCAACCAGGTCAGTTGTCGGTCATTCAATTCATTTCTTCCACGGCCAAAAAGTCATTCTGTCTACTACCCAAACAGACTTTTCACTAGAGCAGCAGAGAGTCGCGATATAGACTCAAAGGGAAAGACTTGCGACTTTCTTTCACCAATGCGACACGTTGTCGCCAAAATCTTAAGAAAAAACACAGTGCGGACTTAATGAAAGCAAAGACCTATACTTACGGTCCATCATTCATACACACACACACACATACCCACATATGTAAGTTAAGAGAATTATTTTTATCCTACTTACTTCGGCCATTCATTCCTGTTTAGTTATGAATATTAAATTGTTTGTTTCTTAATGTTCGTTGTTGTCATATTCCATTTGTTTTACGTGCTTGCAAACATTTGTGTTGTATTTGTGGTAGAATTAAACTTGAATATAATACCCGTAAAATACGGATGAGAACTCACTCTCACTCGTTACAAATTGGAGAGTAACATGTTCATTAAACAATAACATGCACCAACTACAGTGGTCATTTATTTCACCAATTATTTCATATTAATTTGAATAAATTAATTGACTTCTTTTTTACATAATAATCATTTTTCTCTGCTAAATGAAATTCTAATTGATATTTCAAAACCGAAAGAATCCCCATGCTTATTTCTTTGAAAATCTCCCTTTTTGAAAAAAAAAATCCATCCTTTGCTCATTGTTTTTCAGTTAAGAAGAAACCAAACAAACAAACAAAAGGAAAAAAACAATTCTATCTTCAGTTGTTTTCTTTATTTGGTTTGTTGTTGCTGTTGTCATCGTCGTTGTCTAATAATTTATTTAATTGTGTTTTACGGCAAAATTGAGCTTATTCAACCTGAATCTGTGATTAACGCGCAGTGGTATGTTTAAATTATGCTATTTTGTCATCATCTTTTAATTATAACCATATCTCGTGGAACACACCATATCCCATCCGATCAGCTAATTTTACCAGCATTCAACCGCGTACTTGTATGGCTGATTGGCTGGGAAGACCAGTTTCTGTAAGCAATTTTATTCTTCGATTAGAATCATTTCATTCGAATTGAATAATTTATTGATTAATGTTGTAGCAGGAAGAACTTTGTATGTTTGGCGCGTAAATTATTTTGACCGTTAGTGTCGCCATATATTTTCACCCTATAGGGATGACGAATCCTATTCGGCCCGGATAACTTTCCCGGGCAAATCGAATTCGGTGAAAGCCCGCCAAACTACCTCTTCTTCAAAATCTTGCGAGCGGGACGGACGTATTTCTGTCCGCTCTCTTCCTGGCGGCCGAGGAGAGCCATCTTGTTTATGGACCCTTGAGACTTTCCTTCAACTCAAGCCATCATTAAAAACCTTCTTGAAAATTTTCAGTATCTTCGTTCCGACTCATTTATTTCCTTCTGATATAACGAAGAGGTAACATAACTACTTTATTCATTATAATGTTTTATCAGATAGAATTGTTTCATTTGTTTAAATAACGCCAGTAAAGAAGATAAAGCAAATTTTTTCGCCATTTTGAATTATCCATAATAATCACATATCACCATCGTTTGAAAAATTTGTCTCAGGGAAGTTGAAAAAAAAACTTTTTGCGATAAAATTTTACTTATATTGTTATTGCTGTTGTTTGATTTTGGGATAAACGGGACATACATACATACAAAGAAAGAAAGAAAGAAAGAAGTACCCGTGGTCTAATAGTGATCGCCGTCGGATATGGACACAGCGACCCGAGTTCAAATCCTGGAGTTGGCTGATTGCATTTCACATAACTCTAATACTCTTGGCGAAGATATGAATCTAATTATTCTACCCCAAGCTACAGGTAAATAGTAGGTCAGACTGGATTCTTTAGCAGTGGTTAGGGAACCAATCTAGGTGAAGGAAAACTAATTTAAAATTTTATAAATCCTGCCAGTAAGGGTTGGTAAATACAAACATTAATAGAAATTGTGTTGGTGCAAAAAAAAAAAAAAAAAAAAGAAAAGAAATCAAAAAGTAACAAAACAAAATGTTTAGGAGATTTGATAGCCCCCACCACCATCACCACCACTACCACATCCACTTATAATAATATTTTTCTGGACCACCGACTATTTTCTGACCAAAGCCGTAAACAAGCCATGCGATCCCTACACTGAGATCGAGTTGATCTGTGTGAAATGAAAGAAAACAAAAAACAAAAAAAAAACACTGGAAATAAGGGGGTTGGAGGGAGAAAATATGCTGTTTTCTGTAGAGAATCTTTATCTTGAAGTGAAATGGAAGATAGAGATTTTAAGTGCTTAAGAAAGAAGTGGGTGGACGAAAAAACTGGACGAGTTGATCCTGGGCCGCCACAGGTAAATGATAGGACCACGACACAAGCATGCTATTTACTAAGTATCAGATAAAGATGCCTACTTACCCAGGGTGGGGATCCGACGAAGAAACCGTACTAACGTGGCCACGATCAAAGGGAGGTAACTCAGACTTCAACCGAACGTCCTTTCGTAAGACCAGGCTAGCTGCTTTAACCCACCTTTCGTTGAATGTTATGTAATCTAAGCATTTTCAATCGCATCTAATTTTTACACTAAACTGATGCTTTAAAAAAGAAATCAGATTGTATTAAGAAAAATTTAGACCGTCATACAATCCCATCAGCTGCCTCGTCCATATCACCATTCAAACCAAGGCTAGGATCACCAGAAACACGCCTCGTTTCACACCTGTCCATGGAGAATTAATGTTGTTGACGATGTATACCATGTCAAGCTGTATGAGCTGCTTGGGACTGATGCGAACCGTCACCTCTCCGATGTAGTCCCAAAACGCACGAACCCGTTCGCTGTGGACGAAGGCGTGCTCAGCCATCTCCTCTAAACCACAATCCTAACGGGTGCATTCGAGCAGGTGTCCCATGCACGCTTTGAAGCCCACGCCAGCAAGGGACAATGCATTCCGAGCAAGCTAGCAGATGGGTGAAAACTTTGTTATTGCGATAACTTGATCTTATCTGCTAGCACTCGATACTATGCTTTTCGCGGCCGTGAAAGGTCACCGGACCGAGGAAGCTTACGAAGTGCTCCCTTACTCTCCCTGAGAAACAGCGATTCAACCTTCAGTTTACATCGGCTTTCTGCCTCCGGCTGCGAATTCGGTTTAGAGAAAGCATCCATAATCTTCCTTCTGCACGCTGAATCTCCTGTCAGTGATCAAATAAAGACTACCAGCCTCTCAGCAAGCCAATGACTTATCAAGTCCAGCATCCCTAAGCACCATTGAAAGGCCGTTGTAAACAGACCTACCTGTGAGCTATTGGCTAGCTCCACTTCCAAAGACGAGAGAAAAGTAGTTACTTCAAGGCCGATAACCGAAATCCAGACAGGGAGGTACAAGCATCCGGTAAAGGATCAAGTGGAAAATGTACACGGCGAATACCTCCGCCCTGCCCTTTCAGTATTACCTTTGAATCGAGGTCTGCATCTGCACATCTACATTTGTAATTCCAACCAGTTGCGATCCAGTTTTAAATCAGGACCGAAGCATACCCCGAGGATGCGAATCGGACTATTAATATTGCAAAAAAAGAGCAAGAAGTGAAGCGATACATCTCCAGATTCCTTGCTGGTGCCCGTTACTCTAATTCAGATTTATTTGGGCCCCTGAAACATTTTCGAACCCTCAAGCAGCTGTTTCACAGCTTTTATATCATCATCACATGACATGAACACAGTGACGTCGCCCTTCGCTCGTAGGCAACGATTCCACGCTGGCTGGGATTTACTTCTCCATACTTAAGTCCTCAGTGGAGGAGCTCCAAAGCGGGGACATAAAGAAGTGGGGACAAGGAGCATCTCTGCCGAACCGACCGTTCGATATCGAAAAACCCTGAACGCTTCCCATTCATGTGCACCACTGTCGTAGGGGATTGGAACAGAATGCTCATTCATCTGCGGAACTCCAGTTCGAACCCGGAGGTTTCCAGAATAGCCACTATGAACTGATGGTCCATCCGATCCAAATTGATTTGCTTGGCTTCAGTGTCGTTTTTAATCCCTTCTAGTTTCGGACAAACCAAGTGCAAATTGTTTTGGATCAATCTTCCCTGCACAGCGTACTTCTTCTCAGTTCCGTTCAGATCACCGGCAAAAATCTACAAGCTGTTGGCTAAGACCTGGGCCATAAATGTCAAATAGCATCGAATGAAATGTTTAAGATAAAGACAAAATACAAAAGAATACATTGAAACTGTACTTACGCTAAACTAAATTGTGTGAAATAGAACTGTTTTGACATTTAACAGTGTGTAAGCTGAATTGTGTGAAATAGATCTATTTATTTGTATAGAAATGGATTTGGCATTAAATAACCTAAAAAGGTTGATATATTTTACAACTGTTGGTTTTCTTACAAAAAACGGTGAACGCTTCTTACTGATGTCATCAAGTTTATTTAAATAAACGATGTGAAACTGAACAAAGAAGAAACAAATAACATTCAATAAAGAGATAACAGCAAATACCTTTCAAAGAAATAGAAAACAAGAAATGGCACAAATTCTCGTCGTGTTGCCGGTCCTAACCAGCAGTGTAAACTAAGTAGGGTTTTTATATAAGCCCCTCTGACTAATTTCCGGTTAGGCTCTCATAAATCGCATCAACCAATGGTCAGCACAAAATGGAATCAACAAAATCCAACAAACTACTCCATGGCTGGATATTGGTTGGTTGTTTGGGTTTTATGGCATATCAACCTTTGTTGGTTATTTAACGCCAAATCCATTTTTATGAAGATAGTTCTATTTTAAACACTTCAGTTTAGGATAAGTACGCAGTTTAAATGTAAGTATAGTTTAATTGTGAAAAACAGTTCTAATTCAGCAAATTCAATTTAGTATAAGTACAGATTTTATTTACACACAGTTCATTGTCAAAACAGTTCTATATTAAACATATCAGTTTAGTGTAAGTACAGTTCCAATGTCAAAAAAACAGTTCTATTTTAAATAATTTAGTTTAACATAAGCACGTAAGTATGGTTTAATTGTCAAAAACATTTCTATTTCAAGCTATTCAGTTTAGTCAAACAATTCAGTTTAGCATAAGTATGCCGTTAGTTCTATTTAACCCACAGATTGGACCCTTATCAGGCGCTACCACTCCGGACCAGAGTGGACCTGGGAGCGATGGCAATAAAGGGGTACTCCGCATTCCCCAAAGCTCCAGCATCACTGGAACCTCACCACCAGATTGTTTAGTGTCAATTCCAGGACACTCGCTGGAGGAGGTCTTACCCCTCTGCAGTCTGTGTATTCTACAGCCCTAGCAGACTGGGCAACATGACTGGATATTGTGGTTGTAGTTAAATTGATATAACAAAAAACAACAGTATAAAAATAAGACACAGCTAACAGGTCAATTTAGCAACAGTTACAATATGCTATAAAACCCAAACAAACATCTGGTATTCCTAAATTTTCACTGATCTAAGTATTGACTATAATTAACGTTGCTTTACTTTCTTTTGCTTCTGAAAAACTTACTTTGGTTCGATAAAATAAGATTATTGTTGATTACACTCCTGAAATGAACTTATTAATCCACAAAACAATTTGTTATTTACTAAAAATCAAGTGAGGCGCAAATCACATGTATAAGGAACCCAACCAGGATTGAACTTAATACTCGAAAGTAATCATCTGTGAAACTTGATTCAGTCTTCTGTGTTTTGATTGGTCAGAAAATAAAGTAAGCGATTATTTAATGTGAAATGCAATAATCATTTTAATTTTATCTCGCAGTTATAATATTATTCAGTTGCCACATCGAAGCAAAGAGCTTTGTAAATTACTATAATATTATTCAGTGATCATGTCTGGACGAGGCAAAGGAGGTAAGGTAGCAGGAAAGAGCCAGACTCGTTCATCTCGAGCCGGACTTCAGTTCCCAGTTGGTCGTCTTCATCGTCTCCTCCGGAAAGGCAACTATTCTGAACGTATCGGGGCTGGTGCCCCCGTCTACTTGGCCGCCGTTATGGAATACCTGGCTGCCGAGGTTTTGGAATTGGCAGGTAATGCTGCCAAAGACAACAAGAAATCCAGAATTGTCCCCCGTCATTTGCAGTTGGCAATTGGTAATGACGAAGAATTAAGTAAGCTCATGGCCGGAGTTACCATCGCACAGGGTGGTGTCCTACCCAACATCCAGCCTGTACTTCTACCCAAGAAGTCAAAAGCTACCTAAATGTGTATGGCCTCTTGTACCACAATTTCATTTCTTATTGGGGGACCACTGACAATGTCATAATTTAAATCAACAAATGTGTAGACCATTGAATACTTCCTGACGTTGTGGCGGTGGTGGTGGGGATTTCGAGCTCTTATCTCGTTTTGACGGTAAAATTGCCGCCTTTCTATTTTAAAATGGGGGAAACCATTTTAAAAAATTCGGCTTGACTCTTCTGTAATTTTATTTCGAAAACTTTGATACTTCTGTGTCTGCTTTTAGCAGGGTTTTAAGGTCTGTAAATCTAAAGCGACTTCGACTGAATTTCAAATTATTAAGTCTTGTTTAGCATAGACAACTTTGCCTTAGCTCAAACATTTCAACTATAAAGTAGTCTTCACAGTAATGACTTAAGACTCTTCTCCATAAATTCTGCTAAGGCAGCTCGTTTTTCTTCTGCATTACTCGAGTAAGCTCTTTGCTTAAATGTAGCACAAGGCCGTATGAATGTTGCATGAATGATATTCGAACTCTTTGAAGGCGAGTTCGTCTAGCTTGCTTCTTATTACACCATCCGAACAGCTCATTGCCTATTTTTCTGTACCTAAATGTCACACTCTTCGATAATTTAAATTACCATTTGAATCTAATGTTGTTTCAATTTGTCCTTTAAGTCGCTCTTAATACTATCGACTTGTGGCTTTGCTTTAAATGGCCGGAAAAAAAACTTTGGCAAATCCACTATGGATGGAACTCGCTACAGTGGTGACAGACTAAGATATAACCATTCTAAAATGGCACGACATGGAAATTGTTATCAACTCCTTTCACTAATGAATGTTTTGACAGGCTCAACTAGGGGGTGTCCTCGTGGTGTAATGGTTAAAGCGATGGTCCGCGGAATAGTAGTAAGCGAGTTCGTACTCCAGTCGCGCTATTACGATCACTTTCGGGCAAATACCCTTGGGAAAGGTATGAACCCCCTTATCCTTCCAGCTATGGGTTAAATAGTATCACTACTGTTCTTCTAGGAGAATAGCATTGGCATTAAATAACCTACTAAGGTTGATATGCCATTAAACAAAG
This sequence comes from Sepioteuthis lessoniana, assembly GCA_963585895.1. Classification (NCBI taxonomy): domain Eukaryota; kingdom Metazoa; phylum Mollusca; class Cephalopoda; order Myopsida; family Loliginidae; genus Sepioteuthis; species Sepioteuthis lessoniana. The sequence goes on from OY757913.1 coordinate 8,335,376, forward strand.
AAACCAAACAGGCTCAACTGTTCTTATTTTTAAATTGTACAATGACACACACACACACACACACACATATATATATATATATATATATATATATATATATATATATATATATATACTTGGTACCGCGTTACTTAATATCGTAAAACTAAGCTCGATTACTTAGTGGCGGCACCTACACACTGTTCATCGGGTACCAATATTTCTCTATTCTTGAAGGCTTCAAAAAAGCAGTAAACTTTAAAGTTCTTGCCAGGTTCTAAAGAAGCAACTTTGAAAGCTCCAAACAATTGCGTAGTCGTGTCTGGCACGCACAAATCCTCCCCACCCCTAATTCACGACGATATACTAGCTCTCAGCACTATCAATGAACGTAAAAATTTAGTCCTTGAATATCTTTTTGTTTAAGTATAAAAAAAAGTGTAAGAAATAAGCTAAACTGTAATGCCCTCAATAACCTCTTCGTATGTAGTGGATGATTTCGAATTGATCAGTTAATTAATCCCTTAAAAGTTAATTTAATCTGTCAAAACTTTTGGGGGGGGGGGGAACATTGATTAAACAAATCACCTTTTAAAGAAAAAGATTCTGTTCCATATCTGACTTGGTAATAAATATATTCTGAACAATCGGGCTTTTTTTTTTTTTTTTTTTTTTGTTTCTCTTAACTGACAGACAATATTGAAGCCAATATACACATTGAATATTTAGTCTTTTACACGTCCGAGTAACTGGATGTTTTATCTCAACTGTTGTCTTTGTTAAATGACAATATCCAATTAGTAAAAACGTAGAAAAACCGGTTAATAAGACTCAAATCCTCTATATATCCTAAAAATGAAAAATACACTATTTAATTTCAGTTGACTTTACCCATAAAATCTTCAATTTGTATTTATTTTTATCTGAGTTTACAGTTCCAGTTTTATAACGGGTGTGATATAAAATGTTATATATATATATATATATATATAAGGCTAGACTCTTTGAAAGTAATTTTATAAATGTAAACGAGAGAAAAAATGTGAGGCTATTTTGGGTGAGCCAAACTTTGAATGTCATGTGAGAAAATTCTCCTGAAAATGGAGATAAATAAAACTTTTTTTTGCTATTAGTTGGGGTGACAACAAATATCAATTGAAAGCTTTTTGCCACTACTTAAAAGTTTTTAGTGTTGAAACAGACGAATATGCAGTTCATCTAAATACATAGCTATTCTAAGTAACATATTTGAACTATGCAGTTTTGTGGAAAAAATGATTCACAAATTGGAGAAAGTAGTCGTTTAATAGAAAGATAAAAATATTTGGAAGCAAGCAAAAATAATTGGTAAGAAATATTTTTTTTTTCAAGACAAAAGAAATCGAGCCTAATTTGCCATCACTTGCTGTTGGTAATGAGAAACAATGCAAGAGGCTCTTGTTAGGGGTTACCATCACACTGTGGCTTTGTCAACATTCACACAGTCCAGAAATCTTCCTACCACATGCTTAGCATCATTTCTCTCGATGATTAACATGAAAAAAGTCAGTTTTAAGAGGCATGAAATTTTAACTAAAGTCTATCAATAGACGGCAAATAATTTTCTTCTTCACCGGTTCCTCCTCTGTTTTATAAGGACTTGTGCCTGTAATACGGTGTTTTATTCATTGAAATTGGAAAAGTTTTTTTTCTTTTGGTTATCCACTACGGTTATGAGAGTTTTCTTGCAATTAAAAGCAATGTTTAGAGCATGAATTATTAGAATAAAAGTGGAAATAAATCTATTAGAACTACATTTAAAGACAAACTTATTTTCTTTCTATAATGACATCATATGATGCTTTCATTAAATAAACTCTTCTGAATTTTGCGATGACGTTTTTGGCCTTTATTATAAAATGAAAATTGATTTCTTTAAAACATAGCCTTACACAACCTCATATTCAATGAAAGTATTAAATTGAATATGAGGTTGTGTAGGCTATGTAAAAATTTTCGCCTGGTGAGAATGGTTGTGGAAAAGATGACATTGTAAATGGAGAGTTATCTCCCTTAGAGATTTAAGTTGGGTTGTGTGTCGTATATAGAGCACGAGCGTGTAGGTGATAAGTAGAATTCCCTTGGACAATAATGGTTTTTGTTTGTTTATTTGTTTTGTTTGTTTTTATTTTCGCATTGTTTAAGTAGTATTTGTGTTGCTTCGTGGACATGTGAACAATGAAATTAATAAACGAATAATCAATTGAGTGTGAGAAGCAGAAGGGGAATTCAATGTTCCGTGTATCAGGCAGCCACAGAAATAGTGTGGGCGTAAGTAATGTAAGAATTGCATGTAAATAAAGCAAAGAAGAAAATCAGTCGTAATTTAGCGATTGTATTTTTTCTTTTTCATTTGCTAAAAGCAGAAAAGAATATAATTTTAAAGAATAAAATGGTTTAATTTAAAAATTCTGTCGCTTACGGCCATATCACGTTGAACACACCGGTTCTCGTCCGATCACCGAAGATAAGCAGCGTCGAGCCTGGTCAGTACTTGGATGGGTGACCGCCTGGGAATACCAGGTGCTGTAAGCATTTCCTTTTTCTCCCTGAACTTACAATTACTTTATTGCAATTAATGAATACAGTTATTTATGCTTGATGTTTGAAAAATAATCCAGATTTTAATGATGAAAATGAAATCGTAATTTTCGATTTGAAAAAGTCGACTTGATTATTTTTTTTAAAGAAAAATTTCTCTCTGTTATAACAAAATTTGCTTTGAGTTGAGATGAAGAAAATAATTTCTCTTTGTTGTTGGTAATTGTTATTTTATGTGTTTATTTAATTGTTCTAGGGCCAAATTAAATTAAATTTTTGTTAATGCGAGGTTATCGCACAGTAATAAGCTTAAATAATTCATTTTTTGCTGTCATCTTCGCTTACGGCCATATCACGTTGAACACACCGGTTCTCGTCCGATCACCGAAGTTAAGCAGCGTCGAGCCTGGTCAGTACTTGGATGGGTGACCGCCTGGGAATACCAGGTGCTGTAAGCATTTTTTTTTTTTTTTTTCCCTACTTAATTCATCAATTGACAATTTCAGAATTTTAGAAAGATTTCTTTCAAGATTTTCACATGATTACCTTTTTTTCTCAGTCAAATGAAATTCGAATTCAGATTTCAAAACTAATAAAAGAAAAAAATATCTTTTTTCTTGTTTAACTTTTTTCCTTTTCTTTTCTTTTTTTAATGACTTTTTTTATATTCTTTTCGTTGTTATTATCAATTTATTTATTTATTTTATTTGTGTTTTATGGCAAAATGCTGCTTCTTTATATTCAATCTGTCATTATCACGCAGTGTTATGTTTAAACAAGGCAAATCTTGAAGTTCTCAATCAAAATTAATTATTCTCATCATTTTTCGACCGAGTAAAAGAACGAAAAAAAAAAAACTGAAAACAAACTAACAAACAAAAATAAAAAGAGAGAAAAAAAAAGAAAAAGTCTCTTTTCGCTAGTTTTTTTTTTTCTTTCTTTCTTTGATGATTTATTTGATTTATTTATTTTTTTCTTTATTATCAATTTATTTATTTATTTATTTATTTGTGTTTTATAGTTAATAAATTGATAGGAATACCTGATATTATTTAATTGTGTCCAAATTATTGTGTATTTTATAAAGTCATTAAAATGAATCTTCTACGCATAGCCTCAACGCATACCCCAAAATAAAGTAAGAAACATTATCAAAATTAACAACCAATAAAAATACTTCCCGTTTCAATTAAATTATTGGAGCTAACATTGAACATATAGAAAAAGCAATTTAAAACACCACCACACACTAGCCTTTCTGACGTGCCAATATCCATCAAAGTGACTGACGTTAGAAATCAAACATACATATACAACCAGAAAAAAAGAATATGATTTCTTCACTACACAAAGATAAGAACACCTTTATTTCCTTTACCTTCCTTTTCTATATGCTACGATAATTTCTTTCTCTCTCTCTCTCTCTCTCTCTCTCTCTCTCTCTCTTTTCCCTGCAACATGAAAGTAAATTAACTGCTGCAATAGGAAACTTTCTCACTCCAAGAAAATATATGAACTAAACTTTGAATTCTAACTTAACTTAGACGGATATCATACAGACTTTTTAATGTGTTTCTTGCACGCACGTGGTGTAATGGTTAACGTCGTAGGAAATGAACACGGCGACATGAGTTCAAATCCTGGACGAGACTGACTGCATTTCACATTGTACTAATCCCCTTGGGAAAGGTATGAATCCAATTATTCTCCCTCCAGCTATGGGTAAATAGTAGGGCAGACTAGGTTCTTCAGCCTTGGTGAGGCAACTAGTCTCGGAGAAGGAAAACTCTGAAATCAAACCTGTGAAACTCCGCTTAAAAATTGACCTTGTGCCATATCCTGCCCGAGCGAAGGGGGGTGGTAAATATGGGTAATATAATCTTTTTTTTTTTACAATGCTTGTTTGATCTTTCTTTTGATATTGTTTGAGACCCACAAAAATACCCCTGCTACCTAAAATATCAGACAAAAGGGATTTAGCACCCCCCCCCAACAAAGAACTGAAACTAAAACAAAATAAAGCAAATAAAATCACGAACAAGAAGGAGGCGTATGCATTATGGAATTATAAAAACGTGGGTACTCAGAGATAGAACTGTCAGTCACGGTCTGTCGCACTCGCAGTCAGTCAGAAGACATCCGGGCACTCAAAAGGTCGAGAGAGCGGCCAGTGAGTCTTCAGAGTGGGTAGGGGACAGGTGGCCCTGGTGGAGCTCGGTTGAAAACCTCTCGTCAAAGAAGCTAAAACGTAAGGCCCTGAATATGGAATCACAATGTGGTTAAAGAAAAGGTCAGTAAGCAGTCTTCCGTCAGCCTGTGTCGGCGTCCTTCATCTCTGTCTGTCTGTCTGTCTCTCTGTCTCTCACACATACACACACACACACGCACACACACACACTCAGCCAATTTCGAACCTTTCGAGAAATAAAGAAGAGAGAGACTTATATTTTTATAAAGAAATGTGTTATGCTTCTTCATTATGCCGCTATATAACACCCTAGTAGTTGGCCACCGTAGTCGAGGGCGACGCAAAGGCTCCCTTTTCAATAGCTACTACACCGAGGTGTAGCGGAGGGCGCTACTCCTTTCCCTGGATTGGTCCACTTTACCCTCGATACGTACCTTATATTGCTGAGTGTTAAGCAAGGAGGTATCAAGTACCATTTTTAAAGTCCTTGGTATAACGCGGCCTGAGATTGAACCCAGGTCTCCCAGACTATTGGTGAACACTCTACCCATAAGACCAAATAAATCGATGACACACGGCTTACCTTTGGAAAATGACTACATCTCCATCTATCCGAAGATGTTGAAAGGTGCATTTCATGACTGTTACGACAAGGGCGTTAATTGTGAATGATTCCATGGGTTTTTAAAAAGTGAATTGCTGACTCTTTGTCATGAACATGACTTGAAAATGTAAGGAGATTCACCCCTAACAAAAACCTCCAAAATAAATCTAATGAAGAATGAAGATGGGATTAACCTAATTACCAAAAGGTGGGGCTGTTTTTTTAAACTCATTTTTCCACTAGTGGTGAACCTTTTTTACAAAAAGGCAAGAAAAAGAATTTAAGGGGATATTTTAGGGGACGATCGGATTAATTATTTAACAGAATTCGATCAGTATATATTGCATAAATAGTGTATATGTTCTGTGCAAAGATTCGTCTTTTTTTATTGTTGATGTAAGAAGGTTTGCCCTGGTTGGCATAACAAACAAACTGTAGCAGAAAGAACTTCATATTTTTGTTTGGTGCGTAGATTAATTTGACCGTTATGGTCGTCACATATTTTCACTCAATGAAGATGACTTATCCTGTTCAGTCCGGATCATTTTCCCGGGCAACATAAAAACGGTGAAAGCCTGCGAAACTACCTCTTCCTCAGAACCTTTCGAGCAGGACGGGCGTACTTTCTGTCCGCTCCCTTCATAGCAGCAGAATCAGAACACCACGAGGAAATCCGTCTAATTCATGGACCTTTTGAGTCTACCCTCTAAGACCAAGGGTTCCCAGTTGAACATGAATTAGATGCATTTAATCCGCCACTTACAGGAACACTTTTATGTCGCCTCTAACTTTTGCTATATCTACAGCGACGCGTAATTCTACTCAGTCATCCAGCTACCTCATTCCTGGGCAACATTTTCAGGAGACCTTCATGCTGCTCTCTTACAGCAACCAGGACCACACATTTATGGGTGACTACATCATTCCTGTCCTTGAACAGCAAACACGACTTTTGCTATGTCTATAGCGACGCATGTCCACTCAGATATTCAGCATTGCCTTGACTGTAGCGACGCACATTTCGTTCTGGCATTTAGCTGCTATAATTCCTTCTCAACTCAGTAATTATTTCCTTCCTCCCTCCCTACGAGACTTGCAGCATAAAGGTACCCTTTATTCTGGCTGTCATTAAACCTTCTTGAAAACCTTACGCCATCTTCGTTCTTCTCCTTCATTTCTAATAATATAGCGAGGAACTAACGTTACAACTCTTCCTCGCTAAAAAGCAAAAATAAATCGCAAAAACAATATTCAAGTGTTATTTACAGAGTTATTTCCCTTGGACTACAACACAACAACTTTTTTGTTGTTGTTAACATGTACACACGTGAAACATATATAATCTCATCATCACTATGATGTCGTGGTGTTAGCACGGATTTCCCAGACTCTCTCCATACATCTCTTTCATCAATCGTTTCCGGCAGGTCTTCTAGACTACATTCTGTGTCCATACAGAGCTGTTCTTGTTGGTGAGGGGGTCTACAGGAGTTTGTCCTAACTTCTCCAACAGTGTTTCGCGTGTCTTGCCCGCCCGATTTAAATAGTTTTCGAGATTGGTGGTAGGTGGCCGTATAGGTTTTGTTTTGTGGGATATTGCCCCCAGGATTTTGGCCCAATGAGCAGAATGTTCGCCAGTGGTCCGGGAGACCAGGTTTCAATCCCAGGTCGGGTCATACCAAAGACTCAAAAAAATGGTACTCAAAAAATGGACTCAGCAATATAAGGTAAGGATCAAGGGTAAAGAGGAGCAATTCAGGGAATAGAGTAGCGCCCTCCCCTACACCTCGGTGTGGTAGCTATTGAAAAGGGAGCCTTTGGGTTACCGTCGACTAAAGTCACCAACTTTACTATTTATATGCAATTGCCGTCAAGCATTTTCTCCATACTCTAAGTCAGCGTCCATGTAGTGCATCCATGTAGTAGTATTGACACAACCGCTGCTTGAAAAAATTGTTTTATTTTATAGGATAGGTCTGACTTCCATATGACCGATAACCTATCTATAGCTGTCCGTGCCTTCGCTAATCGCGTGTTGATGTCACTTTCAGTAGATGAGACGCTGCTTCCGAGGTAGATGAACTTGTCTACTTGTTTCAGAGAACCGCCGTTTAGTGTGGAGACGAAGAGGCGACATATAATTTACTTATGGTCAAATCAAGCGCAGGTACAATCTATGACACAGAAGTTAAGCAACATGCTCAATATTTAGATGAGGGACCACTTCGAAATAAGAGGTACTGTAAACAACCAAAATCCTGATTTAAAAAAAAAGTTTAGTAAATAACACTTTCAGATGAGCAATTACATAAATAAACATTTGATTCATTTCTGTCAAAAGTGACAATGAGTATAACAGCTACTTATTATTACAACTGAATGGACGAGAGGTATTTACGGAAGAGGTTTGTGCGATCTCTCTCTCTCTCTCTTGTGTCAATCATTATGGCATTATGGGGATTAGGTATTTTTTGAAGATATCTGGAAATGGGACAGTGCAGTGAGAATTTGATTTATACCTTCTCTAGAATTAGAATTCTAACGTGGCGTTTATGTGTTGCGACGTTGTAGTAGGCGAGTTCGAACTTCAGATGCGTTCTCTTTTCAATTAATGCCCGTAGGAAAAGAATAAATTCCTTTATCATCCGCAGATACTGGTTGAATAGTACCACTACTGTCCTTTTACAAGAATGACTTCGCTATTGAATAACCCATGAGAGTTGATATGCCATTAAACAATATACAAAATATATTTACAAATCATATATCAAACATATATATATATATATATATATATATATATATATATATATATAAACAGGATTTGGTATTAGATAACCAACAATGGTTGATATGCCATAAAACCAAACCAAACCAAACTAAAACCCAAACAAAAAGGGGTGTCTTGGGTATGCCACTAAGCTGGAGAATATGGAATACCCCTTGACTGCCATTATGCCCTGGTCCATTCTGCTCCATGATTTTAGTAACTGTTAGGGTCCCATCCATGGGTCAAATAGATCTTTTAAAAAGTTAATCGTATTCGATCAGACAGTGTGAAAAAAAAAAAAAAAAAAAAAAAAAGAAAAAAAAAGAATATGGATAGCCAAGATACTTTTTTCCTCATACATCTTTTTAAATTGTTTCTTTCATTTATAGTCATGTTAAAGTTATCTTCTCTTAGATTTTATCTTATTAATATATTAAGGGCGCCTTGATTTAAAAAAAAAAACTATTGAGAAACACTGCTCTAACCTCTCGGCATAAAATAGCTTTATTGACATGCCGTCAGAATCATTCCATAAATCAATCAACTTTTATAAATCTACACATATTTTTTAGTATATTCAGACTCTTTTGGACAGAGCACTCCAATTTGGTCGAGCAGAATAAGGTAGTCTAAAATTATTTTGAAGAAAATGGATGTTGTGATTTGTTCAAAATTTCTTCAAAAGTAATTATTTTTACTTAATCTCTTGATTAGTTATGTTATTTATTTATTTAGTTAAAACCAGTGTAAAGATAAAAAGTATTCGTCATAAAAAATGATTCACATCGAAAACCAAATTCAAATAAAAAAGATTAACTCTTCAGGAAATGGAGGATCATTCTACATTGAATCAGAATGTGAAAGTGAACCCCCTACTTATAAAATAAAATAAAAATTTTCGGTTAGTTTGAGTGTGTAAAATCAGTATAAATCACAAAATAAATAAGTAATTGGTAGAAAATTTTACAACTTTCCTTTTTTTTCTTTCCGTTTCAAAGTTAAAATTCTATCAATGAAGACAAAATTGTAGTTTTGGAGAAAAAAGCATTAAAAAATACAAAAACGAACCCCAAATGAAACTTTTGATATATTTTTTTCAATTTACCACTTTTCAAATTATTTAAAATTAGAAATTTAGAGGTGTTTCGAAATCAAAGTTATTTCCCTTTATTCACTCGCATAAGCAGCCATTTTTATTTAGATTTGGTATTCGACGTAAATTTTTGACGACGTAAAACATTACAAATCAAGAGGTTCAGCAAAAATAAATTATTCTGAAGTAAATTTGAACGAATTACAACATTCATTTTCATCTGGAGGATTTTAGACTCCCTTTAACCGTTAACTTGCTAAGAAAACTTTTATTTCAAATACTGATTGGTAACGAGCAGAGCACCCACCCAACAACGCTCACAAAATCCAAACAAAATAAAGCAGTCCACTTCATCCGATCCAGGTTCTTGGGTTCAAGGGAGAAAAGTACTTTAATGGTAAAGTTAGAGCATCGAAATTATACTTATTTTATTTTGTTGGTGGGAATTTGATAAGGAAATGCATATGTTGATGAAAGATACTTGCAGAGTTATCTCCCTTATACCGCAACTCGTGTGGATTTTCGAGTTATAACTACACGTTGACCAGTAAAGGATACCGGTCTATAGGTTGTGTTTAACAAGTTTCGAAAGTCATTGTAACAAACGTCCAATGGTAACTTGACTGATTCATTGATTTTAATTGCATGTTAACACAGATAGGGTTATATCATGCCGTGAGGTCAGGGAATCATGTTCATTGTACATTTATATTTGCATCTTTTAAAGTTGCTTCTTAAAAGTTTTTGCACACAGTTATATATCAAGTATTCTATTTAATACAAATAATCTTCAAACTATTGTATAGTTCTAAGTATTCCTATCTGATACAAATAATTTTCACACTGTTGTGACCGAATAAAATAACCTCAGTTTGACCCAGTCTGACACGCACCTAGACATACTTAGTAGTCAAACCGCTATTGAACGCACTGATGTAGTTGCCAGCGCGTCAGGTGATGTTCCAACTCATTTTCCAACCAATCAGATCCATACCTGCCTTTTTTTTTCACAGTGTCGCTCTGCCGGAGCTGATTTTTTTTAAATACAGGCAACAGCGGTTAAATCTTCAGCCGAGATTCGACATTCAACAGCTGAGGACACTTTTCGACTCAAACATCAAAAACCTTTTCTTCACAATTGACCAGCAGCTACGAGTAATCACGTGATTTTCAGCAGCCATGGATACCAGTTCAACCATCAGTAAGCTAACATCTGAAAACGGCCGAATCACCGTCAGCAACTGTTGACCACAAAAAAGAATTGGAACTACAACAATTTGGACTCTCTCTTTCTCTCTCTCTGTCTCTCTGTCTCTGTCTCTCTCTCCCTCAGTATAAACCTCCTCTTCTGTCTAAAGACCTCATCTACCCATATATGCATCACTCAAGCTGCGCATTTCGCTGACACCCGTCAACACTCTGACCTCTGTTTGTACTTACGTTTATTCAATATAAACTTTGTAAATTTTTTTTTTACTTTCTGTCTTTTTCTTGTCGAATATTAAATGCTTGGTGGGGATGACACAAGGCTATCCTTACACAACCCCTTACAGTTCAATAATTTAAACTATTCATATCTAGTATCTATAATTATATGTTTTCAAGCAATTATTTACAGCTAATAATAATCTGCTTGCACACAATTATATGAGAGAAGCCTCCATGTTCAAGTGGTTAACGTACTGGACTGCGTCATTGTCGTAAACGAGTTCGAATTCCAGTAGCGCTTTTCCGTTCATTTTAGGACTAATACCCTTGGGAAAGATATGAACCCTCTTATGGCACCAGCTATGGGTTAGATACTATCTCTACTGTCCTTTTCCAATGATAAAAATCCTAAGTAAACAATTATTGTTTCAAGTAACCATTCTTAATTAAATAATTTACAGTTATATAGTATCAACTATTCCTATCTAACACTGATAATTCTTAAATATTTGACCCATAGATGTGACTCTTTCAGGTACTATCACTTCGAGTCAAAGCTGAACTAGGAGTAATGTTGACGAAGAACAACTCCAGACTCTGCACATCTCAAGAACTAGAGCCTCATCATCTGATGTAGTTTAGTGCCATACCCACAACCTCTTTTTCTGTGGTCTTACCCATCTGCAAAGCCCTGCCTACAGGGCTCTATGATTTGATGTTACTGAACCCAAGTGTCTATTCTTCTACCAAGCTAGTTTTGGATTTGAATAACCCACCGAGATTGATATGCCATTAAACTAAGAAACTTGATCCGCCCGTTGGGTATATAAGCAATAACGTACCCCAGATCCTAATGCACTCTCTTCCAAGACGAGTAAAGCAACTCAGGGCCAATCTGACATTACAATAGGCGAGGCCATTGTAACGCTTTCAAAGTATGAGTATCTCATCACATACAGAGATAAAATTATCCTTAACAAGAAAATGACCCAAATGTGTTATCATATCTTTGAATAACCTTTCCATATTTTGTCTCCAAAATCTAATGTCAGGACAATCTGTTCCCTGCTCGAAAGTAGAAGTAGTAGTACCACTCTACAAGAATGGCTTTGGAATTAATTAACGCGCGAAGGTTGATATAACATTAAACAAAGAAATCAAACCAAACTAATATTGACCACAGCACAACATTGTGTTCCAGGTTTAATAAGCACTACAGGATACATATTTCTTAAGTTTTAAATAAATCAACTCAGAACACGTAGATAAGAATACTCCCGAAAAAAAGGATCAAAATCTCATTTGCATAGAACTTATACTCTTATATTTTTAAACCAATCAGCAAACGACATATAGAATAGAAATTCTATTCAAGAAAAAGCAGATCAAAAACAAACTTGTAGAAAAATGTGTCACAGAAACAAAAATAGGTTCCAAAATGAATAATTTCTATGAATCTGATTGGTTAAGGCAGGTACGGGTTGTGTTTTCGCCGATGTCCGCGCATTTGAATTTTATTTGACTTAAAATATTTTACTTTGGTCCACTTTTATTTTTCCCAATGAGTATTGTTATGTGACCAAAAGAGATCTCTACAATTTATCGCACACACAAAATAATGATTGCGACTAGCGCCCACGAGAGCATTCACCGGGTGTTATCAGTGCAGACTTTCTTCAAAGTGGAGAAAAGGGGTTTCTGCGCATAGGATCAGCGCATAGCGAAATGTCGATGAAATTTGTCAAAAAATAAAAATAATTAAAAGTAATTTTTCTGCCAATCTGTGACCTTCGTGGTAAAAAACTAAGAAAACCCAATCTGATCCGATCAGAAGAGAAAAACGTTATAAAAGACAAATTTCTCGATAGCAGCCTGAGATCAAAAGAAGGCAGATGACACCAACAGACACAGAACTCCAACTGAGAGAGAGACAGACAGACAGACAGACAGAGACAGAGAGACAGACACAAAACTCGAAACCACGCATTACCCACATTGACTTTCCTCCCTGCTTTGAAAGAAATGACTAACTCGTAAATCACCGAACACCCTTCTCAACCATACCCTGATATAACAGTATAAATAGCGAAGTTTTTCAGTTTAAAGTGAAAGACCAGCAGATCAGCAGACAGGTACATCACGGTACTGCACAGGACGATGTATTGGCCCCAGATTACCTGCTAATATACTCAATGGTTAGGAGAGTAGGTCGAAAGACTCATACATACCAAGACACACGCATACACACACACATAAACATGTATGTAAGTACAAGCCTATCTTTTCTCTTTAGTTCGGGCATACTCATACACGCATTCAATTTGACAAACAATATTCGTGTTTTACACACACACACACACACACACACACACACACACACACACACACACACACACACACACACACACACACATATATATATATATATATATATACACCTTTTTGTATAATCATTTCCATTGTCGACTTGATATAAAATATAAAATTGCTTTTTTTAATGTTTCTGTTTTTGTCAAATTTCTCGTGTCTACGTTGCTTGTAAAAATTTGTATTGTATTATTGTGGAACTAACACCCAAAATTTAACTTTTCGCGGAACCTCAGGAAATACTATTCCTCCACATCAGTCTCTTTTTGAATTTATGTTCCTGACAAAGTCAAAACAATTCATTTTCCACATCTGTATAAACCTTTTGTGATTGACAAAAAGAGATATCTACTGTAGTTGTGAGATATTCGGTTATATATCCTTGAGCTAATCTTTGTCATAAGGCAAAACTTGCTATAGAAACCAAAATCAGCTGCAACCTTATAAACACAGCGGGCATGAAAAATAAATTTCCTTCTTCTTTAAAATCTGCTAAAATATAAGGAATTAATGAAGTTTCTGTTTCTGCTGAAACCAAGGAGCTAGCTGTGGTCTCTTGATCACAATAAAGGAAATTCAACACATAGACCCAAACAAACCATTTGTCAAATCATGCTTATAAAAAAACTAAAACAGACAATGAAAGCTCTGAATCAAAGTCGAGATCCTTAAATATCAATAAGATTATTCTTTTGTCAGAATAGACTAATTTCTTGTCTTTAAAAATACTCTGGCCAGTTCTTAAAAACTTATTCCCTGATATTCTTTTCAGAAAAAGACATCTCCATATTCAATCGAAAACTCTTAAGAATTTTGTGGCTGGTAATTTTTTAAAATCTCACATTTTCAAATCTGAGCGAATTAAGTGATTTCTAAGTTTATATTCAAAGGAACATTGTGTTAACTTTTTATTTATCTAATCAATTATTTAATTGGTGAATAAATATAAAATTGCTAACTTCTCAATATTCACTTTTCTTCTTTATTGTAATAATTGATAAGTCAGGAATGGTTTCTGTTTTCGAAAAATATAATTTATTCATGAATAATTTAACAATGTAACAATTTAAATCAATAATTTATTCGTCATTATTTTGAATCACTCCTTGCAATTTATCAGGTTGTTTGTTAATTACTTTCAAATAAAATTCAGCTGATTTCAAATTCAAGAAGTTTTTCACGGGTGTTTACGACTGTCTTTTTGAGAAAGGTTTTTGTCATTTATAGAGAACAGAGATGAAAATCACTTGTTGCAAAGCCTGGTGAATATGGTGGATGGGGTAGAGCAGACCAGACCAGACTAATCCAATATTTTCCTATTTGATTTTTGTAGAATGTGGTCTTGCATTTTCAAAAAAAACAAAACAAAACAAAACAAAAACAAAAAAAAACCCCACAAAGTTTCTCCTTTGGACAAATGCATAGGGTTTTCTTAAAAGATCTCAATGCACCCGTTGTGGCTGTTGAGACTATAAGTCTCCATTGAGTGTCTAATTGTCGTTTAAAAACTCAACATGAATAATTAAGCGATAATTTCACCATACACAGTAACATTCTTTTCTATGAAGCTCTACCATTGGGGTCGGTTAGGGACATTCACCCTTGTCAATCTAGCGTTGGATATTGTCATAAAAGATTCATTTTTCGTCACCAGTAATGATATTCTAGAGAAACGAGTAATTTCTCTGCCTTGAAAGAGGAGGAGTCAATAATGTTATTCCTCGGACATCTCTTTTTTGGGAAGAGGTCTTATCCCTTTGCAAGGGATGCAATCAGTGTATCGTAAGTACTACCGACAAGGATATGAACTGATCGTTGATTAAATGATTTTATAGTTACAGGAGGAGTTTTCGTGGTATAGTGGCTAACGTACTGGGCTGCGACATCGTAGTAAGCAGGTTCGAATTCCAGTCGTGCTATTACGTTCATTTTCGATCTAATACTCTTGGAAAAGGCATGAACCCTCTTATACCACCAGCAATGGGCTAAATAGTACCAATACTGCTCTTCTATAAGGATGTCTTTGGCATTAAGTAAGTCACGAAGATTAATATGCTATTTAACAAAGAAACCAAAATCAATCCTGTCTTGAAAGGAAATTTGTCGCTATTGATATTTGGTTATTCTAATTCTTCTCACTAAGAGTATGAGGAACCCAAACACTCAACGTGTTCACTTTTCCTATCTTTTTCAAATTGCAGCAGATTATGGATTGCAATGTGCTGAGGTTAAGTGATAAATTTTCCTGTACTTTTCCATGGATTTCATTCCACCCATTCTCTTGTTTGATGTCTGATGATCGTACTGGTATGGGTTCATCTCTCAATGACGTAGCGCCAGAATGAAATTTTGGAAAACAGTTTCAAATTTTGCAATCAGTGTTGACGTCTTGGTCATATAAACACAAGAAAATGTCTGAGCTGTTTCTGCGACGTTTTCGTTAGTCTTAAATTCCCACTGTATTACATATCGATTATGTAATTTCAGTTGCTTCATTTTAGGAGCATGAGATCATAGTTTAAACTATGAATAACCGGTGACGGCACTCTCTAATCAGGTAATTTCTGATTGCATTTAAATTATTGGAAATTGGAAATACGTTTTTATAATTTACTTTAAAAAAATATTTATGACTCAACTTAATAATTAATGGTCAGCGTCTGAAAAGCAAACCTTGCAGGCTTCGTCTCTTGGGTGTAAAAGTAAACTGCAGTTTTGGAGCTTTGAGGTGTGCGGAGTCCCCTTATTGTTTCCAGGTCTACTCTGACTCGGTGTTAGGATTCCCATTCAGGGGCCATATAGAACTGTTAGAATTTTTAGTGTTAGATAACCATATAAAAAAAGTAGACTTGGCGACTGTAGTCGAGGGCGACCAGAAGACTCCCTTTTCATTAGCTACAACACCGAAGTGTAGCGGAGGGCGCTACTCCTTTCCCTGGATTGCTCCACTTTACCCTTTATACGTACCTTATATTGCTGAGTGTTAAGTAAGGAGGTATCAAGTGCCATTTTAAAAGTCTTTGGTATGACGCGACCTGGGATTGAACCCAGGTCTCCCGAACCATTGGTGAACACTCTACCCACTAGGCCAATGAGCCGGTAGGTAACCATATAACTATGTGTAAATTGACTGTATAAATAAATACTTGAAAGTATCACTACTTACAAAGGATTATAATCATTAGTCACTTGATTCTATTTAATCTCATGCCAAAAAAGGACTGACTTCTGCATTAAATAAGCCAACAAGGGTTGAAATGCCGTAAAATCAACCAACCAACCAACCGACCGACCATTCTTTCTACCAGATCGGACGTCATCTCGATTCAAAAATTGTCCTATTAACTATGGAATTTGCCTAATGAATAAATTATGCCTTGTAAATAACCAAACACCATTACCATACAGCTAAAATTAGTTCTAGCCGTTGTAAAGCGTTTTTCCCAGTTTCATTTTTAGTTTGTACTTTAGAAATTGGGCATTGTGCCAGATAGTTTTGACTTATTTAAATGCTAGTCAAATACCGAGTTAAACCGTACAAAATTTAATTTAGTAGAAAACACCCAAACACTCTGTAAGAATCGAACTAATTTAGTTTGGATTGTTTTAAGAGACTCGCCTGTTCACAGAAATGATTCCAAGACGATCATTCAGTCGGTGGGGAACTGCAGAGGGTGTCCACTCTGACCTAGCAGTCAAATAGATCTATTTAAAAATTATTCTTATTTGAGAAGACTGTGTGCAGCTAAAAAGACATCTACACAAAAAATGTAAATATGAACGTACTATGAACGTGATTCTCTAACCTCTTGGAATAAAATAATCCTTAATGGGTTGACATGCCGTTAAAATCAATCAATCAATCAATTCTTATTTTGTGCTCCAGAAATTTGAACTCGTGCCAAATTGCTTTAATCCAATAAAACGCAAGTCAAACGACCAGTTCAACCAACATAAACACAAACGTGTAACACTTAATTTGATTGAAGACACCCAGTAAGAACCAAACTCATTTCACTTATAAAACTATCTATTGGAGCTGACTGGTTTGCAAAACCATTTTAACCATCACTCTGCGGTAGGCACTTCACACAACTTAGTATGGCACAAGGCAAAACTTTTAGAGTAAGGAAATTGTTATGCTCCTCCAAGCGGTGTGTGATTGAGTAACGCGGCTGTCTACCCTAAAAATTGAATCCGTAACCCTGTCTCTCTTTCCCACTTATAACAGTTCACATATCAACTCCAAACATTCTTTTTTTTTTTTGCTCACCTGAACGTAAAACCAAGTTTTGACATTAGTAGGAATTAATAAGAACTATTTTAGTCATGAGGCAGACCCCACACGTCACATTGTTTTTCATAAGAGACGCGCGTCGCGTTTTAACCAGAACCGTTCACTTGACTTTTTACTTGACATTTTTCCTCGTTTCATTTAGGAAAGAATGAGAACCGGATTAAAGCTACTTGACACCATAAGAACAATTCAGCAATAGCCCCCTCCCCCTATAGTCACCCCCTATCACCCCCTTAAAACTAACAGACGTAAAGTTACTGATGTACATTTTCTTTTTAAGTAGAGGTAATTCAATTTATACTTCAATTCATAGTAAAGTTACTGCTTTTAGTAACAGAATTGAGTGATATAGTTAAAATATCTACCATTCTATGTTGTCAAAAACATTTTTATTTCAGACTATTCAGTTTATTCCAACAGTTCTAATTCAGCTAATTCAGTTTAGTATAAGTACAGATTTTGTTTACACACAGTAAGATGTCAAAACAGATCTATATATAACAATTCAATTTGTGTAACTACAGTTTCAATGTCAAAAACAGTTCTATTTCAAATAATTCAGTTTAGCATAAGCACGCAGTTTAAATGTAAGTACAGTTTGTCAAAAACAGTTCTATTTCAAGCTATTCAGTTTAGTCAAACAATTCAGTTTAGCATAAGTATGCCGTTAGTACGACACAAGTCGCGATAAAACTTATGAACTCGATTTTATTTCCGTTCATATAGAAGCCAATGCCTCCTGCTCCTTGCTCTAGGGTACCAAATTGGGATTTTGCTTGGGCAAGTGTATTTGTAAGAAGCAGTTGATCATCTGCACAATTTGCATCCGTCATAGTTTCAACGGGATATCGTCTACTTCTCACCTTTTTTTTTAAAAATGTGAAACCATCTTCTTTTATTAGATCTATTGACATTCAAAATACATTGTCTAGGCAGAGTATAAATAATTATAGTTTTAATGTATCTCCTTGCAAGACTCTTGTGACAATGTCGAAGAAGTTGGTGTCGTTATTAGATAAATGAACCATTACTTTCATGTTTTCGAAAAGCATTATTATGGCGGTTACATTTTCTTTTGGGAGACGATATGCAAGTAATATTTACTCCGTCTTTTCTTTGTGTATGGAGTCAATTTCTGGTCGGATTGAAAAGCAGGGCATCATAAAACTTAACAGTACAAATAATGTCTGTGATTCTTTCTGGTCCTGGGGTCGCATTTCTTGGTGAAAGGAAGAATGCAGCATTTTGTCCATTACTCTAATGGGTTTTGCAACACAATGTTGTATAATTGAACAAGTCATCATCATAATCATCATATGGAATGCTTCAGACTGCTTTTCGACCATCTTGCATCAATTGAGCATCAGTTTTTGACTGGCATAAGAGATTCAAGGAAGGCAGAGAGTCCGTGAGGGATGATGAGAGATGTGGGAGGAGTAAAAAAGTCAATACACCACCGTTAATTGGCCAAAGGGTTAGGGTTAGAGGTA
This sequence comes from Sepioteuthis lessoniana, assembly GCA_963585895.1. NCBI lineage: Eukaryota > Metazoa > Mollusca > Cephalopoda > Myopsida > Loliginidae > Sepioteuthis > Sepioteuthis lessoniana. Next base: position 8,354,172 of record OY757913.1, read on the forward strand.
CTATGTTGAGGTTTTAAGGGAGTTCAGGAAGAGATTCCTTGGGAAGAGGCCAGCAATCTTCAAATCGGGTCAGTGGCATTTCCACTAGGACAATAGACCAGCCCACAACTCCATCTTTGTCACAGACTATTTGAGCAAGATGGGCATCAAGACATTTTCTCAGCCTCCCTTGACCTTACTCCCTATGACTTTTGGTTATTCGCTAAGCTCAGAGGCTGTCGTTATGAGAGAATTGAGGAGATGAAAGAGGCTGTGACGAAGGTCATTGACACGCTCACACAAGAGGACACCAATGGGGCCTTCCAGAAGTTGTTGGAACGGTACAACACGTGCATTGCAGCCGGAGGAGACTACTTCGAAGGGGACTAGAGCTTCATGTGTGTACTACCAATAAAAGTGTCCATACGAAAAAAGTCTGGAAACTTATTTAATGATCTTCGTATATATATATATATATATATATATATATATTAAAGATATCTTTGTTGCACTTAAATTTTTAGATGGTTGCTTGTGTTGTTTTGTTTACTTTTGTTGGCTTTTCGTCTTACCTAAAAAATTTCTTTTGTCACTTTCCAATTCGGAATCGGTAGCATACACGCTGACAAACACAAGACTACCCCCAACAACATGCTCTTCCTTCCGTCCGATTCATTTACTGTCCGCAAATGTGACACTATGGACATGGTAATATAAAGAGCGACATATATGTATGCATATGTATGTGTATAGACATATCACAGTGTGTGTATGAGCAAGCGTAGATACATATATGCATGTGTATTTGTGCGTAGATGTGTGTAAATGAATCCAAGCGGTGTGTAAAAAAAAAAAAAACGAGTAAGAAGGAAGCAGTTACCCCACTGACCGCGAGCCCGGAAAGTCACAAGGTCAACCGTGGGTTTGAATGTAGCAACCTCACCATCTTGAATAAGCATAGGGCTAAACAAGGAGCAGTAAAATGGAACAAAGAAATAGGAAATGACCTAGCAGTTTTTGTTTTTTCGAAATTAGTGGAAGTCTGAGGAAGAGTTGGTTCGAGGAATCTGCCAGGTCAGTGGTATCCGTCGGAGTTAACTGATCAGAGAAAGCCACCGAAGTCAAATGCGTTCAGAGTCTGCTGGTGCCCCTAGGGATGGGGTGATCTGCTCGGATCTGGCAACGAAGAATTCGCGCCGAATGCATAAGGGAGGAAATAGTGCCAAAGGAAGGTCCGAGGTGATGCACATCTGTGAGTGAGTCCAGTCCTTCAAACCTTGAGTCACACTTGTTTTTCTTCTTTGTATTTTCCGACACAGTGAGGGGTCGCCCAAACAGATGCATTGCAAAGCCGAGACGTACTGTCACATAAATCGTGATTGTCCATCTCCCACCGAAATTTTGATTTTATTGATTTGGCTTTGAATATATTTTGATTGTTTTTTTTTTTTTGTGTATATTTGTTCCCTTTGGAGTTTCTTAAGTTTTTGCGCGTTGGCATTTATTGGGTTTCTTTTATTAAGTAAGGATGCTTTTTTCATGATATCTTGTTTTTTCTTTAACTGCAATTGACTCATAGGGAACGCTACACCTGGCTTTTGCTTTTCTTAGAATGCACTCGGCTGCTGCTTCTATATATGCGGTAACTCATTTTTCATTTTTGTTATTCGGAGTATGTCTTTTAGGTGTCTTCTGAAAGGTATTAAACTTGTTTCTTACAGAATATATATTTCATCACTGTCAGTGAGGACCAGTAATAATGTGTGGTTTTAACTACTTGTTTCTTATTTCTGTGTAGATTCAGGCGTATCTTTGCCAGGACGATTCTGTGATTGGGATATCGTTCAAAGCGCTATTCATCCAGTTCTTGTTCATGAGTATATAGTCTAACAGTGTTTCAGCGTTATTTCGTTAGGTGTAGGTCTATTTTTTTCCTTCCGTTTTGGGGAATTTAGTGTTTAGGCAGTTAAGACTGTTCTCGAGTGAGCAATCTACTAAATATTTGCCATTTCTGTTTAATCAATTGTGTAAGCGAAATTCTATTATATTCTGTCTTTGCCTATTTGAGCGTTCATGTCTCCACCGATGATTAGAACGTTGTGTTTGGGAATGTGTTGAGCAAGGGAAGATAGCCCATTGTAGAAGATGGTGATAGCTGTTTCATCACTGGCATTGCTAGGACCGTAGCAAGAGACGATTGTTGTGCCGGGGTTGTCATTAAATGTTGCTCACAATTCTCGGTTGGGTATGCTATTTAGTGATTTTAAGACCGACGATTGCAAAGCATTCCAACACATCTTATGGCGTCTTTCCACATAGATATCTAGACAAGTTTCCAATCATTACTGGTACCATGGTATCTTAACTCTAGTTCACTATGATAATATCTATGTTCTTACAAGCATATAGGGTCTATATTGCTCTCAGCTGCAGAGACAGTAAACACTAGTAGCTGGTTCATAGTATTTAAAGTCCGAACATGAAAAGTCGTTATGTTAACACTGTTTTTGTAATGCAATGGAACATTGAAAATATTGCCATAATTGGAATCAAACAATTATAAATAAGTCAATTATGAGTATTAAATAACTTATAAATAAATAAACCAAACCAAATTTTTTTCCAAAGTAGCTAAACTCGACTTCGTTATCTGTTTGAAAATTATAAGAATTAGCCAAGAATACTAGCAGCTATATATCAGTGTGCAAATTAATTGCATTGAGAATACTTACTTGTAATTGTTTAGCTTGGTTTCTTTGTTTAATGGCATATCAACGTTTAATGCAAAAGCCACCCTTGTAGAAGAACAGCAGTGATAATATTTTACCCATATCTTGGGATATAAATCTTACCCATAGCAGGAGGGAGAATAGTTGGATTCATTCATTTCCATAGTATGGTTCTGCCGCGCCTTTCTTTTTTTGCTATTTTGGTTACGCCATCTAATAGCCATTAGATGAACTATTATGCATTTCCATATTAGCACAATGGGAAAAGCAAAATGTCTTGTCTAAGATTTGAACTCTGGTAACCGTGTCCATTTCCTACGACAATATCCATTACGTCAAGAACCCTACATACTAAACAATATAAGGACAATTTACCACGAATTAATTTGCCAAAAGCATTTGTACGAAAGTGAACGTAATTGAACCATTGGAGTTCAAACCCACTCACATTAAGACCGCACTCCAACACTTTAACAATTACCCCACGGGCGTTCACCAGTGACTGTTTAGAATGATTTATGATAATTAGTCACTTGAAACCATATGATTGTACTTAAATGATAGTATAAGATTGGAATATTTGAAGCTGTGTAAAATTATTCGTATTACAAAGTAATACTTGATACCGTATAACTGAGTGTAAATTATTATTATTATTTTTATTATTCAATTTTCAGTTTCACTTTCGGTTTCCAACTATTATTCACCGGGTCTTTACCCAAAGACCTACTCCTTGTGAGCTTTTCATATCAGCGTTATCTAATGAACTTTCACTGAACTTTGAGTGATAGCAAGTCTCCTCAATTCTCCAGGACACTTCTCAGTATTCTAACCAACCTCAGCAATGCTGAAGTCTGGGTGGTTTCGATTCTCCCGCTGATTTCCAATTTCTTCAGTCCCTTCTCCAGGCTCTTGGGGACCGCCCCAAGCCTCACTTACAACAATTGCCATTATCCATAATTTTATGTTCCTCAGATTTTTCAGTTTTCTGGAAAAGGCCGAAATATCCGTCTGTCTTTTCGCTTTCTTTTATTTTCCCTCTGTGGTCTGCCGAAACAGCAAAACCCACCAGACGGCAAATTCTCTTTTTTTTTGCGCGTGTTGATTAACACGAAGTCTAGTTTTCTCACCTGGTGATCCGTTTGTATCTCTAAATCCCAGAGAATTTTATGTGTCCCATTCTCTACGACTGATTCTGGTCTCTTCATATACCGTTTAGTAATGTCTCCAAGTTTCAAGATCTGGCACATTTGTCTGTGAATTACATGAATCAATAAAATTGCTTACAAATAGACTAAGTCCAGGCATAAGACTTATTTATAGGTTAGTTCTGTAGGGATTACATCCCTTGCCTGCCGAATAGTTCATCTAATCGCTATTAGGTGGCGTAACCAAAATAGCGAATAAAAGAAGGGCGCAGCAAAACCAAATTCTTTTTCGCTCGTGGTCCGTCAGAGTGCATACGTTCACTTCTGTCCTTAAGAACAGTGGGCGGGTGCCCTCAAAAACCTTGTGTCGCCTGACGCTCGATAGCACGTTTTTATTTAACAATTTTGCTAACTACATAATTAAGAACTCTATTCTTATATTAAGTACTCTTTCTACTACAATAGGACAATATTGTCTTTGTGTATTGTTTTAGTATTTCATGTCATTTAGTACTCATATTGTTTTCTCAGGCAATAAAATGTTCTTATTAATTCGTTGTGAATTGTCCTTATATGGTTAAGCTGGAAAGCCTCTTGGTGTAATGGATATTGTCGTTGGAAATGGACCTGGTTACCTGAGTTCAAATCTTAGACGAAGTATATTGCATTTCCCATTGTGCTAATACCCTCCAGAAAAGTATGAATCCAACTATTCTCCCTCTAGCTATGAGTGAAAATAGTTGGGTAGGCTGGGCTCTTTAACTTTGTCAGGGTAACTAGTCGAGGAGAAGGAGAACTCTGATTTCAAACGAGCTAAATTCTGATTAAAAATTGAGTTTGAATCATATCCTATTCATACGGGGGCATCGCAAATACATTATTTAGCAAGAGGAAATATTAAACTAGGATACATTTCTTTTGCTACGAATATTCGAATTGTTATTTCTCACTAAAATCATGTTAGCAGAGCGTTATACGAGGATCATTAAATAAGTTTCCAGACTTTTTTCGTATGGGCACTTATATTGATTGAACACACATGAAGCTCTGGTCCCCTTCCAAGTAATCTCCTCCGGCTGCAATGCGCTTGTTGTACCGCTCCATCAACTTCTGGAAGGCCCCAAGGAAGTCCTCTTATGTGAGCGTGTCAATGACCTTCGTCACAGCCTCTTTCATCTCCTCAATTCTCTCATAACGACAGCCTCTGAGCTTAGAGAATAACCAAAAGTCACAAGGAACAATGTCTGGACGATATGGACGGCGAGGAACTGTCTTGATGCCCATCTTGCTCAAATAGTCTGTGACAAGGAAGGAGTTGTGGACTGGTACATTGTCCTGGTGGAAATGCCACTGACCCGATTTGAAGAGTACTGGCCTCTTTCCTTTAAACCTGAACTTCCTTTAAACCTCAACATAGTAACCCTAACCCTTTTCCCAGTCAACTCTGGTGTATTGACTTCCTTACTCCTCCCATACCTCTCATCATCCATCACAGACTCCGTGCCTTCCTTGAATCTCTTATGCCACTCAAAAACCGATGCTCCATTCATGCAAGATGCTCCAAAAGCAGTCTGAAGCATTCCATACGTTTCTGTGGCATTATTTCCGAGTTTAAAACACAATTTTATTGCATATCGTTCTTCTAAAGTGTCAGATTGCATTTTTGAAATACACCAGCTGTGACAATCAGTCTTTAGTACGGTGTATTCCAATTGCTGCTGTAGCTGTTCATTTGAACGTGAAATCCTAAAAATTGGTCAGTCATCTCATAAGATGTATAGCAATAACATACTGAATTTTCAAGAGTCTACGACAATTTTAAATGCCTGTACAAAAAAGTCTGGAAACTTATTGAATACATCACGTAATACTCAGTTATCACAATCATACGAATACAACCACAAAAAATCTACAACAATTCAAAGAGGCCTTCCTCCCAGGAAACATCAGCCTCATTGTTTAAAAGGAATAAGAATTGTTTACTGCTTGGCGCCTGAGGGACCTTTAAAGAGAAATACAGACTAAACTAAGCAATTTTGCACCCTGCCCAAAAGGAGTTTTTATACCTGTACAGTAACCCTACTGAATGACTTTGTGTCATGTTTTGAGCGCGCAAGAAGCAAAATAAATCAAAAGTACAAAAAGTAAATTGCCTTCTTGGTTGAGCCGAAAGCCTTTCTGCATTTCTGGCATAAAAGACGAAGTACTAGTTGGTGCTCTGGATTTCCATTGCTCTTCAGAAAACCATCGTTTTTTTTTTCATTATTGTACAACTGATTCACTTAGTTACAATAAAACAAACCTTTTGTTAATAATTCTTATCACTAATGAACACCCGTCGATCCATCCAGTCGTATTTTTTGTTGCTATAAATGTAATGTTTACTTAGTAATCAACTGGAATAAAAAGGTTCAATCCACAAACGAATATCAGATAACAGTTTACATGGATACCCGCCTAAACACCCGTTTCCCTTATGAGTATTGGTGAGTATTCTCTCTCTTACAAGCTAACAACATCAACTGATGGACACGTATATCCGGTTTTGTTCTGGTTGCATAATTTTCGTTGTAGTCATCACGTGATGCTGAGTTGTCGCACGCCTAAAATCCCGTGAGATTAACACGTGACCGTCTATATTACAAATTGCATCAACTTGTGGTTGACATTTTTTTCATTTGAAATCTTTTTCTTTCTTTCTGCCAAATCCGATACATTTGAATTTAAACTATTCGAAATGGTTAGAATCCAAGAGTCGAGGAAGAAAAAAGAAAACTAGGGAAAAGATAAAAGGAAAGAATAAACTGTACAAAGAAATGAGCAAGTGATTTTTAAAAATAAACCGTGAAAATAAAATTGTTAAATTTTTGTTTAAATTTAGTATTTACATATATAATAAATTATTGAAAATGTTTTTGTAAAGTATGAACTGAAACTCTAAGTACGAGGATCATTAAATAAGTTTCCAGACTTTTTTTGTATGGGCACTTTTATTGATAGTACACACATGAAACTCTAGTCCCCTTCGAAGTAATCTCCTCCGACTGCAATGCACTTGTTATATCGTTCCAACAACTTGAAAAAGAATGTTGTATCATATAATTTGTTTTATGTCCGCCAAAATTATTGCAGGGTATACCCTACCGCCATGAGGCGGATATGACACAAGGTCAATTTCTCGGTGGAGTTAAGGTGGTTTGAATTCAGAAAGGTCTTTTCTCCTAAACTGGTTGCCTGACTTAGGCTAAAAAAACTAGTCTGATATATAATTTTTCCATAGTTGTGTTTTTTGGTAAGAGGCGGAACAGATTGATTCTTTCCTTTTCTAAGGGCATTAGTGAGAAGGGAAACGCAAACTGCTTCGTCCGTGTTGTGTGCTCGGTTAGCCGATTTCATTTTTTACCATTACACTGAGCGCACCAACACACGCACACACACAGAGGAGTAGCGCCCTCCCCTATACCTCGATGTAGTAGCTATTGAAAAGGGAGCCTTCTGGTCGCCCTCGTCTAAGGTGGCCAAGTTTACTATATATACACACATATATATATATATATATATATATATATATATATATATATATATATATATATATATCGTAAATTGCGATGTATAAGTCGAATTTTTAAGTCTAAAAAAGCTCTAATACATCAGGGCTAAAGTTCAAGCCTTTACTGCAGAGAGGTCAGCCAATAAAACTCCTGCCAATCGATATACACCACTTACCATAACTCCAGCAGAAGTTTGTGACATTCCAACCATGTGACATCTCTACCTTGTTCTTTTTTAAACATTCCTACCTTGTCCCTTTTTTTACATCCCAACCTTGTGTCACCCTTACCTTGTAACACCCATACCTTTTCCTTTTTGTGACATCCTCACCTTATAACATCCCTATTTTGTCTTTTTTGTAACATCTCTAACTTATGACATCCCTACCTTGTCTTTTTTCTGACATCCTTTCTTTATGACCTCCTTGCCTTGTGACACCCTTTCCTTGTCCCTTTTTTGTGACTTCCTTACCTTGTCCATTTCGTGACATCCCTACTTTGTGACATTCTTATCTTGTCCTTTTTGTGACATCCCTATTTTGTCCCTTTCGTGACATAAACCTTCCTAAGTTATCTAATGCTAAAGCTGTCCTTGTAGAAAAACAGGAGTGGAACTATTTGACCCACAGCTGAGAATGTGTCTATGTTCACTGTAATAAGTGACTAATACAGTTTATCAAGAGAGAGATGGTTTGGTTTCTATATTTGATAGCATATCAACCTTCATGGGTTATTTAATGCCAAAGACATCCTTTTAGAAGAATAGTAGTGGTACTATTTAACCCATAGCTGAAGGGAGAAGCGGGTTAATAGTATTTCAAAGGTAATTATGTGAAAATGAACGTAATACCGCCACAGGGGTTCGAACTCACAACGATGTCAGTCGAACACGTTAGCTACTACACCTCCAAGACTCCCTTCCAGAATGTCTTTAAAATATTCTTAATTAGCTTTGTTTGAAATAATCACAATTTTATTCTCTTCAAGAAGTGGAAATGAAAAACTGAATTCAAACCAGTGGTACTTCAATTAAAAATTGACCTTCACATTCTGCTTGTGACGGAGGGGTTGGGTAAATGTTTTCTTTGTCTTTCTCTTTTGTTACATCCTTACCTTTTATTTGTAATTTTGTAACCCTTTGCCTATGATGGGCAACGAGTCTTGCTTAAGGTCTTTTCGAATATTGTTGAGGAATTCGAATGCAGAACCTAATTTTTGTTGAGAACGTTTTCCTCCCATACACCGTCACCAGTGATTTTTTAATACTCTCGCTATCAACGGTACAGTCCGTCTCTAAAGCGTCAAGTCAACATAGAAAAAAACTCACTATTCCCCTCGTAAACCCGCTATTTGTGCATGTGTCGAGAGTGAGTCGAAATTTGCATGCGACTAGACTCTCGCCGAAACTAGACACGCTTTCATATAAATTCAGGTCTTGAAAGCGGTGTAATGGTTAACAAGCTAGACTAGCAAACCTCGACAAGTGAGTTCAAGTCTCATTAGATGCCCCATTCATTCAGCTTTGTGCCACATCAAAGCAAAAGTGCTTCGTAAATTACTAGTAAGCTAGACTAGCAAACCAACACGAGTGAGTTCGAGTCTCATTGGGTGCCCCATTCCTTCGGCCTTGTGCCACATCGAAGCAAAAAAGTTTCGTAAATTACTTCCTTATTGGACATTTGCAGGCAAGACACGGACAGGATCGCTTAGGATCACGTGGTAACTCATTTTGCCATTTTCTGTTTTGTTGCACGTTTACCACAAATATTAAAAAAGAAGAAATAGAAAAACGAAGTGTAAGAAATATATAAAAAAATAAAATAGTTATCACGGTCAACAATTCCTAATAATATAAATAATTTCCGATTTTGTTTTAGACGAATTGATTGATTGATTTTAACAGCATTAAGTCATGCCAACTGCAAAATTCTCTCCCCATCTCTTCCTATAGGCAATCGCTTTTCGTATGTCCTCTCGACAATACCTAGTATCCACAAATAGCTGGTGAAGGCAAGTTTTTCTGATCGCCCAACGTTGTATTCATCTGAAGGAGTCCATTGGAGAACGTAGCTTATTAGCTCGATCTTAGTCCTCCAAAAGTTCATAGCGAGTGCGATGGGTGGTAAGTGGCCATACAACTGCTGTTTTGTAGAGTGCTGGTTTTAAGATCTGTCCAAAACAGAATGCAGGATTCTTGTGTCGTTCGTTTTTGAGCTTTTCCTTCAAGCGTTTCGTTAGAATCCAAGATGTGCTTCCATACAGTAGTACAGACACGGGTACGGCTAGGAAAAACAAGTGTCTCTTGTTGATTGTTTCATGATTGCTTTAGCAGGGAACGATCCCTTTTAACATGCAAAATAACTGGTACTGTTATTTGTTTAATGGCATATCAATACTCGTGGTTTATTTAATGCCAAAGCCATCTTTTTTTAGAGGAACAGCAGTGATGCTATTTAACTGATAGCTAGTGGAGATAAGAGGGTTTCACACCTTTCCCAAAGGTAATTGTCCGAAAGTTGTAAAATACAGCTTGGCTGACAATATGGGACGAGGTTAAAATTCCACGGTGCAGTCACAAAGTGATGCACCGGAAGAGGGTGACCTGTGAACTGCATGACAGTTATTTCCGCCCGATGATGATCAACACCTGTTACTTAGAAAAAAGAGCGGAAGTCGCATGTTCCGTTGGCTAGTTATGGGAGGAGATTGCGTGGGCGAGGAGACGTGTTCATATCCCCGCGTATGGGTTCTATTTTATTTTGGCTTTCATGGCATATACACTATTGTAGGTTATTTAATGCCAAATCTTCTTTATACATGTATATTGAATATATATGATTTGGTTTGGTTGGCTTTCATGGAATATCAACCATTGTAGGTTATTTAATGTCAAATCCTGTTTATACACATATACTAAATATATAAAATTTGGTTTGGTTGGGGTTTTTGGCATATCAACTATTGTAGCCTATTTAATGCCAAATTTTCTTTATAAATACGCGCGTCCACACACACGCGTACACACACACACACACACACACACACACACATATATATATAATTTGTAAACATTTAATAGATAACATTCTTACACAAACCTGAGCTCTTTCCTTACACAGTTAAATGGTTTCAAGTATTGTTATATCACAGTCCCAATTTAACATCAGTCATTTGTTTGCACAAATATTTTGTCTCATTTGACCCATAGATAAAACCGTATAAGGTTTTACCACTCTAGGTCAAAGTGGACCTGGAAGCAAGGGCAGTGAAGGAGTATTCCACATTCCATCTCCAAGGCTGGAGCCTCGCCATCCGGTGGTTTAATGTCATACAGGACACTTGTTGGGAAGGGTCTTACTCCTCTGCAGAGATGCAGTCGGTGTATTCTACAACCCAAGCCGACTGGGCTCTACATATAATGTGTATGTATTAATCTACAAAGCATAGCTGTGTCTGGTACAATGCCACACATAGCTGATCGTTATACAGAATGGTCTCCTGCACTAGCTTGTTAACCATTGCATCAATGTGAGGATTTTGTAATATTCCGAACTGGCCACTGGAATTAATTGTTAGGTTAAGTTAGGTTTCTTTGTTTAATTGCATATCAACCTTTGCAGGTTATTAAATGCCAAAGCCATTCTCCTTGAAGAACAGTAGTGGTACTATTTGATCCATAACTGGGAGGATAAGGGGGTGCATACCTTTCCCAAGGGTATTTGCCCGAAAGTTAACGTAATAGCGTGACTGGAGTACGAACTCGCGTACTACGATTCCGTAGTCCATCGCTTTAACCATTACACCACGAGGTCACCTCCCTGGAATTAATACAAATTCAACAAATGTCTAGGTTTGATGTCACTTATTTCGCTCTAACCACAAAGCGATCATGTAGCACCAAAAACCGCCCCTTAGTTCTTGTGTTTCAGTTATGGACAATGTAACAGAACAATAATCATTTATAGGTGTAAGCTCTTTATTTTTTAAATGTTCTCTTAATCATATGTTGCCCAATCAGCTGGGGCTGAAGGTTGTGCAAGATATGACACAAAACAATCTGATGGTGAGGTTCCAGAAATACTGAAGCTTTGAGGATGTGGGGTACCCCATCATTGCCATCGCTCCCAGGTTCACTCTGGCCTGGAGTGGTAGTACCTGATAGGGTCCTATCTATGGGTCAAATAGAACTAAACTGCATACTTTTGCTAAACTGAATTACTTGAAATAGGACTGTTTTGGCATTGAAACTGCGTAGTTCGGCTAAACTAAATTATCTGAAATAAAACTGTCTTTACATTTATCAGTCGGCTGGGGCTGTAGAATACACCGACTGCACCTTTGTAGAGGGGTTAGACCCCCACAACGAGTGTCCTGGATATGACACTAAACAATCTGATGGTAAGGTTCCAGTAATGCTGGAGCTTTGGGGAATGCGGAGTACCCCTCCATTACCATCGCTCCCAGTTCCACTCTGGCCCGGAGTAGTAGCACCTGATAGGGTCATATCTACAAGTCAAATAGAACTAAACTGCGTACTTATTCAAAACTAAATTTCTTGAAATAGAACTGTTTTGACATTTAACTATGTGTAAACAAAAACTAAACTTATACTAAACTGAATTGTTTGAATTGTTTGATTAAACTGAATAGCTTGAATTAGAAATATTTTTGACCATTAAACTCATGCTAAACTGAATTGTTTGAAATAGAACTGATTATTTGTATAAAAATAGAGTTGGCGTCAAATAACCAACAAAGGTTTATATGCCATGAAACCCAACCACCAACCAACCAACCAACCAACTTAATTTTATGGAAGTCGTCCGTGAATACAATGAAATACACTTGAAAGATAATGGTTTGTGTGCTGTTCATACAAGCCATTGACAACGTGATTATTTCACACTCGGTGTTCCATATTTTCAACATAGAAGAACAGTGAGGGAAGAGGTTCATTCGAAAAAATACATTGCAATGATGACTCACCTCACAAGTGTGGTAACTTGATACCCAGATTCATTCATATCTGTTTGATGACACATCCAACTTGTTTGATACTACAATGAAACAAAAGAGAGAAGAAAAGAGATTTTTCGTTTTGTATTCCCATCTTCTGTCTATAAGGATTAGCAATGACCATCAACATTACATGGTGGTGTCTAAGAGGCTATATGATATTCTATGGATATTTTTTAACCATATTTCTAGGGTTTAAATGTCGATGAATGCAAGCATATGTAAATCGGATGAGAAAATACGGTATTTGGCTGAAAAAATATGAATTTTATCTCGTTATTTTATTTATAGCAATGTCCATACTACTATATGAATACACTATATGGGCGCTAACAAAATACAGAAAAAAAAAGCTAGATGGGAACTACACTAGAATGCTGCGTACTGTCTTGAACAAATCCTGGAAGCAATACCCCACAAACAACAGCAGCTGTACGCTCACTTACATCCCATCTCACAAACCATTTAAGCATGATAAACATATCAAGCGAGGCACTCCTAGACTTGGACTCACCAGTGTTGACTGACCAGTAAAGATTTACATTCATCAGCTCTGTGTGGACACAGGATGCAGCCTAGAAAACCGGCTGCTTTACCCGCTTTGACCTTTAGAAATCGAAAACCCGCGACTACGAACTCAAAGTTTTGCTAGAATTATTAACTAAAATCCGTAGTTATTTTACAATATGGCCCCACCTTATCTATCCAGTTATATGTTAAATAGCACTACAATTGTCCTTCTACAAGAATGGCTTTGGCAATAAATAACCCATGAAGGTTGATATACTATTAAACAAAGTAACTAAACCAAACCGAAAATATATTTGTAAATTTTTTTTATCAAAAATTTCTAAATGCATAAAAATACGAAGTCTGTTCAACTCAACCTCCTATTGTTTTCTGTTTGCATGTTTTATATATAATCTATTTTAGTGCTGTATACCCATATTTAAATATAAGCGGAAACATAATCAAACATAATTTACGAACTTCAATGAACGAACGAACACACTTCTTTATAAAAATATATCTCTCACAATTTATTCTCGAAAGGGTTGATGTTTCTGAGGTGTGTGAGAGATGGATGGAGAGACATATATACTCAGAGAGAGGACTTCTTCCCATATCTTCTTCCAGGAGCCAGGTGGTGCCAACGCTAGCACCCCCTAGCAAGCTCGTCAGAGACGCCTCTGATCGGCTGTGTGTCCCACGCTCGACTGAGATTCTCTGCACTCTGTCCAAATCTGACCGCGTGGTTCTCATCGCGTGGTCTCCTTCCGGTTACTCACCTGTTCAACCTGAGTGCCCTGACCGTGCAGTCCTGTTTACTAATCACTACGTGACAGCTTGTCAAAGCACACGGGGTCACTAGGAACAAACCGAAAATCCATGGCTTATGTTATATAACATTAGTATTAACATTTTATCACAATTACCCAGAAGATTTCTCTGTTTCAATATTAAGATACATTTTGTTACGTTACTTTGCAACACAGTTTACTCTGGTAACACCGTAATTTCTTTTTCAGGTCATCTCCCTTAGCGTGTGTGGAGCTCCCTCTCCCCTGCATAGGAAGGTATTTTAAATTCTTTTCTCTCCGGTATTCAGGTGAGTTAGAATCGAATCGTACGGACCTAACTTTGTTATTTGTCTTGTTTATTCATGTAATGTTGTACGTACGTATTTTTGGAATTCAAAAAAGTATTGCATATATGTTCAGAAAAGTCCCAGTGATGTTGTGGCTAACATGCTAGTCAGTGACATTGTAGAAAGTGAGATCGAACTTCAGTCGCACTATTTGGTTCACTTTCGAATAATCACCCTTAGGGAAGGTATAAACTCTCCTATCACCCCAGCTATGGGTTAAATAGTACCCCTACTGTTCTTCTACAATGATAGCTTTACCATTAAATAAACCACGAAGGCTGATATGTCAAAAAAAAAAAAAAAAAAAAAAAAAAAAAGAAGCCACGACAAAAAACCATGCCATATATCTTCCTTCTGATCTCTTTTCTTCATAGTTATTGTTATTGTTCTATAAATATTTTTGCTGCGTGCTCTTTGTGAATTGCATTCTGTTGCGAGTCATATGAGATCTCAAGAAAGCAAACTATCATTGGCTGATTTTACACAGATCCTTCCTCAGCAACCTACTGGTAATTCGTGTCAATTCTGAGACAAAGTGCGTGGGTCTGTAACAGGTCTAAGGAGCCATATAATGTTATCACCGAATTTAGCTCTTTTGTTTGTCTCATGTTGCAGAGCTCTCAGTGCTGCAGAATTAAGGAGATGGCCTTTTATTGTAAAAAAAAGTCGCTGTTACTATACAATGTTTCAATAAATTTGATGTCATTTGGGATGTTCAGGGTATTTCAGATAAATAAATATTATTTGACCAATTCACATTGGGATGATCTCAAATTATGGCAGCATTTGTAGCAACAACTCTAAATTCTATATGTAATATCTAAACGTCTTTTCTTTTCCAGTAAATAGTATTTCCATGACTGAAAAGAAAAAAATGAAAACATGAAATATAGAATTTTGAGTTGTTTCTACACATGCGATCGTTTGAATGAGAACTGATCCAAGTCATTAGATAAGGAAATTATATCCGTTTTTAAAAAACCCTACATATGAAAAAGTCATCCACAGACAAACTGTTTCATTGAATCACAACTCTTCAGTGCGGCTAGACATGTAGGACGCTTAAAGCTGGGATCGAAACCCGTCCAACTTTACGTTAGACTTAGCATCATACCGCTCAGTCTGCAAGCGAACCACGTCAGCTCGGGAATTATAAAGCATTATGTAGTAGCTTTCATTTATTTAAATTTTTGCCTTATCGGATACCAGAGGGTTCAATTCATTAGAAGAGCTTTGCATTATGCGAGTGGGAGCCGTTAATTCCTTCACTAGGGTGCTCAACCCTCGTGGGGGAGCGTGTATATATTTATATATAGTGTGTTTGTGTGTGTGTGTGAGAGAGAGAGAGAGAGAGAGAGAAAGAAAGAGAGAGAGAAAGGAGACAGAGAGATAACGAAAGATATGGATATATATACAGACGTAGCTGAGGCATAAGTAGAGGTGGAGATGTGTTACTGAATGTATCAACAATATGGTAAACTTTAAAATTTGATACCAACTTCCCTACCTTTCATCGGCAAATAAAGCACATCAGAATAAAAGCTTTGAACGTGGAATTTTCGTACAATCCCTTGTCAATTTTAACTTTTGAGTCCATTCGCTGGAAGTTTTAATGGTTGGCTATCATAGTCTAATGGAATCTTAGTCTGGTGAGTCTTCTTACACCTAGCACAAAAAGGCCCTTCCTCCCCCGGTAAGACTGTTGAATAAAGATTTAACATGAATTGAGTTTAACTTCAAAAGGAACTGTGAATTAAATTGAAATTAATACGGTAATCTGTTTTTTTCCACGATATTCTCATTTATCATTTTCAGTTTTGACTCGGACGAAACAAGAATCAAAATAACATGGGAAACATTACGTAATGGTAAAGCATCTTTCTTATCAATTCAGATGTTTATATTTGAAATAGAAGCTTATTTTCCCGTTTAAATGTAACCGGTTGTAAAATTTGTTTCAGTCTACAAACACAGTAATTCCTGAATAGAAAATGTCGTTTAGGTGTTTAAACAGCTAGAAAATAAATTATAACGTGAGGCTTTTCTAAACTTCCGTGGCCATTTTGGTCGAACATACGTAATTGTACCCGTTAAAATTATTGCCTAGATAAATGTGTGACAGATAAAACCCGATTCCCTAACCCATAAGTGTCTGTCATATGCGCTTGTTTGACTTTCCAAAGAGATTTTGTTGGATGTTTTGGTATTATCAGTCGTCAAATGCTTACTTTATTTATTTATGTTTCGATATTTAAAACCAAAACAGAAAATAAGAAGTCAGCATGAAAGATAGACGGTTATTATTAGAACGGTTACTTAAATGCTCTGTGCTAAAGATCTGAACGGGGAGAGAGGTTAGCAGAAGAAACACACATCGAGGTAGTCAATTTGTTGTCGAGAAACTGATTTATTTGTAACCAGGTTGGGTTTGGTTTGGTTTTATGGCCTATCAACCATTATAGGTTATTTAATATATAGGGCTTACACTCCTATAATTCAAAATGGACGTTATGCCACTTGTTCCCGAAACAAAGATGGTGGATGCACGTTAACATTCAATCTCGGGAACCCATTGGCCAGGAGAACCACGTGGTTAGTGCCTAAAACTACGTCCGCAGTTCCAATTTCGTTTTTGGAGCCTACTCCATGACAAGAATTCTCTATAAATACTTCGTCTTCCAACACTTCCTCTCTTCACATTTTCACTTACAGGGCCAACACACTCTTTCTAGTGTGACTTCCAGAGAGAACATTCTCACTCTCTCCATTTCAACTAACAGAGTCAACACACTTTTCTTCCTTTTTACATTCGACTTCCACGCCAATCACCGTGAAAATGTATACTACACTTAACCATTCTCTTCCGCGTTATACTTTGTCGCTGAGACTTTTTTCCCGCCTCAAAAACAACAGATATTTCGTCAAACCACCGAAAGAAAGAAACAAACAACATGGGAGAAGACACGTTCCTCCTAATATACACTATTAAGATTCTATAGAAAATACTTAATCAACACGCAAAGGACACTTGTTATTTATTCTTTTTTTTTTTTGTAATATTGGTGTTAATTACGGGGGAAGGAGTAGGGCCCTCCCTTCACCTCGGTGTAGTAGCTATTGAAAAGGGAGCCTTAAGGTCACCCTCGACTACGGTCGCCAACTTTACTTTTTTACTTAGTGTTAATTATACACACACACACACACACACACACACACACACACACACACACACACACACACACACACACACACACACAAGGATACATGTCGAACAATATTAGAACACTAATGTTTTGAAATATTTAATTGCATGTATTGTTGAAATATAAATTTGATTTTGTTTGTACCGTTTTGTTTTAATTGTATTTTTTGTCCGCGTCGTTTCACATCTTTCATAATGTTTACACTTCTTTACATCATTTGCCTCCTTCGCCTTTTTTCAAATATAAACACCAACAACATTTACCACTTACTAAATAAATATAAACCATACTACTACAAAATTGGAGAGACAACATATCAACCAAAAAATAATATACTCCTACAAATGCCAAATCCATTTTTATACATATAAACAGCTCTATTTCAAACAATTCAGTTTAGCATGGGGAGGGGGTATCTTAACTCTCTGATAAGGTCTATGTTTGAGTCTAGCTCGTGTATTTGAGTTGTTTTGGCAGAACTAACTACTATTTTTCAGTTTTGATATACGTATTACTTGGCATTCTAGTAAAGCGGACACAGCAAGTAGCTTAAAAACCGGATTGGTTGGAGTATATATATATATATATATATCGACCTTAGTCATTGGTGACCCAAAGGCTCCTTTTCTATAGCTACGACACCAAGATGTAGAGGAAGGCGCTACTTCTTTTCTTGGATTGCTCCACTTTACCCTTGATCCCCACCTTATAATGCTGGGTGTTAAGCAAGGCAGCATCATGTACCATTTTTTGAGTCTTAGGTATGACTCAACCTGGGATTGAATCCCGTACAATTGGCGAACACTCTACTCATATATATATATATATATATATATATCGCGCTCAACTTTGATTTCCTAGAGCGGTAGTGTGACCAGATTCTCTTAAAGTGTTAAAACTATTTTCGTGTGGCTACATATTCTGGTTCCAATTCGCATGCTGTTGGTAACTCTAACACTACCTCGCACTCTCATTAAATACACCTTCTCAGACACTTCTCTCTCTCTCTCTCTATATATATATATATATATATATATATTTGAAATCATTTGTTTCCAAGTAAATTAGCTATCGCTGATTTAAAAATAAATTACCTACAAACTATTCACTAACAAATCATTCGACCACACAAACAAATGGTATATGCACAACCCAGCACCTGTCCTAGAAAATGACACGCATAAACTCCTATGAGACTTTAACATACAAACGGATCACCTAATCCCGGCCAGAAGACCAGACCTAATGATAATCAACAAAAAAAAAAAAAAAAAAAAAGAAAATCTGTAAAATTGTCGACTTTGCTGTCCCGGCGGACTACCGAATAAATCTGAAGGAAAGGGAAAAGAAGAATATGTACCTCGACCTTGCTAGAGAATTAAAAAAGCTGTGGAACATGAAAGTAACGATTGTGCCAATTGTGATTGGTGCGTTCAGGCACAATAACTAAAGGACTATTAAAAGGCCTGGAGGACTTGGAAGTTGGCGGACGGGTAGAGACTATCCAAACGACAGCACTCCTAAGAACGACCAGAATCCTGAGACGAGTCCTGGAGACTTGAGGAGACTTGCTGTCACTCAAGCTCCAGCGAAAGACCATCAGCTAACACTGATGTGAAAAACTCTAAAGGAATAATGATAATCGAATTTTATCAAACTAGCGCAAAGGAGAGTATAAGACTAGACATGATTGGGTGGTAAAGATGATCTACTGGGAATTGTGCAAGAAATTGAACTTTGACCATACTATTAAAGGATATATGTACTAATCAGAATCCATTCAGGAGAATGAGACGCACAAAATTCTCTGATATTTTGAGATACAAACAAATTACCTAATCTCGGTCAGAAGACAAGATCGAGTGATAATTCACCAAAAAAAAAAAAAGAAAAAAAAAGAAAAAAAAAGAACCTGCCAAATAGTGGACTTTGCTGTCCCTGTCGACTACAGAGTGAAAATCAAAGAAAGCGAAAAAAAAACATAAAAAACAAAAACAAACAAACAAACAAAAAACAAGTACTTGGACCTTGCCGAAGAATTAAGAAAGTTGTAGAACATGAACATGATACCAATTGTAATTGGCATCGGAGGACGAATCAAGAGAATCTGAAGTACAGCAGTAGTGGAATTGGACAGCATACTGAGAAGTGTCGTGGAGACATGAGGAGACTTGCTGTCACTCAGAAAATTTCCGCCAATTTTTATATAAAATTGAACTGAACCTAAGAAATCGTAACAAGTAAAAAAAAAAGAAAAAAAAAAAAAGAAAGAAAAGTTTTTTTTTTGTTTAGTCGTGTCTTATGGCTTATTAAACCTTGTGGGTTATCTAATGCCAAATCTCGTTTATATATATATATATATATATATATATATATATATATATATATGAGGTGCATACAATAAGTTTCCAGACTTTTTTCGTATGGGCATTTAAAATTGTCGTAGACTCTTGAAAATTCACTATGTTATTGCTATACATCTTATGAGATAACTGACCAGTTTTTTTAAAAATGATTTCAGGTTTAAATGAACAGCTACTGCAGCAATTGGAATACAACCTACTAAAGCCTGATGGTCACAGCTGGTGAATTTCAAAAATGCAATTTGACATTTTAGAAGAACGATATGCAATAAAATTGTGTTTTAAACTTGAAAAAATGCCACAGAAACGTATGGAATGCTTCAGACTGCTTTTCGACCATCTTGCATGAATGGAGCATCAGTTTTTGAGTGGCATAAGAGATTCAAAGAAGGCACGGAGTCTGTGAGGGATGATGAGAGGTATGGGAGGAGTAAGGAAGTCAATACACCAGAGTTGATTGGCCAAAGGGTTAGGGTGAGGGTTACTATGTTGAGGTTTTAAGGGAGTTCAGCCAGAGATTCCTTGGGAAGAGGCCAGTACTCTTCAAATCGGGTCAGTGGCATTTCCACCAAAACAATGCACCAGTCTACAACTCCATCCTTGTCATGGACTATTTGAGCAAGATGGGCATCAAGACAGTTCTTCGGCCTCCCTATAGTCGAGACCTTGCTTCCTGTGACTTTTGGTTATTCTCTAAGCCCAGAGGCTGTCGTTATGAGAGAATTGAGGAGATGAAAGAGGCTGTGACGAAGGTCATTGACACGCTCACACAGGACGACTTCCATGGGGCCTTCCAGAGGTTGTTGGAACGGTACAACAAGTGCATTGCAGCCGGAGGAGATTACTTCGATGGCGAGTAGAGTTTCATGTGTGTACTATCAATAAAAGTGCCCATACGAAAAGATGTCGAGAAACTTATCTTATGCACCACATGTATATATATATATATATATATATATATATATATATATATATATATATATATATATATATATATATATTATTTGTAAGCAAAAAATTTGTATATAACTTTTTTAAACGAGCCAGAACTCGTTCGTTTGCCCACAGTTGAATGCTTTCAATTATTTCTAAAACTAAAAATTCTTTTAAGTATTAATGTTTTGTTTGCACACAGTTAAATGCTTTCAAGCATTCCTAAAAGAAATAATTCTATTTAATATTTATCATTTGTTTGTACGCAGTTAAATGGTTTTAAGTATTACTATTAAACGCGAATAATTCTATTTAATACTATTCATTTGTTTGCATACGATTAGATGGATAAGTAGTTCTATTTGACCCATAGATCAGACCCTAACAGGTACTATCCCTTCAGCTCAGGGTGGAGCTGGTTTGGTTTTTTTTTGTTCTTTTGTTTAAGGGCATATCAACTCTTTTTAGGTTATTTAATGCCAAAGCCATTCTCCTAGAAGAACAGTAGTGGTGCTATTTAACCCATAGCTGTGAGGATAAGGGGGTTCATATCTTTCCCAAGGGTATTTGCCCGAAAGTGAACGTAATAGCGCGACTGGAGTACGAACTCGCGTACTACGACTCCGCAGTCCATCGCTTTAACCATTACACCACGAGGACACCCCCAGAGTGGAGCTGGGAGTCATGGCAATGAAGGTTGGATTAAGAGTATTAAATGACACAGAAGGAGATTATGTTGAAAACTAAATAAGTAAATATTTTTTTATTACTAAGCAACGAGTTTTGCTTTTTTTGTGCCTACTTACATACGTATCTGGTTCCTGCGTGCGATGCATTTTAAATTGTCCCCTATAAAAAATGCTTTATTACCCGACTAAATCTTATTTGCTTTTTTGTTTTTTTCAGCTTGAAAAAAAAAATGAAAAAAGTGAGAAAGAAAAAAGACGAGACACCCAATCAATGCAGCGATGTCAAAAGGCAGTGGGTGGCAGGCTCTCTGTGAAATTCAATTGTCACTTTTGTTCGTAAGAAAACATTCTAGAAGCATGCAATGCTTATAATGAGTTCAAACAACTTTTCAAGCAACAATTTATTTCACGAAAAAGAAAATGTTTTGCCCAAATCCGCAGCTGTCAAATGTTTGATAATTCTTCCACAACTCACCCCCTCACCTTGGGATCTTAGGGACCAGATGTTGCCAGAGAGGGAGAGAGAGAGAGAGAGAGAGAGGGAGAGGGAGAGAGAGAGAGAGAGAGAGAGAGAGAGAGAGTTAACTGGGATCAATTTTGTTCTGATACATTAACTCTTTAAAGGCAGAAATGTCAAGAATCTTTTGCACGGTTCAGTCGAATGGCAGAAAAAGTAATCTTTAAGACAGAAGTGAGGCTTTGTAGAATTTTGGAATTTTGAACATCTATACTGTTGAACATCAGTTTGGTTAGCTCAATTGGTAGAGCAAAAGTCTTCTAATCTAGGAACCATGAGTCCCACAGTATTGCTCATAAAAAGTACATCGTATGAATTTTATAAGAAAACGGATATTATTTGGTATTATCAATTAAGAAAATCTGCAGCATTGAAACTCTAATTAAAAAAAAAATACTGTAACCAATCATCATCATCATCATCATCATCAAGATCTGCCGACAGTCCCGATTTCCTTGACTTACTCTTTCAATACGTCCTTGTCGGCCATCACTCTTAATAAGTCATCTGGACGGCATCCAGAGTCCGCACCGAGCTGGTGAATGTAATTTTTTCCCAACACGTGTGTGTCCATGTGTAGGAGTCCATAGGAGAATGTTATTTATGATCTTGTCCTTATTTATTCAGCCGTGCCCAGTATGTAGGGCTCATCTTACTGGGATGGTTTGTGAGATGAGAAATAAGTGGCTGTACAGGGTGCCTGTACAGCCACTTAGGAAAATTAGGAATATTCTAGTATAATAATAAGCGACTCTATTATAAAACAAGATTCATTTTAATTTTATAAATAAACGAGAAAATAAGAAGACAGACATAAAAAAGTAAATTTACTCAATATAGCCACAATTTTTTTTTTCAATAATTGTAGCAACATGCCTTCCAAACGATTTGCATGCCTTCAAAATAAATTCTTCGTACATTTTATTTCATTCCTCCTCAATAACATCTTGCCCAGTCGGCTGGGGCAGTAGAATACACCGACTGCTTCTCTGCAGAGAGGTAAGAACCCCTCCCCCACCGAGTGTCCTGGATATGACACTAAACAATCAGATGTTTCCAGTAATACATGAGCTTTGGGGAATGCGGAGCACTCCTTCGTTGCCATTGCTCCCAGGTCAACTATGGCTCAGAATGGTGGCACCTGATAGAGTCCTATATCTGAGTAAAATAGCACTAAACGGAGTTGTTTGAAAGAAAACAGTTTTTGGCATTTAAACTGTATATTTATACTAAACTGAATTATTTGAAATAGAACTGTTTGGCATTTAACTGTGTGTAAACAAAAAACTACAATTATACTAAACTGAATTGTTTGAAAAAGAACTGTTTACATGTATAAAAATAGATTTGGCATTAAATAACCTGCAATGTTTGATGTGCCATAAAACCAAACCAAATCAAACTAAATAGATTCGTTTCGAAGGTGTGTTGATATAATAATTGTACACCCCCCAATTATTTTATTTGAAAGTTAATTATTTTTTATCACAAACCTACTAGGACGTTATTTCTACGGGAAGATTGTACTCACTAAACTGATATTATTGGGTATTATTTATTGGTAAACACTGTAAACAAAATAAAATTGTAGAAATGGGTAATACTACCCATTTATTGGGGGTGGGGCGCTTAACGTAACGGTCATCGTCATTGGAAATGGAATTGGTGACCCGAGCTCAAATTCTCATCGCAGACTGGGTTTTTGCCTTGTTAAGACAACCCATCTAAGAGAAAGAACACTCAAAATTCAAACCAACTGTACACTATTAAAAATCGACCTTGTGTCGTATCATGCTCGTAGGGTAGGGACTGGGTAAAATCACCCTAATAAAGTTTGTAGTGGAGTGCTTATGTTTAGGAATATAATTTTATAGCTAAGTGTAGGGAGTTCGATACTTCTGCTGACCTATCCAAAATTATGTTAAGGATTGCCAACCCTCTCTTCCCCCCCCCGAATAAAATCCTCGTTTACCCCAGCTATTGATGAGCAAAGATCTACCCGGTTGATAAAAGAGTAAAGCTCCAAATCTGGATCTCTAGGGAGTGTAGAGTACCCTTTCATTGCCATTACTCTCAGGTTCACTCTGTCCCGGAGCGGTACCTATTAGGGTCCCATCTATGGGTCAAATAGATGTTTGAAAATTACTGGTATTAGATAGGAATACTTGAAACTATATAACAGTAGATTTTTTGTATTAAGAATTGTTACATAAACTTGTAATTGTTTACTAAGTTCTACTAAGCATAGAACTATATGCAAAAAAAGGCTTACTTGAAACCATATTACCATAAGATAGGAATACTTGGGCCATATAACAGTGTGAAAATTATTCGTATTATATAGAAATACTTATTGTCATATAATCATGCAAATTATCGAATGAGTAGAGTGTTCGCCAATGGTAAGGCAGACCGGGGTTCAATCCCAGGTCGAGTCGTACCAAAGACTCAAAAATGGTACTTGATGCCTCCTTGCTTAACACTCAGCATTATAAGGTAAGGATCCAGGGTAAAGTGGAGCAATCGAGGGAATGGAATTGCGCCATCCTCTACACTTTGGTGTAGTAGCTATTGAAAAGGGAGCCTTCCGGTCACCTTCGACTAAGGTCGTCAACTTATTTGTATTAGGAAGAGTTACTTATTTGTATTAAGAAGAGTTACTTCAAGCTAAAATGATTTACTAAGGATTATTATCATCATTTTATTCCTGGTAGCTGGTGGTCTTTCTCTGAGGGACAGCAAGTCTCTCCTGGTCTCTTTGACTCCATATTCTTGCCGATCTTACAAATGCTGTGGTCTGGATGGTCTCGATTCTTCCTCTTATTCTTCCAAACCTTCTGGAACCTTTCCAAGTGCACCAACTATGTCCCATAGTTTCTTCTATTCTTTGGTTAGATCAAAGTATTTCGCTTTCTTATATTTTCACACTGAGAACGGCAAAAATCCACTCGATGACAATTTTTTTCTCGTGTTCATCTACACAATGTCTGTTCTTCTGATCTTCTGGTCGGGATTTATAGATCGATTTGTGTGTCTTAAGATCCACGAAAATTTTATTCGTCTCATTCTCAAGAACGGATTCTTGTTTCCATATATGTCATTTGATTGTATTACAAAAATGTCTTGCATAGTTTTCAGTGGATCTCCTTCCTTACCCATTCGTGTACTCCTACTTTTGTACTCCTTTTGTACAAGTTTGCTGCATTCACTGATTATGTAATTAACCTTTTCATGTCTGTTGCCACATAAGCCAAACTAATAATTCCATGGTGCATTATCCATTTTCGCTATAAAATAATTAATCCTTATAACATTGTTTTGGGCTGCTATGAACAGAGTTTCAGTTTTTCCTTTTGAGGTTTCCCTTTCTTAGCGTTGTCCAATTCTTCTTGCCGGTTTGTTCTTTAAATTATCCATGTAGTTTCTTTTTCTTTCTATTTCTGTTTTCTTGTTTTTGTTGTTTTTCTATTTGTTCTTTTGTTGCCAATGTTGTTATTGGTTGCTTTTGTTAATCTTTCTTTGCTCTTTGCTCGGGGCTTCGTGTTGATGTGTCTACGCAATCTTCAATGTTGTTAAGTCCTTTTCCTTCTTCTTTTCTTGACACATACAGTCTGTTTATGACATCTTTCGGGTGTAAGGTTTTGTGCATAGTTATTAATTTTCTCGTCTTTTGGTCCATTTATCTGATTTCCTCTCTTGTCCATTTTAAGAATGGTCTTGAGTATTTTATCAGGGGAACTGCCCGGATTTTTATTTCTTTGATGAGATTTCTGCCGCCAAGCTTAGTTTCAAGAAGTTTTCTGGTTCTGAGGTACATTTTTTTTCGAATTTTTTTCTTTCATCTTAGTTTGATTTCAGTTTTGCCAAGTACTTGTAATTTTCCTTTTCTCCAAGCGTTCTGATGTTTTCTTGATTTAGCAATTCTATTCCTTTAAAGGATTTAAATACCAATGATTTTTATTAGATAGAAATAATCACTTATGTAACGTGATATGGTAAATTATAGATTAGAAAATGAAAGGCTAATTTCCAAGGAAAAAGTGAGACGTGATGAGGTAAAGAAAGTCAGTTGAACACTAGCCACGAAGATGTAAGGAGACGAAAGTTTACGAACCCCATTTTGGGGGTGGGTCCCAAAGGGGGCCTTACACTGGAAACGACCCAGTGGTCAAGCATGTCAGAACTACAACAGAAAACCAGGGAGAAAATTCAAGATCAGTGTCTGACTTTTTGCCCAGCTAACGCGTTCGACTCAGTTTTCATAGCCTCTTTCCTTCTCTCGGCAAGTCTCTTTGGTACCGTAACGGTACGCTTAAAACCATATAATTGTATGTGAATTATTTGCATAAGATAGGAATACTTGAAACTATACGATTGCGTACAATCTATTTGTCTTAGAGTATGGATATTCGATATCATATAACTGTGTGCAAAAAAAAAAAAAATAAATAAATAAAAAAAACATTTAAGAAACAGCTAAATTTTTTTAGATATGAACGTATAATGAAACCGATTCTCTCACCATTTGACATCAAATAACCCTAAACGGTTTGACATGCCATTAAAATCTGTCAGTCTGACGGGTCATTTTTTGCCTTTTCTTTCAAGTAAGATGAAAGAGCAAACCCCACGTCTTTATTATCTGTCCTTTGTATTGAATGTAAAATTAATTTATTTAAATTAGGTTCAGAAAAACAAAACAAAACATGAGGATCGAACGCTGTACCTCACACACCGCTACCAAGTCCTTTGCCTCCTAAGTCGAAGACTATTTATCACGATTCTCTGTCATTTACTTATCAATTTTACTTTATTTTCCCTTCACACATCTGCGCCTATAAAATATACATTTACACACGTGGCTATCTTGTATGCACGAACGCTTGAGACGTGCGGATGTAAAACGTTTTTTATTACCAAAAATCTGACAGTACAGGATGTCTGTAATACATTAGCACAAAATAATACGCCAGTAAAGTGTATTGATAATATTTACTTCACGTAGGTGAAACTAATTTTACAAGAGGAAGATTGCTAATGAGGGGTGGAGTAGTTATTACATTTAATTCTTATTGAAAGTTTTTGTTTTCCTGAGCATGTTGTTGATAACAAGCTGCTGGTATCATAGTTTTTAAGTTCACGAATCAACTGGCTATTGAGTGAAATAAGAAAGAATGTATAGCGTTAGTAAGTAGTAAATAAGTTGGCCGACTGTAGTGGAGGGCCACCCAAGGGATCCCTTTTTAATAGCTACAACACCGAGATGCAGGGGAAGGCGCTAATTCATTCTCTGGAATGTTCTACTTACCCTTGATCCGCACATTATAATGCTGAATGTTAAGCAAGGAGTTTTTGGTATGACTCAACCTGGATTGAGCCTCGGTCTCCAGGGCTATGGGCGAACACTGGGTGAAAGTCTTGACAATTATTTTTAATTTCAAGCTTACCGATTTACTAACCTAAGATAAGCATACTCTGGTATAAGGCCATAAATATGGAGCGCCTAGTGAAGATCAAATGTATCGCCGTAATAATAATTTTCTTACAAACCATTTTTTCGTGGTAAAGCGTCATTGCAGTTTAGTTAAATAGACTGGCACAGGGTCATCATTGTAGAGCACCTTGTAAGGATAGAACTCTCTTCGGTAGTAATGGTTTACAATTCTACTTTCTGGCATCCGTCAGTCTCGCGAGACTATAGATTTGAATTCAGTATTTTCATTCTCCCAGACTAGTTGCCTAAAGAACCGAGTCTGTCGTAGCTGGAGGTAAGAGATGGCTTCCTACCTTTTCCAAAGGCATTACCCCAAAGAGAAACACAAACAGACTCATCAATGAGCTAGACACGCCTTGCTGATTCGATTTCCTCAGACGATAACCATTCCGTTCGGTTTTATGGCCTATCAACTCTTGTAGGTTATTTAATGCTAAATCCTGTTTATACATATATAAAAATATAGATGATTGATAAACGAAACTGTAGGTAACATATTAAACTAGCCAAGGCTTATTTGTTTGCACAAAATTAAATGGTTAAACTGTTCTATTTGACACATAGATAGGACTCTCCAGGTGGGATTGTACCTAGGAGCAAGAAGGAGTACTCCATATTACTGAAAGTTCTAGGAGTGAAGCCTTACCATTATAGTGTCATATATAGGATACTCGTTGGAGGGTTCTTCTTCTTCTTCTTCTTCTTCTTCTTCTTCTTCTTCTACCTTGCCAACCGGTAAACAGTACAACTTTGTCCTTGTCAGCATTTCCTAATCTTGTTTTCTGTGCATTACCATAAAAGTGTTTATAACAATATAAATTGGATGTACGTCCCTATCAGCGAGGTTTAGTGCTGTATAACCATAATGATAATGATATCAATCACAACTGTAATACAATACATAAACAAATACAAACGCAGGCGGACTCTGTCGTTTCAGATACGAACGGTTTATTTGATTCCTGTCTTCGGTCCATAGCGACACAAGGAAAGAGACACAATTCTTACAATGCTGACCCCACCCCAACGCGCGACTCATCTTGTGATGTCTAAGATCTCTGCCGGTAGAGATCCGAAAAACCCAACAACATCTTTCAAAGGTCAAAATCCCACTCCCAACGACCGAATACCCAACTCTCGCTTCAATGGTTCAATCTCAACTGACGTCTTTTCAAAATCCTCAAATTCTCAGGACCATCTCTTCCGGGCAAGACGTCATCCACACTCCAGCTTCATTTCCTGTCTGGGGGTTTATTATAACAAATGGTAATTGTCATATCCCTTGCGCACGAGCGTAAAACTGCACCCAATGACTATGCCCCTGGGCTCTTAACCCGAATAGTTCAAAGCCTTACCAAACTGAATGATAAGATATAATTAACGAAAAATGATTTATATAAAAAAATCATTCCTTAATTATATAATATTAGAATATACTGATGTATTATCTGCGGAGGGTTAAGACCCCCCCACATACACACCAAAAAAGAGGTCCTGGGTATGATGCTAAACTGCATCTGAGGGTGAGGATCTATTTCTGGAGATTTGGGAAGTGTGGAGTACCTCTTCATTGCCATTACTCCCAGGTCCTCTAAGAACTGGAGTGGTAAGGTCCCATCTATGGTTCAAATAAATTGTACTAAAAATCATTTCTATTCGATAGGACCGTGTGCAGAAAAACCTCTTAAGAAACAACACAAAACATGTAAACATGGGGGTATAATGAACTTGATTCTCTAACTGCTAGGCATAAAATAACCCAAGACGGATTGAAATCTCGTTAAAATCAAGCAACTAGATATAAATAAGCACACCCTAACAATTTTTACAAAAAGGTTATTTTCTTCTTAACCTTAGATAGCAAAATTATTTTTAGTGGAACATTATACAATAAAAAAAAGATATTATTAAGTATTATTTATGGCCAAACTCTACAGCATTGAAACTATGTGAGCAAAAGTTTGATTATGCGACAGTCACAAATAAAATACATATATATATATATATATATATATATATATATATATATATATATATATATGTATATATATGTGTGGGGGTGCTCAAAGAATAAATTTCCAGATGCCTCAAGGATGATCCTCAGTAATGTATTGTCTTCATTGCCAATTTCGGGTTGTTAATCATCATATCAGCTCCGATGGCAACCCTGACCTGGGTCTGGGATTTCAAAGCTGCCTCCTTGACAGCTTTGTGTACGTATCTTCCGCCCGCCTACTAACAGCAAATACTGGAACGATCATAAATCGTCAGTGCTAGCAAATAGAAAGAGTTAATTCCCCGTCCTCACCTACATATATATATATATATATATATATATATATATATGCAATTTTAATTTTGGTGACTGCAAATAGAATCATTGATCCCTTCTTAGATCTTCACTGGTCCCGTAAGTTAGTTTGGTCGCAGAGTTACTTCTCATGCAGCGTGTATTCGGCAATAATATCCTGGTGGAGTCCATTCCTCTCCAGGTCTACAACTGGTTTGAATTCAAACTTTTCTTTTTTGTATAGACCGGCTGCTATACCAATGTTAAAGCGTTGAGTCTACTGAATAGTTTGATTCACGCCTTTCTCAAAGGTGTTAGCGTAATTTGAAATGAAAATAACCCCATTCAGGATTAACTCAGTGCATTTTCAGGAGGGCAAATGTTAAAATACCACTCATAATTGGGAAAAGAAACAGGAAAGGATAGAAGAGACAAATAATTAAGAATTTGTAAAGGATTTGATAGAAATTAAAAAAAAATCTTATGAAGTTGTCAAACAATCTAATTCCATTAAGATTTCATCAGTTTATTTTCGTTCATGAAAAAATAACGTCTGCTCGCTTTGAAATCATATACGTATTTACATACGTTTCTTTCCTTAATAACAATTGTAATTAATTTCCTATAATTCTGAACAAGTTAGCACGAATGAAAAACAAAAAGAATTCTTTCAAAAACAATTACTAATTGTGCGATAACAAGGAAATCGTATCAATAAATATCTATAAAATAAGACGCACGTATACGTACACACTCTTGAATAAGATTACCAGCAACGCCATTTTTCTCTGCTTAAATATTTCTCATATCAACTTAATTGCTATTCACAGCAAATATTATACATTTGACTTGTTTCATATGCTGCATCTAATGAGTTTATAAGGTGTTACCGAAAAACTTTGGAGAATTTGAACAGAAACACCCTCCATCCCCGCAAAAAAAAGAGGAACTACAACAACAACATGGAGGCGCTCGTGGTATATCGGTTATTATCAAAGGAAATGGATTCGGCAATATGAGTTCAATCCTGGACGAGGTTGTTATCATTTTGCTTCGTGCTTGGTAAAGGCATGGATTCATTTGTTCCCTCTCCAAGCTGCGGGTAAATAGTAGGGTATATTGGGCTTTTTAACCTTGGAACGGAAAATAGTTTAGGTGAAGGAAATCTCCGGCTGTACTCCACTTAAAAATTCTGCCCGTGGTGGAGGGGCTGGGTAAATACGTACGGCAACGAAAAAAAAAAAAGAAGAAAAAAGACCCCCGCCCATGCAATCCAAAATGTAAAAGGTCAAAATGAAAAAAAATCATTTAATCTAATACATAGTTCTCTCTCCCTGGCCCACAAATGGTTCTGCTCACAAATGGCAGCGTCAAAAGTATGGACTATATTAAGTTGACGCCTACCATCTCGTGCACACACACACACACACACACACAGACACACACACACACATATATATATATATACATATAATTTTCACCGGCTACTTACAATAAGTAAATAACTATATCATCAGATGAAAAATAGTTGGTTAACATCTCGTTCACTCTCGCACATTCCCCCCCTCTCTCTCTCTCTATATATATATATATATATATATATTAGTACGGTACACATAAAAATGACAGAATTACTTATCCGAAGTATACCAAATATCAATACTGTTTATTATTAAAGAAACTTATCTATAACATTTGAAGCATTTAGGATTAAAAGCAATTAAAAGTGGTGAAGTTCTATATAAAATGTTGAAGTTAAGATTCGAAGATGTGGAGTTTGTTAAACGAAATATAATGCCCCCACCCCGTCAAAAGAAAAAGAGACAAAACAAACAAATAATTCATTTTAATGGAAAAGAATTTGATAAGAATGATTTTTATTCAATTATTTTACAATTATAAAACAAACGAAAATTATTGGTTATAACGGCATGTCAACCAGTCTTAGGTTATTTTATGCCTCCATGTTAGGGAATGACATACATCTTACGTTTATTTTTACATTTTTTGTGTAGTTTCTTCGCACACGGTTATATATCAAGTATTTCTATCGATTACTAATGATTTGCAAATCTCTCGACGGGACCGGAACAGTTACTACCACTCCTGGTCAGAGTAGACCCGTAAATAATGAAGGAGTCCTCTAAATAACTAATGCATCCCTATCAGATGCAGTTTAGCAACCCAAGATTAATGCGTCATAAAATTTACTGCTTGGTTAAATTTTTTGACATATCAACCTTCGTGGGTTATGGTCAAGGAGAGGTTGAAATGATAACACGACTCAGAAAGGAGTGATAAAAATATATTGAAGAAAAATAGTGCATACATAAAATATAGCTGGGAGAAACCTCTCCCCAGTTTAACGCAATCATGAACATGACATCCGTTCTTGGTGACCGCTTACCGAGACTGCGCAGAAGAGAGCTTAGCGGTATGTGTCACATGAGGGCGAGTCCATCTGTAGGGGAGACACCCTAACTGTTATTTAATGTCACACTTATTGAAGACGACTAGGGATGTATTATTCAAACCATAGCTGGAAGATAAGGGGGTTCATACCTTTCTCAAGTGTATTTGCCCGAAAGTAAACGTAGTAGCACCAATGGAATTCGAACTCACTACAATAACCATTATGCCTCGCAGATTCTCCAAAAATTTGCAAATTTGATTGAAAGTAAGAAATATTCAAATAAATTATTTGTTGTATAAAAATTGATAATAGTGAAATGATAAGTCAAAGTACTATTCTTCGAGTGCATAGAGAGAGAGAGAGAGAGAGAGAGAGAGAGAGAGAGAGAGAGAGTTGTGATTGGTGGTGGTGCCCGTGGTGTAATGGTTATTGTCGTTGGAATGGACACGGCGACACGAGTTCAAATCCTGGACGAGACTGCATTTCACATTGTACTAATACTCTTGGGAAAGGTATGAATCCAATTATTCTCCTTCCAGCTATGGGTAAATAGTAGGGCAGACTAGGTTCTTCAGCCTCGGTGAGGCAACTAGTCTAGGAGAAGGAATACTCTGAACTCAAACCTGTTAAACTCCGCTTAAAAATTGACCTTGTGTCATATCCTGCCCGAGCGGAGGGTTTGGTAAATATGGTAATGATTGGTTGAGTTTTATGGAATATTAACCCTTGTTGTTTATTTAATGCCAAATTATATATATATATATATATATATATATATATATATATATATATATATATATATATATATATATATATATATAATTTGTAAGTGAATAATTTCTTGGCAATATTTTTAACGGGCTATAACTCATTTGTTTGCTCACAGTTAAATGATTTCAAGTAAAGTAAATGATAGACTAGTTCTATTTAACAGACAAGTCGGTTGGTTTGGGGGGTCTACAAAATACGCAGACTGCATCTCTGCAAAGGGATAAGACCCCTTTATCGATGTCCTAGATATGACACTAAAACATCTGATGCTGAGGCTCCAGTCCTGGGGCTTTAGGGAATGTGCAGGACCTCTTCATTGCCATTACTCCCAGTCCACTCTGACTCTGATTGGTAGTACCTATTAGGGTGTCATCTATGGGTCAAAATGAACTGTTTAATCATTTACTTGAAACTATTTACCAGTGTGAAAACAAATGACCTCGTTTAAAAAGTTACAAACAAGCTATTGACTTGAAAGTCATATATATATTAACAGGATTTGACTTTAAATGACCAGGAAGAGTTGATGTGCCATTAAACCGAGTAACCAGGTACTACCGCACCGGATTAGAGTGGACCTGGGAGTAATGGCAAAGTTCCTGGACTGAAGCCTCATCTTCTGGTGCAGTTATACCCAGGGCACTCATTGGGGGGAGGGTCTTACCTCTGTAGAGGTGCAGTTGCTGTATTCTACAGCCCCAGTAGACAAGGCGAAGAGAGAGAGAGAGAGAGAGAGAGAGAGAGAGTGATAGAGAGAGAGTGTGTGTGTGTGTGTAGAGGTGTGTGTGTGTGTGTGTGTGTGTGTGTGTGTGTGTGTGTTCGTGGTGATGTGTGTCCATGCATTTTATGAGAGTTTAAGAATCACAAAAAATTGTTGTAATTATTTACCCTTGCACATATTATAAATTGATATCTAGAGATATTTTTCTAACAATCATATAAAGCAGCGATTTTGAACGAAACGGTATTAACATAGAATTTGTTGTATGATTATTTTTTTCTCTCCTGAGATTTCTCAGCTCATGAGAAATCTTGCAAATGTGGATTTTGTTAAAGAAAGAGGATGTCTCATGGGATTCAAATCTAAATTATGGAAACGTTACTTTAATAAAATAGCCACGAAATGTCCCACATGACTCGTCTGGGAGTTTGAATGAACTCGTGAGGTAGTTTGATTTTTTGTAATTGGTCTCTGTTGATTGCAACAACAGCAGCTCTTAAATGATGATTAGCATGTTAATATCGCGAGCCGTTTATTTATTTGTTCCTTTGGTTGTTTCATTGTTATATAGGGTGTCTCAATATACATGGGACCCATGTGACTGCTAATAATGTTATGTTCTTTTTTGTTTCAAATTTGAAAATAGTATACTATGACAACAATTAATCCTCGATCACAATGCCTTGGACAAGAGGACAAGAGAAGAAAAAATATTTTGTGTCACTTATTTGGAGACAAAATCCTTCAAAACTGTGCGTGTAAAATTTCGTAGGAAGTTTAACTTTAACAATTATCTCCAAATTTATCGTTAGGTACACTAATTTCAAGCCACAGGGCCAATAAACATCCTCAACTAGATGGAAGAAAATCCCAAATCTGGCTGGAAGTTGATAACAAGATGTCCTGCGATGAGAGATTTTATCAGGAGTCCAAACAAGTCCCTTCAAAGACATTCCCAAGAACTTGGTCTTTCACATGCACCGTTGCAAAGAATCTTAAAAGAAGGATCTTCAACTGAAACCATACAGAATCCAGATCAAGCATAAACTCACACTAAATGACATGGAGTTTCTTGCCTCAGTAATAAATCATTATCATATTGATGGGTTGCTTCTATTTTGAGACACCCTGTACTTCTTTGGGCATCTATGATTTTTGCTATCTTCTTTAGAAAGAAAGAAAAAAGAAGAATCTTTGGACAGAACATATACACTTTTAATACAATATATATATATATATATATAGTAAAGTAAGTAAAGTTGGCGACCATAGTTGTGGGTGATCCGAAGGCTCCTTTTTCAATAGCTACAACACAAAGGTGTAGGGGAGGGCGCTACTCCATTCCCTTGATTGCTCTATTTTACCCTTGATACGTACCTTATAATGCTGATTGTTAAGCAAGGTGGCATCAAGTACCATTTTTTAAATTTTTGGTATGACTTAACCTGAGATTGAATCCCGGTCTCCCAGACGATTGGCGAAGTTTCCCAAAATACCCTCAAATATAATTTTATACTATTGCTATTTTTGAAAAGATTAGGCAATTTATTAGAATAGTATATATCTCTATTAGCAAAAAATAGTTTGGCTTGTTTGGTTTGGTTTGGTTTTATGGCATATCAACCATTGTAGGTTATTTAATGCCAAATCCGTTTTATACATATATATGAGATATATGATTTCTTTACACATTTTGTTGATAACGTTTTTTTTTTTACTTAGTTAAATGGTTTCACATATCTCTATCACGTGTGAACAATTCTATTTATTATTAATCATTTGTTTGCACACAGTTAAATGTTTTCAAATATTGCTACTTACACTAATAATTCAATTAAACAGAAGTCATTTGTTTACACACAGTTAAATGATTAAACAGTTCTATTTCAAACAATTCAGTTTAGCATAAGTCAACAAAGTTAAATGGTTCCAAATATTGCTATGAATCACTAACAATTCAATTAAACTTCAGTCTTTTGTACACATAGTTAAATAACCAAACAGTTCTATTTCAAGCCCTCCAATTTAGCATAAGTCATTTGTTTGCTCTCAGTTTAAATGTCAAACTACACTGTTTAAGTATCAAACTGTTCTATTTGACCCACAGATAGGACACTATCAGAGTGGACCCGGGAGCAATGGCTATAAAGGGGTATTCCGCATCCCCTAAAATTCCAGCATTACTGGAGCCTCACCATCAAATGGTTAAATGTCATATCCAGGACCCTCGTTGGGGGAGTTTTAGCCGTATGCACAGATATAGTTGAATTGGTTAGTTAACATCTGCCTTGAAATCTTAGTTAAAATCTGTCTTGATAGTACATTTTCAGTCTGAGTAAAAATATGGAAAAAATGTCTATCATAATTAGAAATTCGATAACTTATTTTGCAAGTTTCTAATAAATTATCTCTTATTCTTCTTTCTAGTAAAATAATTTATTATTCTTGCTGATGTTATCCTGTCAAAATTTATCAATATTTTTCTATGGTATAAAACCCAATGTTTTGAAATATTACCCAAAGAGTATAGTACCTAATATGTTTATCCAGCGATTTGATATATCCCAAAGCTCCTATTATAACGAGGAACTTTACTGAGACTTGTGTTGTATATTGACCTTCGACCCGGCCAAAAATGCCATTCCAAAGTGATGCACCGGAAGGAAGTGACACATTCCGATGGCAGTTATGGGAAGAAATCGCGTAGGCGGGTTTGGCTGACAATATGGGACAAGTTAAAATCCCAATGTACAGTCATAGACTGATGCACCGGAAGAGAGTGACCTGTGTACTGCATGGCAGTTATTTCCTCTTGATGACGATCAAACATGCCACTCCAAAGATTGAGTGGGCGATTGAACTATTATATAACTCGGTGAAGACTGGAAGTCAGTTAGTTTGGAGACCAGACCAGTTGGTGAGAAGATGCTGGAATGAGAACATGTCCTAGAGAGGCTGAGCCCCCAGGACTCCGGTTGAGCAGCCCAGGAGAACGAGAACGACCCACAGCGATGTCCGGAGGGGCTGGGGAGGTCAATGTGTTGCAGTCTTTGTTCAGTCTCCAACTCCCTCTCACACACAACAACCCTTACAAATAAAGTGAGAGGTATATTTTTTTAAAGAAGTCTTCGCTGGTCTTTATTATTGTGCCATTATGATTCTGCATGCATATGTATATGTTGTATGTGTTTGTATAGTTAATCATGGTCATGGTTATTATTTGGCTTTACAACACTTGCAGACAGGCCAACGATTGGATACAGTATCTGTTATTCCTCAGTAGTCATTCATTCAAGTACAGAGCTGGCTAAATTAAGTAAAAAAAAAGGATTATATAGGATGATTTTAGAAATAATAGTCAAATATGTTTTAAGAGGGCATTTTGAGAACTATCTGTTTGATTATTGAGTAGAACTTGATATTCTTATCATTAAGGGTTTTCGGACTATTGTCCTCATCGTTATTGTAATTTTTCCAACGTTTCGGCTGATGTGTCCTCCAGCCTTCTTCTGGAGTTTCTTGTCGAACTCTGGAGTCTACAGGGAACTTCGAACCACGTCCTTTATTTTATCCACTTGCTCTGATACCGTTAACCATGACAGGGTACAACTGTTAAGTATTCTTGTATTGTTACTCGGTTGCATCAAGTTTATAAGTACCCAAGATGCACTCTGAATAGTCTTGCGGGACACATAGCGTAATGGTTATAGGCGTTGGTTCTCTAAGTGACAATCAGTTGCCGGTTCAATCCTGACAGTTCGTCTCAGAAAGGAACTAAAACCTATATATATATATATATATAATCGGAGTAATATAGTAAAAGGGTTAATCTATTAGGTTATAATCCGAGGGGTAGGAGTACCCAGTTGAGTGCTCAATGCCAACAGCTATCGACTGTATGATAAATGTTCAGAATAAAAATACATCGAAACTCATGTGCAGACAGAAATACAGTATTCCTGTCTCCATCAAAAGAGGTTCACCATAGACTTAAAGGAATTCATAATGAAACCATTTAATTGAATTTTTTCGTTCCATTTTATAATACACACACACACACACACACACACACACACACATATATATATATATATATAAGTCAAGTTCAATTGCTCAGCATTTAAAAAAACATTCATGCCCAACAACACAATTACGGAAAATTCTCACCGACAACACAACAATATTAGAACATCAAAATAATGAACAAAAACTACAGATTCTCGAAGCACTACATATTAGAAACAGGCAACCGACACTTAACAGAATTAATTTTCAAACCAGTGCTAATGTACTTAAATGTCTTTAGCTACTGACACTATTTATAGAAACCCATTTAAAAGCAAACGCTAGACTCTCCATCACTTTTGTAATAGATCCTCCCCTGATGATGGCCCAAAGTCGGGCAGAAAGTACTAGGGATATATACAACTATGGACAATACATAAATCAATTCCCGCCGAATACGATAAAAGTAATACGGGAATTCGAACGGATCCAGAAGAAAATATGTAGACAGAAAATGTCTATTATGTTTAACGAAATTTGTTTTAATGAAGAAATACTGCCAAAATACTCACACACACACACACACACACACACACACACACACACACACACACACACACACACACGCATATATATATATATATATTGTATTAATAGTGTATATCTTCTGAGCAATTATTTTTTCTATTTTTAAAAGTTGACGTGAGAAGATAGTAAAAAGGGGAGATACCAAAATACGCATAACAAATAGAAAAAATTACGATTTATTCATTCACCTATGTGTGTGTGTGTGTGTGTGTGTGTGTGTGTGTGTGTGTGTGTGTGAATGTAATTTGCATTAGTCTATCATTCATGATCCTTGATACGTGCCCAATAACTTCTTTCAAAAAGTTGTGAAACACCTTTTGTGCTTGCGAAGTTAATATAAAATATATCTGGAATGAATCGTTAATTCAAGGATGTTAATTTAGATTATATGACGAGTTGAGAACGTCGTCGGAAGGTCAAGATAACGTCCTACGTAGTACATGTACATTTGACTAATTTTTTAACCTGGTAACCTATAACAATTAATAAGAATTCTTATGTATTGCAGGCAACTCTAGATCACTTCAATTAATTTACACCCTCAGTATGAGATTTATGCTGTTTTTGACACATGCAACCAATTTTATTGAGATAGTTCTGCATTGTTTTCTGACGTGATGATATTATTTTAACTCCCTATTGTAGCGTGAAAGGGATTTTTTGCAGCGTTCATGAGTCTTTCCTGGTTTCTTTAAAACTTTACCGGAGATGGTCGGTAGTTGAGTAACATATGTAGTGTCTAATTTGATGAGCCAAGTCGATATATTTGTCAATAGCCCATAGAATATACTTTACAATTCCAGTAAACAGAAGGTTTGGTTTTCTTGTTACAGAACCAATTGGATTGACATACATTCACAGAAAAAAAAGTGGTGACCACTTTATGTTCGTAACAACTCTCTCAATATCATTATCATCAACAAGGTGTACTGAGAGTACGAATTCCTTTGAGTGTTTCTCGCTATCCGTCTACATTGGCCATTATGTTCTTTAGACGACATTAAGTGTCCGCACCGAGCTGGTTAACGTAAGTTATTCTCTCTCGGTTTAAATTTTTGATTAATGGCAGAATAACCTTGCTGGGTTATTTAATGCCAAAGCCATCATTTTAGAAGAATATTAGTACTGTTTAACTCAATGTTGGAGGGTAAGGAGGTTCATGCCTTTCCCAAGCTTATTGGTCCGAACGTAGTTGTGTGACTGGAATTCGAACTCGCTTACAACGATACTACAGTCCAGCACGTTAGCCACTACGCCACGGGGACACACCCAATAAACTTTTGCCGGTCGGCCAATACTGGTTTGTTTAGATGTTGGAGAATGTCGCCGGTAAGTTCGTCCTTATCTTTTCTAGTTGTATCCAGTATATCTTATTCTTCTTACTTGGCCGTGTGATGAGAGGTGAGTGGCCGTGCTACTGTTGTTTTGTAGGATGTTACTTCCAAGGTTTGTTCCAAATAGCACTCAGCATCCCAGTTTAGTTCCCATCTGACTTTTTTTTTCAAGCGTTTTGTCAGAGTCCATAGCGCAGCGGTACCATAGTACTGACTTGGTTACAGTTTGGAAGATTCCCGTTATATCACTAAATACGAGGATCATTAAATAAGTTGCCAGACTTTTTTCGTATGGGCATTGTTATTGATAGTACACACATGAAACTCTAGTCCCCTGCGAAGTAATCTCCTCCGGCTGCAATGCACTTGTTGTACCGTTCTAAAAACTCTTTCATCTCCTCAATCGTCTCAGAACGACAGCCTCAGATCTTAGGGAATAAGCAAAAATCACAGGGAACAAGGTCTGGACTATTGGGAGGCTGAGGAACTATCTTGATGCCAATCTTGGTCAAATAGTATGTGACAAGGATAGAGTTGTAGACTGGTGCATTGTCCTGATGGACAATGCCACTGACCCGATTTGAAGAGTACTGGCCTCTTCCGACGGAATCTCTTGCTAAACTCCCTTAAAACCTCAACATAGTAACTCTAACCCTAACCCTTTGGTCAATCAACTCTGGTCTATTGACTTCATTCCGCATTTCCCTCACCTCTCATCATCCCTCACAGACTCCGTGCCTTCCTTGAATCTCCTATGCCACTCAAAAACTCATGCTCGATTCATGCTAGAAGCACCAAAAGCAGTCTGAAGCATTCCATAGGTTTCTGTGGCAGCTTGTCCAAGTTTAAAACACAATTTTATAGCATATCGTTCTTCTAAAGTGTCCTCATGTCCAGATTGCATTTTTGAAGTTCATCAGCCGTGACAATCAGGCTTTAGTAGGGTGTATTCCAACTGCTGCTATAGCTGTTCATTTGAACCTAAAATCATAAAAATTGGTCAGCCATCTCATAAGATGTATAGCAATAAGATAGTGAATTTTCAAGAGTCAACGACAATTTTAAACGCCTGAACAAAAAAAGTCTGTAAACTTATTGAAGGCACCACGTATAATGCGAATGAATACATATTCCATTATCTCTTATTTGGATAAATATGTATTTACATGACAGTTACTTAATAAACATAACGAGAATGGACTTATATTTCGTGAATAAATTTCTTAGTTGAAAGATTGTTTGGTACAATTAAGTTTTGACTTGTATTTATTGATCTTATTATTGTTATCTTTTATTGCAGCTCACACACCATAATTAATCCCTGAATCCGAGGCAGAGGTGTAAGGTTTAGTTTGGTTTCATTGGGTTTTATGGCATATCAACCTTTGTAGGTTATTTAACGCCAAATCCATTTTATGTAAATAATTAGTTCTATTTCAAACAATTCAGTTTAGCATGAGTACACACTTTAATTGTCAAAAACATTTCTATTTTTAGCTATTCAGTTTAGTCAAGTAGTTCTTATTCAGTTTACAGACTTTGTTTAGTCAAGTAGTTCTTATTCAGTTTACAGACTTTGTTTACACACAGTTAAATGTCAAAACAGTTCTATGTTAAACAATTCAGTTTAGTGTAAGTACAGTTTCAGTGACAAAAACCAGTTCTATTTGAAATAATTCAGTTTAGCATAAACGCGCAGTTTAAATGAAAGTACGGTTTAATTGTCAAAAACATTTCTATTTCAAGCTATTCAGTTTACTCAAACAATTTAGTATAGCATAGGTATGCTGTTAGTTCTATTTAACCCATAGATAGGGCCCTATCAGGTGCTACCATTCCGACCAAGAGTGGACCTGGGAGCAATGGCAATAAAGGGGTGCTCCGCATTCCCCAAAGCTCCAGCATTATTGGAACCTCACCATCAGATTGTTTAGTGTCATATCCAGGACACTCATTGGGGGGTCTTACCCCTCTGCAGAGGTGAATTCAGTGTATTCTACAGCCCCAGCCGACTGGGCAACAGAGGTGTAAGGCACCCAAAAAGATATGTTTAAGCTATGACCCTTGACTGTATCTGATAGTGAGGCTCTAGTTCTGAAACCTGTGGTGTGGAGTACCCTTTATTGCCATTACTCCCAGGTCCAATCTGCCCTCGCGGGATAATACCTGTTAGGGTCCGATCTATTAATCTTTCTTTTTTTTTTAATGGTATTTCAATTTTCGTGGGTTATTTAATACCCAAACCATCCTGGTAAAATAACAGTACAGGGTGGAACGATAAAATTGTCGTCCTAAAGAAAACAACAATACAGCTTTATTTTAAAACTTTTAGTGAAAACATCAATTCAGGTAACTTGATTATGTAGTAGAGCTGACATCTATTCAATATAGCCGCATTCAGCCTCAATCACCGCCTCGACACGGATCTAGAACTGGGAGCATGCCTATTCCACTAGCGCCGGCGGGAACTCGGCGGATGGCGGCGATCAGGCAGGCTTTGGTGTTGTGGGAGGTCATGCTGGAGATGTTCTCGACGTATGACCAAACGAAGTAGTCTAGCTGGTTCAGGTCGGGGGAGGAGGAGGACCAGTGAGAGAAGGGTACAAAGTCGTAGCACTCCTTCTGAAGCCAAGCCTGGGTTTCTTTGGACTTGTGGGCCGGCGCCGAGTCCTGCTGCCACACCCAGGGTCTTCCACCGGCCACCTGATTGCACCAGGGGATCACCACACTCTTCAGCACATCCAGGTACTCTTTGGTGTTAAATTTAAGCCGACTTCGAAGATGTGAGGTGGCATGATGTGGCCCTCACTTGAAACCACACCAAAGACCATAACCGTTGCCGGAAACTTTCTTTTCATCACCCTGGGCACATCCTTGTTATTCGTGGCAATCCAGATTTGCATTTTGAGGGTGCTGGCAATGGTCCTGTTGTCATAATTTGGATCGGTAGACAGCATGAGTTGTACAGCGGCGCATCTCCGATCTCGCTCGTTGAACATTGTGTCACTTTCAGACATGATAGAAGGCTCCTATCACTCTTGGGATCTGTACACAACTGGCCAACTAGTAGATGGTCTGCAACGAAAAAATAAAACCGGTTTTCAATAAACGGAAATGGAATCATGTCGTCTTTTCTAGGGTGACAATTTTATCGTTCCATCCTGTAGTGGAAAAATTTTACCCATATTTGGGAGGTATAATAGGGGATCATTACTTTTCATAGGGTGTTAATTCGAAAGTTAACGTAATACGCAACTGGAGTTCGAACTCACTTACTACGATGTCGCAGTCCAGTACGTAAGCTACAACGCCACGAGACTTCTTCCGTGTATTAGTCGAATAGATCTTTTAAAAAATTATTCAAATTCAATGGGGTGGTGTATAAAAAAATCGGAAAAAAAACCACCTACACAAAAACT
Source organism: Sepioteuthis lessoniana (assembly GCA_963585895.1). Classification (NCBI taxonomy): domain Eukaryota; kingdom Metazoa; phylum Mollusca; class Cephalopoda; order Myopsida; family Loliginidae; genus Sepioteuthis; species Sepioteuthis lessoniana. The sequence goes on from OY757913.1 coordinate 8,396,983, forward strand.
GTAAATATGAAACCGTGACAGGTTGACATGTCGTTAAAATCAATCAATCAATCAATCAATCATAATTCTATAATGGTTAGTAATCAGCTCCGACCTTTTTCGGGAATTGGCTCAAAGTAAGAAGTGAATTAAAATCATTAAACAACATAAATTAGATATTACTGAGTAAAATATTTCGCAATTTTGTTAATCTAAAATTTAGTGGCAGTCAGTGCTGGACTTAGAAACTAAATAAGATATAGCTGAGGGTACGCCCAGGGGACCTAATTTAGAAAATACATATCTTTATTTTATCATTACTTTTTAGTCACACTAATTCATTAAAAATTAAATGCAGTTTCTTCCAAGCAGCGGTCGTGTCGATACTGCTATATGGATGCACTACATAAACGCTAATAAACGGATGGAGAAAAAGCTTGACGGCAACTACACAAGAATGCTGCGAGCAATATTGAACATGTCCTAGAGGCAACACCCCACAAAGAAGCAGCTATACGGCCACCAACCACTCATCACGAAAACTATCCAAATTAGACGAACCAGACATGGAGGGCACTGCCAGAGAAGTAGGGAAGAGGTCATAAGTGGACCCCTTCACGTGGCCGAGCAAAGGCAGGGCGATTTCTTTAACGTTTATATTAATATAAAAATGATTGTAGAGCATTAATTATTTGAGAAAACTGCGGGCTTGTCACGCAATTCAGTACTCGAAGTTTTCCGTTTATCTTTACTTGAATACTAACCGTAAAGCCAAACTTGTTTCTGCTGTGACTATTAAAACACATTCTGTCTGATGTTAAAATTAAAAAAGGTTTCTTATATTATTTTACATTATGTGATAAATTCTAATTTGGTTTACTGTAACTGTTGTACTAAGCCCATAAGTCTGTGATTAATACCACACATTTAATAATAATTAACTGCCTTTGAAAAAAAACAAACTTGCCTCGCCCTGGAAATGGCTTGTGTGTTTGTGTGGGTGTGTTTGTGTGTTTTCATCTCGACTAATATTCTTTGATAATGTTATTTTTTGGAAAACAATTCGATAGCAGAAAGTATAAAAGTGCCTGTGGTGTAATAGTTATCGTCGTAGGAAAGGGACACGACGACACGAGTTCAAATCTTGGACGAGACTGATTGCATTTCACATAGCACTAATACCTTTGGGAAAGGTAGGAATCCAATTATTCTCCTTCCAGCTATAAGTAAATGGTAGGGCAGACTGGGTTCTTCAGCCTTGGTGAGGCAACTAGTCAAGGAGAAGGAATACTCTGAATTCAAACCTGTTAAACTCTGCTTAAAAATTGACCTTGTGTCATATCCTGTCCGAGCGGAGGGGTTGGTAAATATGATAAAAGTAATTTAAATGGAAGAAGCAGAAATTAAGAAACATGAACATAATAAGGTGTAACTCCTCTTTTGGTCAAAATAACGGCGGCTACGCAACGTGACGTGGAGTCTATGAGATGAAGGAGTCGTTGCATGGGTATATTTACGTGCGCTCCAAGTTCATTCATAATTGAGTTGTGTTTGTTGGGTGTGGCGTCAAGGAATTTTGTAATGTCAGGAACACATTGAATACATCCTCAATACGTGCTTAAATCTGGTGTGTTCGGTGATAGAATAGAGTTTGGAAGCTAGGGGAGCGTTCTTGGAACTAGTTTTGTTCTTTTATACTTTTACCTTTCTCAACACACATACATCAAACAGGAGAGTTAATTTCCACTAATGAGGTGGTGTGTATGTGGGGGGCGCATACCGTGAATAACTGTTTGTAATTTTCTTTACTACTTCAGTTAGTCGTACTCGTCACTATCAGTGCTGCATTTAGACCTTTGACAGACATGCCAATCGGGGATTTCTTTATACAGGATACACCTGTGTAAACAAGCGGAAGCAGCTCACGTGGGTTGACAACCAGAAGAATGGTTACTAGTTATGAAATTATATATACACAGATATCCACCGAGTTATGGTCAGTCTAAGTCTCGGAGTTGGTGGTGGGCAGCAGTCCTCGGCGGAACCCATTTGAGAACGTTCCATCAAAGAACCAGGGACGTAAGGGCATGAATATGGAATCATAGCCTAGTTGAGAAGAATTGGGTCAATATCGTAGTCTTCTAAGTTCACCAAGTCATCCGCCAGTCTGTGTCCGCGTCCACCGTCTCCCTGTCTCTCTCATAATTACAGAAGTTTTAACTTAAGAAAGAATAAAGAGGCATATTTCCATATTCTTTCTTGTTAACGATCATTTGCATTCCGTTAGAATCACCCTTTAAAAGCTGACATCTCTCACCCTGTCCAAAGTCTCTAAAGAAGGTTCAACTCATCAAACAGATTTGATATACACAAATTACATAATTATTTTTTATGTCACCAGGTTTGTATATTTTGCCGCACATGTTCTCTAAGAAGGCAATCTGATAGATATATATTCAATGTAACCGATATCACCGTCGCTAATAAGATAAAATAGAATGAAGACTGGTATGGAATTTTTAATTAATTTTTGTGACTAGAATGCAAAATATTAATGTATTTCCCTATGATTTCTCTTTCTCTATTAACCCAGTCGACTGAGGCTGTAGAATACACCGACTGCATCCCCCGTAACGAGTGTCCTGGATATGACACTAAACAATCTGATGGTGAGGTATTTCTGGAGCTTTGGGGAATCCAGAGTACCCTTTCATTGACACTGTTCTCAGGTTCACTCTGGCCTGGAGATCTAGCACCTGATAGAGTCCTATCTATGAGTCAAATAGAACTGTTTGATATTTAAACTGAGTAAAAACAATAACTTATGTTAAGCTGAATTGCTTGAAATAGAACTGTTTGATTATTTAACTGTGTGTAAAAAAATGACTGATGTTTAATTGAATTATAAGTGATACATAAGAATACTTGGAACCATTTTACTGTGTTCAAACGAATGAGTAATGTTAAGTAAGAAGTAAATAGTTATTCGTGTAACAATTTCACGGTGTGCAAACAAATAATTAATATTAAATAGAATTATTACAGTTCGATAACAATAATAGAAGCTGTTTAACGGTGGAAACAACGGTAAGGCTAGTATGCAAACAAATGAGTTCTAACTCATTTAAAAATGAAATTACTAACAATTTATTCACTTACAAATAATATATGTACAGGGTGGAACGATTAAATTGTCGCCCTAGAAAAGACGACATGATTCCATTTCCATTTAATGAAAACTGTTTTCTTTTTTTTTTTTTGTTACAGACCATCTACTAGTTGGCCAGTTGTGTACAAATCCCAAGAGCGATAGGAGCCTTCTATCATGTCTGAAAGTGACACAATGTTCAACGAGCGAGATCGGAGATGCGCCGCTGTACAACTCATATTCTCTACCGATCCAAGTTATGACCACAGGACCACTGCCAGCACCCTCAAAATTCAGATATGGATTGCCACAAATAACAGGGACGTGCCCAGGGTGATGAAAAGAAAGTTTCCGGCTACGGTTATGATCTTTGGTGTGGTTTCAAGTGAGGGCCACATCATGCCACCTCACATCTTCGAAGTCGGCTCGAAAGTCAACACCAAAGTGTACCTGGATGTACTGAAGAGTGTGGTGATCCCCTGGTGCAATCAGGTGGCCGGTGGCAGACCCTGGGTGTGGCAGCAGGACTCGGCGCCGGCCCACAAGTCCAAAGAGACCCAGGGTTGGTTTCGGAAGGAGTGCTACGACTTTGTACCTTTCTCTCACTGATCCCCCTCCTCCCCCGACCTGAACCCGCTGGACTACTTTGTTTGGTCACGCGTCGAGAACATCACCAACATGACCTCCCACAACACCAAAGCCAGCCTGATCGCCACCATTCGCCGAGTATTTGCCGAGCTCCCGCCGGCGCTTGTAGAAAAGGCATGCTCCGTATCGAGGCGGTGATTGAGGCTGAATGCGGCTATATTGAATAGATGTCAGCTCTACAACATAATCAAGTTACCTGAATTGATATTTTCACTAAAAGTTTTAAAATAAAGCTGTTGTGTTGTTTTCTTTAGGACGACAATTTTTTCGTTTCACCCTGTATATCCGTTTCAATGCGTGTCAACAAATGACTGATGTTGATTGTCGTTACATACAATAACTGAAACCATTTAACTTTGAGGAAAAATTAAAAAAACAAAACAATGAGCTCAGGCTAATTTGAGAATGCCTCCCAGTCTACTGGGGCTGTAGAAAACACTGATTACATCTCTGCAGAGGGATAAGACCTCCCGCCCCCAACCAACGACTGTCCTGTGTATATGACACTAAACAATCTCAGCCCAGTCTGCAGGAGCTGTAGAATACACCAACTGCATCTCTGCTGATGGGTAAGACTCCTTCTCAGCGAGTATCCTGGTTATGACCCTAAGCTAGTGGGGAATACAGCGTACCTCTTCACTGCCATTGATCCCAGGTTCATTCTGGTCCGGAGTAGTAGCACCTGATAAGGTCCTATCTATGGGTCAAATAGAACTGTTTGATATTTAAACTGTGTGCAAACAAATACCTTATGCTAAATTGAATTGTTAGAAATAGAACTGTTTGATCATTTAAATGTGTAAACAAATGTCTAATGATTAGTTGAATTGTTAGTGATACATTTAACTATGAGAAAAATGAGTAATGGTGATTAGAACAATTAGTTTTAAATAGGAATTCTTGTAACCACTTTGCTGCACGCAAACAAATGATTAATATTGAACAATCAGCGTTAGACAGCAGTAATTGAAACCAATTTTATTGCGTAGAACCAATAGCCATACTAGAGTGTAAACAAATGAGTTCTATCTAAACTAATCTCATACATATCATGTATATCTATTTAAATGTGTGCAAACAAATGACTGATGTTAAATTGTGACTGTTATATAGCAATACTTGAAACCATTAAACTGTGTGCAAAAAAGAGCTCAGGCTCATTTAAGAATGTTATCTATAAAATGTGTTTATAAATCATATATATATTTAATATAGGTATACAAAGAGGATTTACCATTAAATAACCTACACTGGTTGATATGCCATAAAACCAAACCAAGCCAAATCATAAATATTTAATATATATGTACAAAGAGAATTTACCATCAAATAACCTACAATGGTTGATATGCCATAAATCCAAACCAAGCCAAATCATATATATTTAATATATATATGTATAAAGAGGATTTGGCATTAAAAACCCAACCAAATCAAATCCTATATATCTATATTTATATGTATAAAGAGGATTTGGCATTAAATAACCCACAATCGTAGATATGCCATAAAACCAAACCCAAACTAGACTAAACTTAGTACAAGGCAACAATCAAAAAACACTTTTTACTGTTATCACTGTGTAACAATCCTTACTTAAACATTGAGTTACCCTCCGACTTTCACATTGTTGTCAAAAAAAAAAAAAAAAAAAAAGAAAGAAAAAAGAGCAAATAAAATAAATAGCATTTCTGAAACTTTTCAAAGTGATTCCTCTTACTTAAAAAAATAAAATGTTTGTTTTAGAGAGTATTACATCCAGATTGTTATTTTGGAGGTAATTGTAAAAAGTGTTAAGTTTTTTCTTCTTAGCGTCCTGATTTTAAATTCTGAATTTACTTTACTGAAAACGAATGTAAACTTATCAGTTATTCACCATGTTTTTTTTTCTATTCGAGATGAAGAACAAACACACACACACACACACACACACACACACACACACACACACACACACACACACACACACACTCTTATATAACACGCACGCACACATGTACGTACGTATATATATATATATATATATGTATATTTTTTTCATTCGAGATGAAGAATGTACACACACACACACACACACACACACACACACACACACACACACACACAGACTTATATAGCACGCACACACACATGTACGTATATATATATATATATATATATATTCGTATGCAGGGGCAAAGTATCTCCTTCTTCTTCACTGGAAACGAATGTATACTTATCAGTTATTCACAATGTTTTTTTTCTATTCGAGATGATGGACACACACACACACACAGACAAATATATATATATATATATATATATATATATATATATATATATATATATTTGTGTTCGGGTGTTAAGTAACTCCTTTTGAAATAAGTTCTTGCAATCTATCCCGACAGAGATCTAACAGGAGCGTTGCTCATACTGCGTGAAAATACATGAGGGAGTTTCTTCTTTAACTTGTTAAACAAACAAGTTCACTTGTTTAGAAATGATATCAACTCTTTAAAGCCAACTCGCTAGCATCAGATACGACAGGAATACGACGAGAAATGTCGGGAAGGATTGCGTGAACACCTGGAAAGATCTCAAACTTGACTATCTAAAATTGTTCTTAAGTTTGAAGACGTATGTGTTGATGTAAATTCGTGAACTTGAATGTTAAAAGATATAAAGTCCAATCTTACCGTTAAAATTGTTACATGACATGACAAGATAATACGTTAAGGAAAAAAGTTTCATTTCAAACATGGTCGAAAATGTTGTTCTACTTTTTAAGGGCCTAGTCGGTTGGGGCTATAGAATACAACGACTGTATCTCTGCAGACGGGTAAGACCCCCACCAACAACAAGTATTCTGGATATGAGACTAAACAATCTGATGGCGAGGTTCCAGTAACACTGGAGCTTTGGGGAATGCGGAATAACCCATTATTGCCATCACTCCCAGATCCACTCTGGCCTGGAGTGGTCGCACCTGGTAGCGTCCTGTCTATGGGTCAAATAGAACTAAACTGTGTACTTATACTAAACTGAATTGTTCGAAAAGGAACTGTTTTTGTACGCTAAATTGAATTGTTTAAAATAGAATTGTTTGACTTAACTGAATAGCTTGAAATAAAAATGTTTTTGACATTAAACTGAATACTTTACGGGAAACGAATTTAAACTTATCAGTTATTCACCATATTTTTTTTTTATTTGAGATGAAGAACGCACACACACACACACACACACACACACACACACACACACACACACACACACACACACACACACACAGAGAATTATATAGCACGCACACACACATGTACGTATATATATATATATATATATATATATATATATTCGTATATTGTTTGAAATAGAACTGTTTGTTTGTATAAAATGGATTTGACATTAGATAATCTACAAAGGTTGATATGCCATAAAACACAAACAAACAAAAATCTACTTTTTAAGTGCAATATAAAGCGGTTTAATCAATATCAATAATCGGTAAAACTTTGTTCTTTGTAGACAGCAATCAGTTTGCTCGTAAAACTGGCATATTTCGCTTGTCTTTTACAGGGATCTTAAACACTTTGGTCTTTGGACAGCATGTCCTCTGTAAATTACTTTTCTATGGCCTGTCGTGGAACAATTTTAATTACTAATATTTTCCTAAAACTTGGTAATTTGTCCTTCATCACTGACCATGATTCTCTCCAGAGAAGGGTAGAATTTACTTTAATATTTCAATCGCTTTCACCTCAAGATCAAAAGTTGGAAAATAGAAATAATCCAATTTTATTTACATAAGAAAAAGCAAAAAAAAATTCTTAATTAGAACATTTGAGAAATCTACATCGACTTGTTTTAAAGATCTATTGTGATGAAGGACAACTGAGATTATAGAAAATTAACTCATACAACAAAAAATGAGAATATTTTTTTGTTTCATAAACGGAGAAGCGGTCAATTGGACAACTTATTGACGTGTAGGATATACTTGAGATGACAGACGATTAACACGCACAAAAGAACATATAGAAATTTGTTTTGTTTCACAACGTAAGAATCATATTAGCATGGGGGAAGGTGTACCTGAGATGACAGATAAAACACGCAAATAGAAAATCATAGAAAAATGTTTGTGAGGGGATTGTTAAATAAACAGAAATTATATTTGCTATTTTTTTAAAGGTTATAAAATTTGGAATTTTGATGGTGATTTATCTGTTTCAATAATGTTTATCGCACATTAAAAGAACATATAGAAATTTGTTTTGTTTCACAACGTAAGAATCATATTAGCATGGGGGAAGGTGTACCTGAGATGACAGATAAAACACGCAAATAGAAAATCATAGAAAAATGTTTGTGAGGGGATTGTTAAATAAACAGAAATTATATTTGCTATTTTTTTAAAGGTTATAAAATTTGGAATTTTGATGGTGATTTATCTGTTTCAATAATGTTTATCGCACAATTTATTGCAATTCACTCATGAATTTTCATCAATTTAATAAAAAAAAGTAAAAATAAAAAGTAAAAAATAACAAACAAAAAAAAAGTAAAAAATAACAAACAAACAAAAAATAAATAAATAAAAAGTAAAAAATAACAAACAAAAAAAAAAATAAAAAGTAAAAAATAACAAACAACCAAACAAAAAAACAGAATTTATCAAAAATAAAAACAGTAAAAAAAGGAATTTAATAAAAATGGAATTAAAAAAAACATGAAAGGGAAAATTTGTCCCAAAACATTTTGTACAAATTTCCCATATTTTGCTTTTTATTTGAGTATTCATTTTGATGAAAAAAAATGTATAGTAGCCTATCAGGTGTATTGAAAATTAGCATTAAAACCGTTAGAAATTATGCCCCTCACTTTTGACTCACTGTACCTCTCCCCTAGGACGTGATGGTCTTGTTGAGTTCCTGTGTTTGAAACCCCTGGTTTACTTAGCAGACCAAGAGAATGCTTTAGCATAAAAACAAATGGAAAAACAAAAAAGCAAAATATAAAAAAAAAAAAAAGAAAGCGATTCTCACATCGAGAGGGAAGTTTCTAACATTAAACAATAATTAGCTGAAAGCCAATTTGCTGCAAGACGTAACTAATTGTTTAAAATTTCAAAAGAAAAATAAACGAATCCCTGTTCGTACTAACAGATCTTTTTATTTAAAGAATAACCAGCTGCAGTGGGGCTAAAAATACGATGACTGTAACCTCTGTAGAGAGAGTAAGACGCCCCCACCAAAAAAGAGGTGTCCTGGATATAACACTAAACTGCATTTGGTGGTGAGACTCCTGTTTTGGAGCTCTGGGTAGTTTAAAGTAATCTTTCATTGTCATTACTCCAAGATATACTATGACCCGGAGTGGTATCACTTGTTAGGGTACAATCTTAGAGGAGAGTCCCAGTGGTGCAGTGGCTGACGTGCTGGATTGCGATATTGAAGTAAGCAAGTTCGAACCTCAGTCGTGCTTTTACGTTCACTTTTGGACTGATATCTTTCCCAAAGATTTGAAATCCTTTATCCCTTCCCTTCAGTTATGGGTTAAATAGTATCATTCCTACGTGGTGCATTTAATACTTTTCCAGACTTTTTTGTACAGGAATTTAAAATTGTTGTTGACTCTTGAAAATTACATATGTTATTGCTATACATCTTATGAGATGACTGACCAGTTTTTATGATTTCAGCTTCAAATGAACAGCTACAGCAGCAATTGGAATACACCCTACAAAAACCTGATTGTCATAGCTGGTGAATTTCAGAAATGCAATCTGGACGTGAGGATACTTTAGAAGAACGATATGCAATAAAATTGTGTTTTAAACTTGGAAAAAAATGCCATAGAAACGTATGGAATGCTTCAGACTGCTTTTGGAGCATCTTGCATAAATCGAGCATGAGTTTTTGAGTGGCATAAGAGATTTAAGGAAGGCACGGAGTCTGTGAGGGATGATGAGAGGTGTGGGAGGAGTAAGGAAGTCAATACAGCGGAGTTGATTGGCCAAAGGGTTAGGGTTAGGGTTACTATGTTGAGGTTTTAAGGGAGTTTAGGAAGAGATTCCTTGGGAAGAGGCCAGCACTCTTCAAATCGGGTCAGTGGCATTTCCAGCTGGACAATCTACCAGTACACATCTCCATCCTTGTCACAGACTATTTGACCAAGATGGACATCAAGACAGTTTCTCACCCTCCCTATAGTCGAGACCTTGCTCTCTGTGTCTTTTGGTTATTCCCTAAGCGCAGAGGATGTCGTTATGAGACAATTGAGGAGATGAAAGAGGCTGTGACGAAGGTCATTGACACGCTCACACAAGAGGACTTCCATGGGGCTTTCCAGAAGTCGTAGGAACGGTACAACAAGTGCATTGCAACCGGAGAAGATTACTTCGAAGGGGACTAGAATTTCATATGTGTGCTATCAATAAAAGTGCTCATACGAAAAAAGTCTGGAAACTTATTTAAGATCCTCGTATTTCTCTAAAAGGATGAATTTAGCAATGAATAACCCACGAAAGTTGATATACCATTAGGCAAAGAAAGCAAACCAAACCCTTCTTTGGGTCAAGTAGATCTTTTTAAAAATTATTCATATTCCATAGGACCGTGTGCAAAAAAGAAAGAAAAAAGTCTTAAGAAACAAATACCCATAAAACGTAAATATAAACGTACAACGAACGTAATTCCTTATCCTCTAGGCATAAAATAGCCGTAAACGGGTTAACATGCTGTTACAATCAATCTCTCAAACAACCAATCAATCTTAACCAGCATAGATAAGTACTTCAGTTCGTACTAAAACGCTGTAATACAGAATATAAGAATAATGATCATACAAACCTGAATATATGAATCTAGTTAATGAAATTCTATAAAGAACATGGAATACCAGACTTCTCCAATAGAGAATATAAGAATATAAGATACATATATATTGGACAGTAAAAAAATATGTAACGTATATATTATCAAAATGTATAATATATGCATTCTGGAATATGAGAATATGTACATTTTGCCACCCAGAATAATGTAGTAACATTTAAGTTCGGTGACCCAGACTTAAAACTCGACAAAACATGATACTCGTGGAACTACAAATACAATGTTTGGAAAAATTGTGTTTTGGGAAATTTGCAAATAATCCCTCAGCTTAGACGTGGTGAATATTTCTCCATTAAACCAAACTGTGAATATCTTTACAAGAATCAGGTGTAAACGTATTCCTTTCAAAACCAAAGATTCCATTCACTTTTCAAGAACCAGATGTCGGTATTTTCGTTCTCGACATGACCACACGTGGATGTACCGTACTGATTCTTGGCAAGATGTTTAAATGCTGTTCAAAATATTCACGTAAAAATGCGAATGCTTTAGCCATAGCCTCAAGGGAAAATATGCTGTGAGTGTGTGGGGGGCATTGAGTGCTGTTTTACATGCACGTGTACCAGTATTAGGGCGAGTTAAAAATTTTGCAAGCCCAGTCGGCTGAGGTTGTAGAACAGGCCGACTTCATCTCTGCAGAACGGCAATCCCCTACCCAAAAAGGCGCAGCCCAATCGGCTGAGGCTGTAGAATAGGCCGACTTCATCTCTGCAGAGGGGTAAGACCCAACCAAAAAGGAACAGCCCAATCGGCTGAGGCTGTAGAATAGGCCGACTTCATCTCTGCAGAGGGGTAAGACCCAACCAAAAAGGAACAGCCCAATCGGCTGAGGCTGTAGAGTAGGCCGACTTCATCTCTGCAGAGGAATAAGACCCTACCCAAAAAGGAGCAGCCCAATCGGCTGAGGTTGTAGAACACGCCGACTTCTCTCTTGATTTATTCCTCGTTATTGCTTGCTTGTCATGGAGTTCTCTGATGAGACGTAACCGGAGGAAAAAGGTCGGTTTTTTAGTACTTACGATGACTGATATTTGTTGTTATAAACGAAAGTAGTATTTCTTAGAATTTACTAAGTTTTGCTTAGTCTAGCACATAGGCCTCGGGTTGGTTGGTTGGTTTTACAGCATATCAACGCTTTTCAAGTGCTTTAACATCGAATTAAATTTCAAACAATTCAGTTTAGTATAAGTATAATTTTTGTTTACAAACGGTTAAATGTCAAAACAGTTCTATTTCAAACAATTCTGTTTCGCATAAGTATACGGTTTCAATGTCAAAACAATTCTACTTCAATCAATTCAGTTTAGCAAAAGTTCCGACAGTTCTATTTCAAACAGTTCAGTTTAGCATAAGTACACAGTTTAGTTCTACTTGACTTGTAGATAGGACCCAATCAGGTGCTACCACTCCGAGCCAGAGTGGACCTGGGAGCGATGGCAACGAAGGGGTACTCCGCATTTCCCAAAGCTCCAGCATTACTGGAACCACACCATCAGATTGTTTAGTGTCATATTCAGGATATTCGTTAGGAGAATCTTACTCCTCTGCGGAAAAGCAGTCAGTATATTCAACATGCTTCAGATTGATGACAGTACTTACTATCTGTTACTAAGTGGTTACCCAACTAAATATTGATTACTGTTTAATTTTGCTGAACTGGCGAGAATCGGTGCTTTCAATGTGACAAGTCGTAAGCCACTGGTAATGGAATCATTGAACCGAGTTCGAATTTGGGTTAAAGCAACTTAACACTTTCACACAAATGATCTCGATGAAAAACAACTCTTCTTCTGTTCTCTCCCATCATCGGAGCTCGGTGGAGGTGGTGAGCTTAGCCAAACTGTTATTGTCGTAAGGCCATAGAATCGGTGACCAAGTTAAAATCCTAGACGACGCCGGCTGCGTTTTACTTCACACTTATACTCCTGGGAAAGGCATGAACCCATCTGTTCTTACTCCCCTATAGATAAATAGTTGGTCAGACTTGTTTCTTTAGCCTTAGATAGACAACTAGTCTAGAAGAACGAAAACTAAATTCAAATCAACTTTACTCCGATTAAAAATTGACCTTGTTTCATATCCTGCCAGAGAAGGAGAGACGTCCGTGATCTGACTTAGAATATGTATATTTATATATGAATGCATACGCTGTCCTTGGCTGTGGCAGGAGATGATTGTTGCACTGGGGTTGCCATAAAACGAAGCTACCATCATCCTTGGTTGTATTTTCTCGATGCTATTTAGTGATTTTAGGGTCCATGGTCCTATAAGCATCCCTACACTTCCTATCGCGACGTCGACAGAGTTTTCCCATACAGATGCTGAGACAAACTTTAATCCACTGTTCGTATCGTGGTATTTAATATCCTCGCTATGAAGGTATCTTTGTTTTGTTTGCGTATTATGTCTATGTCATGATCTATCGCAGAAACTGTCAGCTCTGGTAGTTGGTCTATTCTAATTAATGTTCTAACGTTGAATGTCGCTATTTGTATTGTGCTTTTACATTTCAGTAATCTTTATTTTAGTTTGAGCTCAGTAGCTGATTTTAAAACACTGGGCCAGAGCTCTAAACTCAGCAGGACGCACCTTTTTTTACCCGCGCAAAAAGCGATGCGGTTTGGACTAGTGGTTTGTGTATGAGTCATGGTAATCATTCGATGGCTGTATTTGTATTCTCATCTATAGAAGCCCCTCTAATAGATGAGCAGTAGTAGTTCCCTGATCGAATTATTTGATCCTGGCCGTTGTCCCGTGCGATTCGTCCGCCCAGTACCTGGTTAGGCATACCGTTGACTCGTCGTTGGGTTCGTCCGCCTTTACGTCCACCATGCTGCTTCCCACGGCTTTCGAAAAGTCCACTGTTCCTTTATTTCAAATTCACCAGAGAGTCCTTATTTATGGTTCATAGCATCCGTAGAGGAATTCTATTTTTACGCTAATTAAGGTTTTCAAACGGTACTAAATTCGAAATGTATTAGCATTTTTTACTTCCTTTTTCATGGTTCAACTGCAACTTGGAATTACAGTAATAGATTTTTGCATTTAAAGCACAGATGATATTCAACAGTGATTTTACATATAATAAAATCTTTCATGCATTTTAAAATGATAATATAGTAAAAAACAAAATAGCTAACCGTGAGTAGTGTCTCATCAACCGAGAAAAAAATCAAAACGCGACTAGCAAAGGCATGGAGAGTTATCGGTAGACTATCGGTCACATATAAATCAGACCTGACTGATAAGATAGAACACAGTTTTTTCCAAGCAGCAGCCGTGTCAGTACTGCTATGTGGATGCACTACATGGACGCTAACTAGAGGCAACATAGAGAATCTTGATGGCAATTACATAAGAATGCTGCGAGCTGTAATCAATAAGTCCTAGAGGTAACACACCACAAAACAGCAGAGTACGGTCACCTACTACCCATCACGAAAACTGTCAAAGTTAGACGAACCAGACATGCGGTACACTGCTGGAGAAGCAAGGTCGAACTTATAAGCGATATACTCCTGTGAACCCCATCACATGAACAAGCAAAGTCTGGACAACCAACAAGAACCTATATACAACAGTTCTGTGCCAATACAGGATGTAGCCTTGAAGACCTACCGGGAGCGATGGATGATAGAGGCGGGTGGCGAGAGAGGGTCAGGGAGATCTACGCTGGTAGCGTGACATGGTGATGATGTATACGCTACAAATACGTATTTTTTCAGCATAATTGCCTTCCTTGTTAATGCACTTAATTAATCAAATAGAACAGATATTAATAGGTGAAAGTTTCAGTTATAGATTCAGCAAATAATTACAGGTCAGTCTACTGACTTATTGATCCACCCACACGAATAAAGAAAAAGATAGATCATTGAGTTAAATTGAAAATCCTCTCCCCCATAATTATCTGGCCAGTTCCAAGTCAGGCCAGCAATTCTTTGCAATCTCGTTCTTTTTGTATCCTGGCACTTAGAGAGATGTGCCAAGCAAATATTAAAAATATCACATATTAACTCGTACGTTAAGACCTACCTTCCAACTTACGTCGTGTCTTCAATAGGTTTCCAGACTTTTTTGTACAGGCATTTAAAATTGTTGTAGACTCTTGAAAATTCACTATGTTAATGCTATACATCTTATGAGATGACTGACCAATTTTTATGATTTCAGGTTCAAATGAACAGTTACAACAGCAATTGGATTACACCTTACTAAAGCCTGATTGTCACAACTGGTGAATTTCAGAAATGCAATCTGGACGTGACGACACTTTAGACGAACGATATGCAATAAAATTGTGTTTTAAACTTGGAAAAGATGCCACAGAAACCTACGGAATGCTTCAGACTGCTTTTCGACTATCTTGCATAAACCGAGCATGAGTTTTTGAGTGGTATAAGAGATTCAAGGAAGGCACGGAGTCTGTGAGGGATGATGAGAGGTGTGGCAGGAGTAAGGAAGTCAGAACACCAGAGTTGATTGGCCAAAGGGTTAGAGTTAGGGTTACTATGTTGAGGTTTTAAGGGAGTTCAGGAAGAGATTCCTTGGGAAGAGGCCAGCACTCTTCAAATCGGGTTAGTGGCATTTCCACCAGGACAATACACCAGTCCACAACTCCATCCTTGTCACAGACTATTTCAGCAAGATTGGCATCAAGACAGTTGATCACCCTCCCTATAGTCGATACCTTGCTCCCTGTGACTTTTCTTATTCCCTAAGCTCACAGGCTGTTGTTATGAGACAATTGAGGAGATGAAAGAGTCTGTGACGAAGGTCACTGACACGCTCACACAAGAGGACTTCCATGGGTCCTTCTAGAAGTTGCAGGAACGATACAAGTGCATTGCAGCTGGAGGAGTTTACTTCGAAGGGGAATAGAGTTTTTTGTGTGTACTATCAATAAAAGTGCCTATACGAAAAATGTCTGGAAACTTATTTAATGATCCTCGTATCTATCTCGCATTGGTGTGTGTAACGGTTCTCCTATTTCTCCGAAACATGATGACTTCATTGTTACGACTTAGCGTTGCATTTTCTTTTTTGTGGGTCAGATATCTGCTCCATCGTGACTAGAAATCATTGATAATTATGAGTTGACTTCTAGGAGGTTCACTAAGCGTAACGGTTATCGTCGTAGGAAATGGAATCGACGATTGGAGATAATAATCTTGGGCGAGGCTCTTTACGTTTCACTTCTCACTTATGCCCTTTCACATTTCTTGCAAGTTTATATCTTATTTAGTTTCGTGTTAATGTAGCTGAAATATAGTTTTGAAAAAGTAATTTAGATCTTTTTGTTCTCAGTTACTAAGCAACACTTTGTCGGATACATAAACCTTAAGTTGCTCTCAGTTCCTGATGGTCATCCATTGTTTATTAAACAGGTTTATTGTTGCTTAAGTTCTGAGATCTAACAGGAATCGCTGCCTTTAGCGTAACTTGAACGCAATTCAGTTTTTTTATGTTTCTATTTGTGCTTTTTTAAAGAAGTGTCACGGATATGACATAAAACCAACTGATTGTGAGGCACCATTCTTAGAGCTTTGGGGAATGTGGAGTACACTGTTATTGCCATTACTCTCAGGTTCACTCTGGCACGGAGTGGTAGCAGTCCTCTATACCTCGGTGTAGCAGCTATTGGAAAGAGAGCCTTCGAATTGCCCTTGATTACGGTTGGCCAATTTACTTACTATATATATATATATATATACGAGGGTTATTCAGCAAGTATGGGTAATTTTTCGAAAAAAGCAAGATAAATTTTTCTCCGTATTTTACCATGAATGAACATTCTCTCTCTCTCTCTCTCTCTCTCTCTCTCTCTCTCTCTCTCTCAATATATATATATATATATATATATATATATATATATATATATATGTGGTGCGTTCAATAATTTTCCAGATTTTTTTTTGTACAGGCATTTAAGATTGTCGTAGACTCTTGAAAATTCACTATGTTATTGCAATACATCTTATGAGATGACTGACCAATTTTTATGATTTCAACTTCAAATGAACAGCTACAGCAGCAATTGGATTACACCCTACTAAAGCCTGATTGTCACAGCTGGTGAATTTCAGAAATGCAATCTGGACGTGAGGATACTTTAGAAGAACGATATGCAATAAAATTGTGTTTTAAACTTGGAAAAAAATGCCATAGAAACGTATGGACCGCTTTTCGACTATCTTGAATTAATCGAGCATGAGTTTTTCAGTGGCATAAAAGATTCGAGGAAGGCACGGAGTCTGTGAAGGATGATGAGAGGTGTGGGAGAAGTAAGGAAGTCAATACACCAGAGTTGATTGGCCAAAGGATTAGGGTTAGGGTTATTATTTTGAGGTTTTAAGGGAGTTTAGGAAGAGATTCCTTGGGAAGAGGCCAGCACTCTTCAAATCGGCTCAGTGACACTTCCAACAGGATATTGCACCAGTCCACAACTCCATCCTTGTCACAGACGATTTCAGCAAGATAGGCATCCTGACACTCCCTCACCCTCCCTATAGTCCAGACCTTGCTCCTTGTGATTTTTGTTTATTACCCAAGCTTACAGGCTGTCGTTATGAGACAATTGAGGAGATGAAAGAGTCTGTGACGAAGGTCATTGACACGCTCACACAAGAGGACTTCCATGGGTCCTTCCAGAAGTTGTTTGGAACGGTACAACAAGTGCATTGCAGCCGGAGGAGATAACTTTTAAGGGGAGTAGAGTTTTTTGTGTGTACTATCAATAAAAGTGCTCACACGAAAAAAGTATGGAAACGTATTTAATGATCCTTGTTTATATATATATATATAAGAAACAAATGGGCATTTAATAATCATTAGATTCAGCCCAAAATTCTTCTCATACAGAATAAAAATAAAATTAAAAAAAAGAAAAATCTTTTGGCCCTTACAAGAAAACAAAAAAAAAAAAATCTGTGGAACGTGAGGTTCAATTATTGTTGCTGCATTTGAAACGGTCTCCAGAAGCCAGGAGAATGAACTGAAGGAATTGAAAGTCAATGGTTTATGCTAAATTGAATTGCTAGAAATAGAACTGTTGGATCATTTAACTGAGTGGAAACAAACAACTGTTGTTTCATTGGTTGTTAGTTATACATAGTAATACTCGGAACCATTTAACAGCGAACAAATGAGTAACGTTGAATAAAACAATTAGTGTTAAATAGCAAAACTTGTAACCACTTAACTGTCCGCAAACAAATGCCTAATAGTGAATAGAATTATTTGTGTTACATAGAAATACTTGAAACCATTTGAATGTAAAAGAAAAAATTAGCTCAGGCTCATGAACAAAATGAGTTTACAAATCAGTCTATATGTATAAAGACGGCTTGGCATTAAATTACCTACAAGGGTTGATATGCCTTAAAAACCAACCAACCAACCAACCAACAAAATTACAGGGATGAAAAATTAGCTTATTTTTGTAATTCTAAAACGATAATTTTCTCTTTATAAATGTGGTTTCCATTTACACGCAGCTGGGTTTCTTTTTCGGACAGAGAATATCAAAAATTAATAACAGCCGGGAGATCCATTTATCCTCAGCAGCCTTTTATAGTGCTAAAACTGCTATTAAATCTGATTGGACTGATAAATTCCTGGAAAAGGCACAATAAGAAAAGCGACCTAAGGTGATATTCTCTATCAGCTGGTTATACGGAATCGCCTCTAAATCTTGACCTGATCCCAAATTTTGCTGCTGTCCAGTGAGAAATAAACGGCGCTAATGAAGCTTTCTGTAATTTTTGCTGGGTATTACTTTTATATAGTTGGACCTTTGAATACGCTAAGCGAATCCCCCAGCAAAAAGGATTGAATCACTCCACCAGAAAAGGGCTGTATCACACTAAACTGCATCCAATAACGAGGCTCCAGTTCTAGAACTCTGAGGGGTGTGGAGTACCCCTTCATTACCATTACTCTCTGCTAACTCTGACCCGAAGTACATGTTAGATCAAATAGATCTTTTAAAAAATCAATCATGTTCGATTGGAATGCTTAACGCCATACAACAGTAAATTGTTTTTATTTATGAGGCTGAAGAAAGGTTTATCGTGTGTGTCACAGCTACTAGCAGGAGATGCAGGGTGCTGCTAGGTCCGGGAACTCAGCTAGCATGTGTGCTCCCTACTTGTAACCGGTAGAAAAAGGTTTGTTCGTGTCAGCTGAGGTGATAAAAGCTTATGTGAAAGAGTTTCTCTTTAGCCCAAGGAAGCTCATCTTTACAGGCATGCGAGATTGCGCTTTCTGTCAGAGGCCTTCTGGGGAACTATTACTTTTGCATTTATTTATTCTGCTTTTTATATTATTGTCTTTTTAAAAAAATATTCTCGATTCCCTCATATTAAGAATAGTTATTCAAAGTTATAATTGTTTACTAATTAATTATTAATATGTTAGTGGAAACGATGCAAAAAGGATAATTATGATGAAATGAAAAATACTTGAATCCATATGATTATTAGTAATAAATAGAAATACTTGATATCATATAACTTGATATGATATCATATATACATGATATCACAAATACTTGATATATATTCTTGATATCATATATACTTGATATCATATATTCTTGATATCATATATACTTGATATCATAAATTCTTGATATCATATATACTTTATATGATATCATATATACATGATATCATATATTCTTGATATCAAATATACAAGATATCACATATATATTTGCTATCATATATTCTTGATATATATACTTGATATGATATCATATGTACATGATATCATATATTCTTGATATCATATGTACATGATATCATATATATATACTTGCTATCATATATTCTTGATATCATATAACTGTAAACAAAAAAACCCCTAAGAAACAACACAAAACAATGTAAATATAAATGTACAATGAATGAGTTTCTTTAATATCTTGGCATGAAATAACCCTTGACAGGTTGGCATGCTGTTAAAATCAGCCAGTCGTCTTATGGAGTTAATTGACTATTTACTTCAATAATTGTCGACTATAATTGACTATTCACTCCTATAATTGACTATTTGCTACTATAATTGACTATTTGCTACTATAATTGACTATTCACTCCTATAATTGGCTATTTGCTACTATAATTGACTATTGACTATTTACTACTATAACTAACAATTAACTCCAATAAAATCTTAAAAACCAAATTTGGCAACATACCTCATGGTACAACAGAGCTTAATTGATACAGTTTCTCTAAGATCTGTTGTACCTTATTGAAAGCGAGGTTCAAAGTGAAAGATAATCTTCTGGCTTTTTTTTCATTTATATCAATCTCATCTTCTTTATTATTTGTGATGGTGAAGTATTGACATTTTATTACTATAAAAAGAAAAAAAGGGGATATTGTAATCGATCCCTTATTTTTGTTTGAGTAAAAAAAAAAGAGCCGGCGGATACTACCGAAACTTAACTCCCTGCATATGCAGAACGTAATTTCATTTATTTATTTATTGAGAGGTGGGGTCTACATTTTTGCTGAACATATCATGTTTAATTTTCTTTGGTCTGATGCGTACGGAATCTCAGTAAAATATAATTAATAAAAATATAAATTAAAATAAAAATAAAAATATAAATTAAATATAGATATAAATAAAAATATAAATAAAAATATAAATACCATATAACGTAATGAAATATAGACACAATGTTCTGACTATATTGTTGGATGTGGGATTCTGGTTTTGAATCAGACGTTCTGTTCATAAGTTTCATTCAGGGTTATCTACCCTTTAAAGCAAAAGAGTTTTTAGTTGTAAGAAAGAAAGAAAGAAAAAAAGAAAGAACTCAAAGCATACAGCGCATATTGTACGTCTTCAAATAACAAGATTCGTCGAGCTAGTCCCTTTAAGAGGAAAAAGGGAACAAATATAAAACCGAAGAAATAATTAGGGAGAGAAAGAAAAAAGAGATTTACCCTTGCACGAAGTAACGATAGCCTGCGGCCTTTCAGAAAAGAAAAAAAAACGAAAAACAAAAACAAACAAATAAAAAAAAAAAACCACGTAAAAATGACGTCGGATAGTAGAAGTCGGAAAATAGTAACTCGTTTAAGTAACAGCTATGTGAAGAAAACCTTATCTCTTCCAAGCAAATGAACGTTAATAAATGCTTCTTATCACGGGGGATCAAGAAGCGTACTGGTAGCCGAGGATGTTCAAGTTTCAACTCAAAAGACATATCCTGTTTTCCAATTTTTTTCCTTTCCAAAAATAAGTCCCCAAATATTATCCAACATCCTATACCTCAAAGTATTTTCTTACATATATACTTACCTTTCCAGACGAGCAGGAAGGTCAATTTTAAGCGTTGAACAAGTTTAAATTTGGAGCTTTTCTTTTCCTAAACTAGTTACCAAACCAAAGTCACAGAACACAGTCTACCCTACTATTTACTCATAGCTATAGAAAGACAGGGAGAGAAGAATTGAATTCATATCTTTCACAAGGGTATTAGCGCGATGTGAAATATCACTAGCCTCGTCCAGCATTTAAACTCTTGCCCATTTCTGACAATGGTAGTCATTATACCTCCGCGTCTTATATATGTATAATTTTGTTTACTGGTGCATCGACTTTCGTGGGTTATTAGATACCAAATCCATCTTTATAGAAAAACAGCAGCAATACTATTTAACCCATAGCTGGAGGGGTATTCATACCTTTCCCTAGGGCATTAGTCCAAAAATGAACGTAATTGCGTGAGTGGACTTCAATCTCGTATACTGCAATGTCGTTGTCCTGCACTTTAGCCATCACGAAGGTTGATAGACCATCAAACAAAGATAGAATACTATCAAGATACCATAATTACTTCATGAATAGAAACATCACAATAATCATGGACCGTTATTACAACGGAAACCCAATGGTTTCACAGGTCGTCTAGTTATTAAATCGTGTAAATCAAAATTGAGGTGCATTCTCGATGCTGGGTAGTATCGTTTTCTTATAGATATTTACTAAGCTTATCTATGTTCGTAAGAGGCGAAATTAAGAAAGACTGTGTTCCGCCATTCATTCAAGTGAGTAGAACCTAGATTGAAAATTAGCATTTGAGATTCTGTAACTGATTTTCGCATCAAGTTGCCAATAACATAGATTTTATTTATGGTTCTTGTTTTGTCGCTGAGATAGTTAAGTGTTTACTACTCGTCCCAGAGGCCAGTGTTCGAGCAAAGGTTAAAGTTAGCATTTTAATTGCTGATTTTATGTAAACAATTGATATTTGAATGAAAAATAGTGAACCTGTGCTGATGAAATTAACTTTGTTCTTTTTTTGTTGGGTGGGGAGATTTCTTTTAAGAACCATTTTTCAAAAATAAATTCAAAAATAAATCATAAAATAAATTCATAAATCAATAAGTACTGGCGATTTTATTATGTTCAAGTAATAATTCAAAGATTTTGGGCAGATCTTAAAAATGAACATTTTTTGCCTGAAATTTTCCCATGCGAATTATTATATCATACTATTTTTTCAGTGATTGATTGACTAATTAATTTTAACGGCATGTCAACCCTTCTAGGGTTATTTCATTATTAGAGACAAGAGAACGATGTTTGTTGTACTTTTTTCTCTTGGGTTAATAGTTACCGTGCTAGACTCGATATTGTAGCATGCAAGTTCGAACCTGATTCGCTTCATTTTTAGATTAATACTCTAAGGAAAAGTATGAACCTCCATATCCGCCAGGTATGGGTTTAAAATTACCACTGCTGTCCTTCTACAAGGATTGCTTTAGCATTAAATCATCTACGAGGTGCATACGATAAGTTGCCAGACTTTTTTCGTATGGGCATTTAAAATTGTCGTAGACTC
Organism: Sepioteuthis lessoniana; assembly: GCA_963585895.1. Lineage (NCBI taxonomy): Eukaryota > Metazoa > Mollusca > Cephalopoda > Myopsida > Loliginidae > Sepioteuthis > Sepioteuthis lessoniana. Next base: position 8,419,502 of record OY757913.1, read on the forward strand.
TTGAAAATTCACTGTTATTGCTATACATCTTATGAGATGACTGACCAGTTTTTATGATTTCAGGTTCAAATGAACAGCTACAGCAGCAATTGGAGTACACCCTACAATAACCTGATTGCCACTGCTGGTGAATGCAATCTGACACATTAGAAGAACGATATGCAATAAAATTGTGTTTTAAACTTGGAAAAACTGCCACAGAAACGTATGGAATGCTTCTGACTGCTTTTCGACCATCTTGCATGAATCGAGCAGTTTTTGAGGGGCATAAGAGATTCGAGGAAGGCAGGCAGTCTGTGAAGGGGGATGAGAGGTGTGGGAGGAGTAAGGAAGTCAATACACCAGAGTTGATTGGCGAAAGGGTTAGGGTTACTATGTTGAGGTTTTAAGGGAGTTTAGGAAGAAATTCCTTGGGAAGAGGCCAGTACTTTTCAAATCAGGTCAGTGGCATTTCTAGCAGGACAATACACTAGTCCACAACTCCATCCTTGTCACATACTATTTGACCAAGATGGGCATCCAGACAGTTCCTCAGCCTCCCTGGCCCGGAGTGATCGCACATGATCATGGTCCTATCTATGGGTTAAATAGAACTAAACGATAGTTTCAAGTGTTTACTGTTTTTGCATTTAAACTACGTATGCTAAACTGAATTGTTTAAAATAGCACTGTTTTGACATTTAAACTGTGTACTTATGCTAAACTGAATTATCTGAAATAAAACTGTTTTGACATTTAACTCTGTGTATTGCCCAGTCGGCTGGGGATGTAGAGGGGTAAGACCCCCTTCTCCAATGAGTGTCCTGATTTTGACACTAAACAGTCTGATGGTAAGGTTTCAGTGATGTTGGAGGTTTAGGGAATGTGGAACACCCCTTCATTGCCATCGCTCCGAGGTCCTCTCTGGCCCGGAGTGGTAGCACCTAATTGGGCCCCATCTAATGATTAAATAGAACTAATCTGCGTACTTAAGCTAAAGTACTTAGAACTGTTTTGATATTTAAACTCCGTTCTTATGTTAAACTGAATTGTTTGAAATAGAACTGTTTTTGACATTGAAACTGTACTTACGAGAACTGTTTTTGTGATAGAAAATGTACTTACGTTAAACTGAGTTGTTTGAATAAGAACTGTTTGGCTAAACTGAACAGCCTGAAATAGAAATGTTTTTGACAATGAAACAATATACTTACATTTAAACTGCGTACTCCAAACTGAATTATTCAAAATGGACCTTTTTTGGACATTGAAACTGTACTTATGTTAAACCGAATTTTTTGAAATAGAATTGTTTTGACATTAAATTGTGTGTAAACAAAATCTGTACTTATACTAAACTGAATTGTTTGAATTAGAACTGTTTGACTAAAGTGAATAGTTTGAGATAGAAGTGTTTTTACAATTAAACTGTTTACTCATGCTAAACTGAATTATTTGAAATAGAAGAGATTGTTTGTATAAAAACGGATTTGGCATTAAATAACTTACAAAGGTTGATATGCCATAAAAAAAGCAAGCAGAACATTTTTTTTGTGTCAGTTGTGTCACAAGGGTTTTTTTTTTGCACACGGTCTTATCGAATATAAATACTTTTTAATAGCTCTATTTGACTAATAATACTATCATTCTGGGTCTGAGTGGACCAGGGAGTAATGGCAATGACTAGGTACTTTACACACTCTAGATTACTAGAACTCCAACCCCAACATCAAATGCTATTTAATGTCATAACCCATAGAACCCCATTCTGATGGGGCGTCTTACCCCGCTGAAGAGGATACACTCAGCGTATTCTAAGTTCGTCGACAGGGTTATAGCTTTTCAGTGTAAAAACAAAAGTTTCAAAACATAAAATAAAACCGGTTCTTTATAATGTGCACAAATAATTGCTATATTAGAATTTTCTCCAATTATACTAATAACACAAAAATGAACTTTTGAACAATTTTTATTTGGCTTTCCGCTACTTATTACTTTTTCTTTGGAAGTATATAGAGGTCGTTAAATTGTTGAAATGAAGACTATTTTAATGGTCAAATATTGAAATTCGAAAAATAGCACCTTTCCGTAGCCAGACGTTCGGAGTGGCCGGTACAACCTGGAAAGTTGCTTGAGGTGTTGAATTCAGCGAAGAAGAAAGTAGGTTTATTCCTTTGTTTATTTGCATATCAACCTTCGCGGGGTTATTTTATGCAAAAGCGATTTATATAGATGAACGTTACTGGTACTATTTAACTAATTACTGGAGAGAATAACGGTGTTCTTACATTTCACAAGGGCATTAGTCCAAAAGTAAGCGCAATAGAGCAACAGGAGTTCGGACTTACTTTAAGGTCGCAGTCCAGTACATTATCTATTACGTCCCCAGAAAAGAAAAGAAAAAAAAAAAAACAAGTTGAAAAATCTTACACTTTGTTAAAACTTTATATGTACCTCTTTTTACAGCCATTTTCGTGACTTGATAGAATATAAATAGTCATTCAGAATAAAATTCTTTACAAGATGACGTAGATTCTATAAAATTTAATTGAGTTTTACCGAAGTTATTATAAGATTAAAATGGTCGCTTATGGATAAAAAGCTGATGTACACAACTTCGAGTGCTTGATTGTGTTATCTTGATTGTATTTTCTTGGTCCCACAACCAGAAGTGAAGTAGTGAGATCAGTGAACACAAAGGATATACACTGATCTAAATTCCAGAATCAAGACAAATGACGTAAATGGAGAAATTGCAGATGCTGGTCGAGGTAATGAAAAGTAGAAATTAATAGGGTTTGTAGCTTCTTATCCGCTGCTTCTTTTCCACGCACTCGAAGAATTAAAACACCAAATATACTTTCCATATACAACGTAACTGTTTGAGTAACAGAAGGATAATTGTGGCACGACAATGCTTGAAAGAAGAAAAAAAATAGGCGTATAAGAAGAGTGTTTAGATAAAGTTTTTTTAAACGAGCATTTTGTCTCTTGATCAATTTGCTGGAATATTGGACAGATAGAAAGATCTAAATTTATGCTTAGTTTAGAGTGGTGCAACCTTCATTACTTTGCAGCGTTTATAAAACGTAGCTATTGAATTGCAAAGCAGCTGATGTCTTTTTTGTACATTCACGAGGGCGTCTATGAACGTAGAGACTTTCAGGCGCATGTGCACAAAGAAATAGAAGCTCTTGGAGTATAGATTTATGGTAGTATATGAAACCAAAAGCCCGTAGGTCCAAATATTTACTCAAGATGCTGTTTTAAGAAAAGGCGTTGATCTCATACACTGAGATTAGGAATAAAGGAGATATTTAAGTCATTTACATTTGAATTGTGTGCACAAAACGATTATTCACCCTGTCGGGTAGGGGGATGAGAATATGCTGACTATATCCCTTGTCGAGAGATAAGACTCTTCCTAAAAAGAAGTGTCCTGCATCCGATTGTGAGACTGGAGTTTTCGAGATCTAGGGAGTGTAGAGTAACCCTTCATTGACATTACTCCCAAATCCTATCTGACCCGGAGTAGTTTGACTTATTAGGATATGGGTCAAATAGATCTGTTTAAAAATTATTCGAATTTGATATAACTGAAAAAATCCCAACTCTAAAATCCCCGAAAAACTCTTGTGATACAACAATAAAAAAGTTATTATAAACATACAATGAACGCTATTTCCTAACCTTTCGGCATGAAATAATCCAAGTTAGGTTGACATGCCTTTAAAATCAATCAATCAATCAATCAACTTTATTCAGCATATTATAGATCAATAGAAAAAAACCTCAAGTTCTGAGGTGAATTATTTTATTCATTGGATGAATTAATTGCTGCAATATCCTCATATTTGTTTTGCTAAAACTCAATAAGTTAAAAAGTTAAACACTTCGAAGTATTTTTTGTATTATCTTTGCTTTAAGTGTTTGCGTAAGTTCTCGCAACTTGTTTTTTTTTTGTAAGACCAATTTATCAACGTAAGTGGATTTTTTAGAATTTACAAAGCTTTGCTGAGTATGACACATTAACCTCAATTTGTTTACGGTAGTTGTTGTTACTGTTAAAGTCTATCATTACTTTATTTCGGTCATCAAGCAGAAACCAGCACTTTAATGAAGATTTGAACTTAAATCACAACAGATATATTTCTTCCGAGAATGAAGAATTAAAAGCTTTGCTTTTAACAACGCAAAATGCCGGTGATATCTCTTTCCTTGTTCGGTGATAGTTTATTTGCCTCATATTTTGACAGGTTAATATAAAAAAAATCAGAAGCGATGGGTGATTCTTCTGGACATAAACTGATGATGCGTTATTATTGAAAAAAGATATAAGAAAAGAAAAGGAAAAAAAAAAAAAGCAAGAAAAAGAAAAAAAACAACAACAGAGGAATTGATAACAACTTTTATGACGGCCAAACTGTGAGAAATCGGCGCATGCGTGACGAAAACAATTTTGATTATGTTGAGAATTTTGGCAAGCTGCTCAGAGGAAGTTGGTCGGGAGGAAAGACTTTCAATGATTCACAGAAAGAAACTAAAAAAAAAATTAAGGAAATAACAAATTTCTCGACAGGAAAGGTCATAAGTATACAGACGAAAATAATACAGAAAAAGTCCATATAATTTTCCCTTTTGCATATTTTGGTACTGGAATGAAATCAAGACCAAAAGTACTTGTACACACACACACACACACACACACACATATATATATATATATATATATACTCTCTCTTTCACTTACACATATATATATAAATAAGCATAATACCCATAAAAAGTACTATGGTCCTTCTACCTTATTTACCAACCCCTCCGCTCGGGCAGGATGTGACACAAGGTCAATTTTTTAAGCGGAGTTTAACAGGTTTGAATTCAGAGTTTTCCTTCTCCTAGACTAGTTGCCTCACCAAGGCTGAAGAACCCAGTCTGCTCTACTATTTACCCATAGCTGGAGGGAGAATAATTGGATTCATACCTTTCCCAAGGGTATTAGTGCTATGTGAAATGCAATCAGTCTCATCCAGAATTTGAACTAGTGTCGCCGTGTCCATTTATTGTCCTTCTACAAAGCTGGCTTTAGCATTAGATAAACAACGAAGATTAATAAGCTATTTAGCTTAGAAAGCAAGCAAAAAAAAAAAAAAAAGAATAAAGTGATTATATCAGAGTGCGCACTGCTGATGGTCAAGTATACTCCCCGACCCTCTGTCTAGGATCAGTACATTCTAAGTATTTCCCTGTTGATTTGTTAATCTTAGTGAGCAGTTCAAAAGTCAAGAAGCTGGTGTAGAGGTTATATCACTTATCTATCTAATGTTTCATATTTTTTATCTCTCTAGCAAGGTCCAAGTACTTGTCTCCCTTTCCGTTTTCTTGTATTTTCACCAGGACGGCAAAAATCCACTAAATGAAAAGTTCTTTTTTCGTGTTAATTAACTCTAGGTCAGGCCTTCTGGCTGGTATTGAGTGATCCATCGACGCTATCTTCAATGCTGGTGAGTCCTCTGACTTCTTCTTTGCTTGACACTTATATCCTGTCTATGTCATCTCTCGGATGTAAAGTCTAATGCATCGTGATTAGTTTTCTCGTCCTCTGGGTAATTTGTTGAAGTTCTTCCCTCATCCACTTTGAGAATGGTCCCGAGTATTTTACAAGGGGGACAGCTCAGTTGTTTATCCCTTTGATGAGATTTTTTCTATATAGCTTGGTTTTGGGTTGTTTTGTAGCGGTTTTGTTTGGCTGCATGTAATCATTATTCAACAAAATGACAACGGTAATATATATATATATATATATATATATATATAAGCATGGATAGCTATCAATAGGCTATCGATTATATGGAAATAAGACCTAACTGATAAAATGAAACGCAGCTTCTTCCAGGCAGCGGTCGCATCGATACTGCTATATGGATGCACTACATGGACTCTAACAAAACGGCTGGAGAAGAAGCTAGACGGCAATTACACAAGAATGCTGCGAGCCATCTTGAACAGGTCCTGGTGGCAACACCCCACAAGACACCAACTGTACGGCCACCTGCCTCCTATCACGAAGACTATTCAAGTTAGATGAACCGGACATGCAGGACACCGCTAGAGAAGCAGAGACGAACTCATAATGTACTCTTATGGACCCCCACACATGGCCGTGCAAAAGCAGGACGACCAGCAGGAACATACATTCAGCAACTATGTGAGGATACGGGATGCTGTCCAGAAGACCTGCCTGAGGCGATGAACGATTGGGAAAAGTGGCGAGAGAGGGTCAGGGATATCCGTGCTACCAGCACGACATGATGATGATGATATGTATATATATATGTATATATATATAAATATCATATAGGTATGATACAAGCCTTTAAATCAATTCAAAGCGTTTATATATGATTGTATAGGGATCAGGTTAAAGTGATATCATTTTTATGGCCTCACCTAGAACGAACGAATATATAACAAGGAATAATTTCCATTGTGAAATATTCAAATGCGAAAGTATATATATATATATATATATATATATATATACTTTCCTGTTTGAATAGTTCACAATGGAAATTATTCCTTGTTATATATTCGTTCTAGGTGAGGCCATAAAAATGATATCACTTTCACCTGATCCCTATACAATCATATATAAACGCTTTGAATTGATTTAAAGACTTGTATCTTACCAATATGATACGTATATATCATCTACATACACACTGTGATGGGTAAATTGTCATCTAAATTACGCAGAAATGAAAAAAGACGCTGATGTTTCTCTTTATATTTACCAAACTTGCATGAAAATATCTTAAAATAATATGGATTAGATTTATTTAAAGAAATCGCCATTGGCTTCAAGACAACATCAGAATCGCCTTTCCGACGTTATACTAATTCAAATATGCTGCCGTTATCCTTGCCTTCAATTGATATTTGGTGTCCCGTGGAGTTTTATTGGTCTCTAGCGCGACTGTGCTCCACAGATAATAATCAAGGGAATAGGAATCTGGGGAGTTAAGCAACCAGATGTTAGGGATGATGTAATTTCAAATATTTTCAGATTTCCAAGCCTTGGTTTTCCTGCTTGTGAGTCATGTTGTCAGAGGCAGTGTCTTCCAGCAGCAACCCTCTCGATCCAGGGCAGTATTATTTCCTCCAAGTACTTGATGTAGGCTTCTGTGTTGAGTGTGAGGCCATGTGAATTGATGAATAAAAGCATAATGTCATCATTGCTAGTGACCACCCCAAACACCATGATGCGCACTGGGTATTTTGTTTTCATCACTATCGGTACATCTGCCCAGAACAAACCAAACCAAAAGGTGTTCTGTAAATTCGCCATTTGATTACGGCGAACATTTTTCTTACCTGAGAAAAACCAAAACATATTTGGTTGGAGAGGATGCTTGTAAGTTGAAAAATTTTGCCGCTAGGTCTTTCTTCTTGTCCTTCTCGAACGATGATAAAAATTGACCCTTTCTCATCTCGTATGATAGCGAATGGCTTCATGCACTACCAGCCTTATAAGAAATTCAGATACTTTTATGGCTATGGATCTGACTGACTTGCAAGTATCGTTGTCAATCATCGCCTGGATTTCATTAATAAATTCTGGAGATTTTTCTTTTGTTTGTTTGTTTGGGTTTTATGGCATATCAACCTTTGTCGGTTGTTTAATACCAAATCCATTTTTATACAAATGAACAGTTCTATTTCAAACAATTCAGTTTAGCATAAGTACACAGTTTAATTGTCAAAAACTTTTCTCTTTCATGTAATTCAGTTTAGCATAAGTACGCATTTTAGATCTATTTGACCCATAGATAGGACCCTATCTGGTGCTACCATTCTGGGCCAGAGTGAACCTGAGAGCGATGGCAATAAAGGGATACTCTGCATTCTCCAAAGCTCCAGCATTACTGGAGCCTTTCAATCAGATTGTTTGATGTCATATCCAGGACACTCGTTGGCGGGGGTGTACCCCTCTGCAGAGAAACAGTCGGTGTATTCTACGGCTCCAGCCGACTGGGTAAAGTCTTTTTCTTATCAAAACTATCAAAGCGAGACTTCCAAGTTGCCGTATCTCTGTATCCACCATTGGACTCATTCAACTCTTTCCGAGTCCTCTGGACTGTTATCAGATTGACACCTTAACAATGTGAAATATTCGTCTTAGAGCTTCCTTGTGAATGCCACGCAGATTAGCTCACTTTTTTCAAATTTCTAGTGGAGTGAATTGTATCATGGCACTGCCTTCCTTACAAATAATGCCCAACTGTTTGCAGTAAAGAAAACGAAATTTAAAATAACGCACATAAGACTAATTAATAATCTAAAATGGTGGCAATTTACCCATTGCGCACTGTATGTACACATATATAATACTCCTAATGAGAATTTTTAAACGGTTAATCTAAGCTTAGGAAAAACCCCCCAAAACATTGATTACTTCAAAAGAATAGCCACCAATTCAAGCTCATCTTGTAGACTATTTTGATTAGAGTGAGTTCAGCCCTCGTAAAGCACGCCATTATTTTAGCCTTGAGTCGGATTAAATTAAGTTTATACTTTCGGTATAAGCATAGTTTTCTCTTAAGACATTTACACATTTAAACAAATATGAATTTTAGAGCAAACCTTCTTTAAAATATCATATTTATTTAGCTATATACACGCATGCGCATGACAGGCATATCCGATCACAATTTTATCATTTACAAACATTTCCGTTGTCGTCATAGTATGAGTATTTTCCAAAAATCTTCAAAGGCACTATCTGAACTCTCCGTGAGAATTTCCTGCGTACTATGATAAAATATACTAATAGTTTTGGAATCCATGCATTTCTTATGGTCATATCTTTATAATATTATTAGATAAATTCGAAAAAATAGTTTTTGAAAATTTATTTTTATTTCATAGACACAAATTGGATTTTTTAAAAATTAATGTTTGCTTATATCGTCATTTCTTCATTTCGTCAACCCGTCTAGGGTTATTTTTTCTTGTCTAGAGGTTAAGCAATCGCTTTCATTGTACCTTCATATTTACGTTTTTTTGTGCAGTTGTTTCACAACAGGTGTAATTTGGTTTCATGGCATATGAACTATTGAACTTTTCGGAAACACATTTTGTTGATAACATTTTTCAACAAGCCTAATGTGCCACAATAATGAGCATTCGTGTATATATATATATATATAGAGAGAGAGAGAGATGTGTGTGGGGGTTTCTGTGTGTTGTAGGTAGCAGGCAGAATTATCTCCGGCATCTTTGAAGTGACCCAGGAGTGTCTAAAAGACCTTCCTTTGTTTATTTTGGCACAAAGACTACACAAAGTGCTGTACCCGCGTGAACCTGCGAGACCGGAAGAAAGAACGAAGGACGTTGTCAGTTAGAAGCGAGACTTCGGAGCAGAGAGTCAGACATTCAGAGTACATGACGTAGGGACAGACAGTTAAGCCTAGGACACGGGGCAGTGGAGTCGGAAACGGGACGTCGAGCGGTGAAGATAATGGCCAGAGATGAGTCAGCATCTTTGGTAGCTGTGTCGGATTTTCGCAAAGTTTTCACGATAGCTCTAAGTAAAGTTGGCGACCATAGTCGAGGGTAACCCGAAGGCTCCCTTTTCGATAGCTACTACACCAAGGTGTAGGGGAGGGCGCTACTCCTTCCCTGGATTGCTCTACTTTACCCTTGATCCATACCTTATAATGCTGAGTGTTAAGCAAGGAGGCATCAAGTATCATTTTTTGAGTCTTTGGTATGACTCGACCTTGGATTGAACCCAGGTCTCCCGGGCCATTGGCGAACACTCTAACCCCTAGGCCAATGTCCGATAGCTATACATACACACAAAAAATTTAAAAAGTGCCAACTTCACCTTCTTGCGTTTTGCAGTTCTGATTCTGTGTTTATCTTTTCTTCCTTCCACCATCTATTACCTGCTTGTTATTTTATTATTTTTAGCACAACCTGTGAAATGCCTACACGGCTGGTTGGGAGAAGAAATAACAGGATCTTCACCACTAGACGATCGGCCAACCAAACAAAACACGGCATGTGGATTATTTCATATTAAGCTCATTCTTTTACACACTGTTAAGTGGTTCCAAATATTTCTATGTATTAGTAAAAATTCTATTAAGCATCAGATATTTGTTTACACACGGTTAAATGATCAAGCAGTTCTATTTGAAACAATTTGTTTAACATAAGTACATTGTTTTTTGTTTACACATAGTTAAATGTAAAAACAATTTCAAACAATTCAGTTTAGTATATGTAAGTAAAAGTAGTAAAGTTGGCAACCTTGGTCGAGGGTAACCCGAAGGCTCCCTTTTCGATAGCTACTACACCGAAGTGCAGGGGAGGGCGCTACTCTATTCCCTGGATTGCTCCACTTTCTTGATCTGTGCCTTATAATGCTGAGTAGTAAGCAAAGCGGCATCAAGTATCATTTTTGAGTCTTTGGTATGACTCGACCTGGGATTGAACCCCGGTGTCCCGGACCATTGGCGAACATTCCACTAATTAAGCCAATGGCCCGGTTTTATTTAAGCTATCAATAGAAGTCTTTCATGTGCTACCACTCCGGGCCAGAGTGGACCTGGGAGTGATGGTAATGAAAGGGTAGATACTCGCACTCCGGGTAAGATTTGACCTATGAGTATTGGCAATGAAAAGGGTATTTCACGCTCCTTAGATCTCCAGCACTAGAGCCCCACCATCAAAGCCAGTCTTTTTTTTCTTTTTGGAGCGGGTCACTGTTTCGCCGGGGATACAGTTAACATGTTCCAAGCCCCACCGACAGGTTGATGATAAAATTGAAAATAAAGTTTGGAAGAACGAAAGAAAACAAACCTCAAGGAATTTTAATCAAAAAGATAAAAACAAAAAGCTTGTAAAATATTGGGATTAAAAAATGCTGCCTTGTGTCCAAATTTGACTACTGTAAATACCTTAGAGTTTATGGCATAGAACGACATTTAGTAATCAAGACTCTCAACACGTTTGTAAGTAAATTGGATCCTAACTCAGTGTTGTGCTATTGAGTGGCAGATTAGACTAAACCTTGTAAATATAAGCTCACGGTCACGCCAATGCATTTATAGTACAGCGACACTTATACCAATGCTTTATAATCTACGTCTTGCTTGATAAGTAATTCAAGATGTGTTATATAGACGAATTGCTTGTTGTTAGGAGTTAGGCGATAATAAGTGATGTCACAAATTACAGTATAAATGCTCTTGTATTGATAAAGCTTTTAATTTTCAATAAGGTCTGGTGTAATTATAATCAACAAGACGTCTTCGCAGATTTTGGAATGTTCTAAGTAGGGTACCAAACTGCATCCGATTGTGAGATGCCATTTCTGGAGATCTGGGGAGTATGGACTCAACCCTTTTACTTCCAGGTTCACTCTGACCCGTAATGGTAGTAACCACTAGGCTTTTATCTGTAAGTCAATTTGATCTGCTTGAAAATGATTAATATCTGATCGGAAATCTTGTGTGCAAATTATTTCTATTATGTATAGATACTTGAATCTATAAGAGCTAAGTCGGTTGGAGCCGTAGGATACGTCGACTGCATCTCTGCAAAGAGTACCTGACATCTCTGCAAAGAGTACCCTCACAGCCAATGTGTGTCCTGGATATGACACTAAACCATCTGATGGTGTGGCTCTAATCCTGAAGCTTTGGAAAATGTGGAGTACTCTTCATTGCAATGATTTTCACTCACTATACTGCATTAAATGTTGAAGCTCTAGTCCTGGAGCTTTGAAAAATACGGCGTACTCCATTCTCATTACTCCCACGTCCACTCAGACACAGATTGGTAGTAGTTATTATAATCCTATTTATCGGCCTAATAGAACTTGTGTCCATGAAGTGGCACTAAACTTCATCTAATGTTGAGGCTCCAGTCCTACCTTTTAGAGAATGTGGAGAAATCCTTTATTGCCATTACTCCCAGGTCCACTTTTACCCGGACCAGTATTACCTGTTAGGGTCCCATCTATAGGCCTTGTATAAACTAGTGTAAACTGCATTTAATATTGAGGCCCCTGTCCTGAATTTTGGGGAATGTCAGGTATTGCTATTACTACCAGCTCCACTCTGACCCAGAGTAATTGTGAGTGTTTAATCTTTTTCTATACTTCAAACCACTGAACAATTAAAGATCAATTATTGAAACTATTTAATTGCGTTCAAACGAGTGACCAATGTAGAATAGAATTATTAATGTCAAATAGCAATACTTGAAACCATTTAGCAGGATAAAAATGAAATATTAGTGATAGTTCTATTGAGTATTAATCATTTGTTTGCACACAGTTGAATGATTTTAAATATTGCTGTCTATTAGTGTTATTGCAATGCTTGAAGTTAACTTTGTACAAACGGATGATTAATATTAAAAAAATGGAATACTAGATAAACAGAATTATTAGTGTTAAATTGTTATACTTCAAACTATTTAACTGCGCGTTAATAGAACTATTAGTGTTAAAGGGTTATACTTCAAACTATTTAACTGCGCGCAAGGGAATTCTTAGTGTTAAATGGTTACACTTCAAACTATTTAACTGCGCTCAAATAGAATTATTAGTGTTAAATTGTTATACTTCAAACTATTTAACAGCGCGTAAATAGAACTATTAGTGTTCGATAGTAATACCTGAAACTACTTAACTGTGTGCTTACAAATAAGATTTGACTCATTTAGAAATAAGGTTACCAACAGACTGTTCATTTACAAATCATATGTAGCTAATATATGTATAAATAGGATTTGGCATTTAATAACCTACAAGGTTTTTAAGGTTGATGTGCTATAAAACAAAACCAACCAATCGACCAACCAACCAACAATTGAAGCTATAAATGTTTACAAAGGATTATTTTTTGTTACTTAAATTCCCAAAAAACGTGTATAATTGTATACAATTTATTTTATATACTCGCTTATCTACAAAAGAAAACAAACTTCAACAATTCATATACAAAAATATTTAAGATACCGACATTCATGAAGATACTTTTGTTGAAAAACACTTGAATTTATTACACTTTGAGTCACACGCCACATACAAAAAGAGGAAGTCATTAAAAAAAACGCGTTATATCTTCATCTACAGTAGCTACCTCTTTTGTCGAGGAGGAGGACTGACAAATACTGTGAGCTGAAGTAATGAATTTTTTTTAATCTACAAAACAGTTCATCGTAAATATTTTTACCCAACCCCTTTGCTATAAATAGGATGACACAAAGTTAATTATTTTAAGCAGAGACCAGATAGTTTGAATTCATTGTTTTTTTGTTTTTTTCATATTCACTGGTGATCTAATTCTGAAGGAACAGTCTGCCCTACTAATTACTAGGATTTCCCAGTCGGCTGGGGCTGTAGTATGCTTCGAATGTGTCTCTAGAGAGGGGTAAGACTCCCCCGAACGAGTGTCCTAGATATGACACTAAACAATTTGATGGTAAGGTTCCATGAATACTTGAGTTTTGGGGAATGCGGAGTACCCCTTCATTGCCATCCATCCCAGGTCCACTTTGACCCAGAGTGGTAGCACCTGATAGGGCTCTATCAATGGATCAAATAGAACTAAACTGTACAAATGCTAAACTAAATTTCTTGTAATAGGATTGTTTTGACATTTAAACAATACTTACGCTGAATTGAATTGCTTGAATTAGAAGTGTTTGACAAAACTGAATAGCTTGAAATAGAAATATTTTTGACAATGAAACTGTGCCAAACTGAATTGTTTGAAATAGAACTGTTTATTTATATAAAAATGGATTTGGTATTAAATAACCAACAAAGGTTGACATACCATAAAACCCAAACAAAAAAACATATTTATTAGGGAAGGCAGAACAGATGGATTCATGACTTTCTCAAGGGCAAGAACGTTAAATGAAAAGCAAACAGCTTTGTCCAGAGTTTGAACTCGGGTCACCGATAGCATGTTCGGTGACCATAACCATTATGCAAAGTGCGCGAGCATTGTCGATATAATCATCAAATGGGTGAAAAGTCGTAATGTATGGAGGGGTTGATGAAAAGTTCGCAACCAAATCCAGAAGGAGGTAACCTGAAGATCAGCGAAGTTAAGCAATGATAATCCTGTTCAATACTGATATTGGTGACCACTTTGAATTAACTGGGACGATAAGCAACTTGTACCAGTAAAAGTGAAACAGACTTGTTTATAATTTGAAATCGTGTCGTCGATTCGATTTCCTTCGACGATAACCGTTACACTAAGGTCGCCTCCCAAATTGAGTATCGTGAAATTATTTCTTTCATAAACACCGTGCATATATATATATATATATATATATATATATATATGATCAACAAGACGTCTTCGCAGATTTTGGAATGTTTTAAGTAGGGTACTAAACTGCATCCGATTGTGAGATGCCATTTCTGGAGATCTGGGGAGTATGGACTCAACCCTTTTACTTCCAGGTTCACTCTGACCCGTAATGGTCACATATATATATATATATATATATATATATATATGTGTGTGTGTGTGTGTGTGTGTGTGTGTGTGCGTGTTTGGTTAGGCAGCAGTCGTTCATTTAAGTATGTTTCATTAAATAATAAAGACAAATTTTGTCTGTATGATTTATTAAAGATCCTTTCAAGTTTTCTGATAAGTGTCTTAGTTTCAGGTTGGAATTGGTGGTTGAATTTCCCAAAATTGTCACGACCGCTTTCGGACCCTTCATAGGCCATCTTCAGGGGTTGCTTGCTAGTGTAAGGTGAGTTTGTTCTTTTAAGTTTTGGAAGTTTTTAAAAGTTTATACCATAACAAAAATATGGGAACGCAGAGTTGGATAAAATAGGGCAATTGATGTATTTAAAAAAGGGAACGCTATTTTAAAAAGGGAACGCTATTTTAAAAAGGGGACGCTATCAACGGAAATTGGGTACTATAGGAATACAGGATGTAAAAAAAAAATACGAAAAGCATTTCAAAACATTGTCGCTATTTTCAAAATTAATTCTATTGATTTTAGTTTTTTTTTTGTTTTTATATGTAGGGCTTCTAGGATTTGTAGTCGTAGTTTATCAATTTCTTGTGCGATTATAGTGGTGTTTTTAACAAGAATTTTTCGAAATTTGGATTAAGGAATTTTTCCTACAAGGATGACTTAAACATTAACTAAACCATGATGGTTAAAATGCCATTAAACAAAGAAACCAAGTCAATAGGCTACCCTAGGTCAAACCCTGAAAAGATCTGTTTGCATTTCATTTAGTGTTAATAACCTTGGGAAATGTATGCATCCAACTATTCTTACAGCTACGGGTAAATAGTAGGGCAGACTGAATTATTTACATTTGATATGGTAAGCAATCTCGGAGAAGGAAAAGTCTGAATTCAAGTCAATTGGAGAGGGATGGGCAACCAAAGGCTACTTGCACCCAAGACTCGTTGCACCAAGCTAAGATACGACATAAGTCTTAACTTCCTCTAAAAACAACAAAAAACAAAAAAAGCAATTCATAAAAAAAAGCAAACAAACGAAAGTATAAAATTCTTTGCACTTTGTAAGTGCCACACTTACATTTAATCTACGGATATAATCAACGATACAATTACCATGTAATCATCACATTAAACTAAAAACGACAAATTCCCAAGTATATATTTAGTATGACCGACTCGGGTGTTACAATGCTAATAAAATGTTTATAATAATTATTGTTTTTATTTCCTCTTTTCTTGTCCCTAGAGGTTATTCAAATTAGTTGTATTGTTCATTATTTTCATTATCCTTTGCTGTGTTGAAGGGAAATTCAATCGGTCGAAAACAATATGAATAAGCCAGTTAAACGTGATATTTTTATATTCGAGTATTTAAGGAATATCAAATATCGAAACTCTTTTGCTGAAGAGGAAAAAGGGAATTGTTTATAGTTGGTGTCTGTTCAGAAATGGAAAGAAAAATACACATCAAAAGTATATTGATTGCGAGCTAGTTCGCTGGCTGTATAGATAGATATTAAGAGATTATGATAGATAGATATATAGATAGATATGAGAAGACAAGGATAGATAGATAGATAGATATGAGAAGACAAAGATAGATAGATAGATAGATAGATAGATATGAGAAGACAAGGATAGATAAATAGACAAACAGATAGATAGATAGATATGAGCGGACAAGGAATGATAGATAGATAGATAGATAGATATGAGAAGACAAGGATAGATAGATAGATATGAGAAGACAAAGATAGATAAATAGACAGACAGACAGATAGATAGATAGATAGATAGATATGAGCAGACAAGGATAGATAGATAGATAGATATGAGACGACAAAGATAGATAGATAGATAGATAGATATGAGAAGACAAGGATAGATAAATAGACAAACAGATAGATAGATAGATATGAGCGGACAAGGATTGATAGATAGATAGATAGATATGAGCGGACAAGGATAGATAGATAGATATGAGAAGACAAAGATAGATAAATAGACAGACAGACAGATAGATAGATAGATAGATAGATAGATATGAGCAGACAAGGATAGATAGATAGATAGATATGAGCAGACAAGGATAGATAGATGGATAGATATGAGCAGACAAGGATAGATAGATAGATATGTGTTGTATACTTTACATATACCAATGCAGAACAAAACAATACTGGTGAAAAGAGGCGGACTCTGTTGTTTCAGGTACGAATCTGGCTTCGGTCCATGGTAACACCAGGAAAGACACAATTCTTACAATGCTGATCCCACGCCAACGCGCGGCGTATCTTAAGATGTTTAAGATCTCTGTCGGTAGTGAGCCGAAAAACCCAATTACACCTTTCAACGGTCAAAATTCAACTCTATGCCTCAATGGTTCAATCTCAACTGACTCTTATCAAAATCCTCAAATTCTCAGGACCATCTCTTCTGGGCATGACGTCATCCACACTCCAGCCCCATTTCCTGTCTGGGGGTTTATTATGACAAATGGAGATTGTCATATCCTTTCCGCGCGGGCGTAAAACTGCACCAAATGACTCAAAGCCTTACCAAACTGAATGATAAAATATAATTAACGAAAAATGATTAATATAAAAAAAAATCATTCCTTAATTATATAACATATGTATCCAACTTTTCTTTCTCTAGTTATAGGTAAATAATAGAGCAGACGAGGCTGTTAAACTTTAATATGGCAATCAGTCAAGGAGAAGGAAAACGGAGTTCAAAGAAGACTTAGAAAGGGATCGGTTTCGCCATGCGATTCGTGCCCAAGATACGATACATGAGTAGCGCCCCACCCACGACCAAACCAGGTGATGGGATATGTAATTTTTTTGTTTGTTAACTTAAGATTAAAAAGAGGCGCTGTTCCATGTTGTACACATTTATGTGTGACGTCATACTTTCATGTGTACATTTCTTCGTATTCTTTTCTGTCCAGAGAACAGACGCTAATTTTAGACAAGTACCGAGAGAATCATTTTAAAGTAGGATGATTTGTAAAGTCTCGGTTCGTTTTCTTTTTTGGGAGGGGGGGAGATATTCATTAAGATCTGCAAAGTCTGACACAAGATCTCAAGTGTGCAGTATCCAGTGGGAGATAGTTCGAAGCAATAATACGAAAAAATAACTCGCTTCAAATTCACGATGAAGTAGACATTTATTAAGCTGCGTCTGGTATAAGAGCAATATAAAGAGGTACTCAGTGAGAATCGAACTAATTATTTTAGTAATGGTTTGCGAAATTTGCTTGTTAACTATAACTCAATAGTATCTGCCTCTGTATAAATGATCGTATTGTTAGCTCGAAGTCTTAAAAGTGAAGCACCCTGTGCGAATTGAACTCACTGCATATGTGTAACAGTTATCGTCATAGAAAATGGAATTGGCGATGCAAGTTCTAATCCTGGACCAGGCTGTTAGTGTTTTTGTTCGTGCTAATGCCCTTGGGAAAGGAATGAATACATCTTTTATGTCCCCGCCACCTCGTATGGGTAAATAGTAGGGTAGACTGAGTCCTTTAGCTTCGGTTATAGGCGTTGGTTCCCTAAGATTCTAAAGAGACAATCATCTAAAGGTTGCAGGTTCAATTCTGACTGCAGGCGAGTAACAATATAGGAATTCCTAAAACTTGTACCCGGTTATGGTTAACGGAATCAAAACAGACGACCCCTGTGGATTTAATAAAGGACATAGTTCGAAGTTCCGTGAAGGTTCCTGAGTTCGACAAACACCTGAAGAAGGCCGGAAGACATATCAACGGAAAAGTTTTGAAAATAACAGTAAAGATGAAGACGATAGACCGAAAACCCTTAATGATAAAAATCATCAAGCTTTGTCTCAGGAATTTGACAATTGATGAAAACCTCTTTATCTTAGGGGGCAATTATTTGAGGTTTTGGAAAGTCCCCGTGGCGTAATGACTAAAGTGCAGAACTCGAACTTCGAGGTAAGCGAGTTCAAACTCTAGACCCGCCATTACATTACTTACGGACTAATACTCTTAGAAAGGCATGAACTTCCTTATACCCGAGCTATAGATTAAACAGTATCACAGCAGTTCTTCTACTAGAATTGCTTTTACATTAAATAACCCATAAAAGTTGATATGTCATTAAACGAAGAAAACAAATTTCAGTTCTTTGTAGAGTTTAGGAAAATTGACTGAGACTAATAAAGACGAAATAAAAAGACGATAACGTGTTAAGGCTGTTCATATCTGGAAAGAAAAAGTCAGACATGTGGTTACAGAAAAATATCACTCACGTTATTGCTAACGTTACACCTTCCTTCAGGACCGGTCTTAAAAACAGGAAGACATAAAGTGGTATTTTCAAATTTATTTTTCAAGGGGAGGTTTCGTTTAGCCCAGAAATTTAGGTCGTCCTCTCGTTAACAAACAGACTGAGTCTTTTTAAAAAATTCCATTTTGTGTTTGACCGTTTCTTGCACCTACAACAAGAGCTCTTATGATTGACCTTTTATTGTCGAACACAGAAATGAGCACCAGGAGCATTGGTTGGTATTTTATCTTATTTTGTTTAATAGCATGTCAGCCCTCGTGAGTTATTTATTACCAAAGCCATCCTTGTTGAAGAACAGTGGTGTTACTATTTAACCCATGAGATGGTTCATAATTTTCCTAAAGGAATTAGTTCAAAAGTGAATGTATTAGCGGGACTTGCTTACTTCGTGGGCGCACTCCAGCTCTTTAGCCACAACACCACGGGGACTCCTCCACTGGTTGTGGGAGGAGGCCTTCTCGAACAATAGCAAGTAAACGTCGAGAATATTGAAACACCTGCTAGACATCATCGAAACGTGAAAAGTGCGAGCGCTCACAGGGAGCAGAGATTATGATCACCAAACGAAAGAAACCCTTGTATCAGATCACATCCTAATTCAATGCTAGTGCCACTCAAACCATCGGTCAATGTACTGTTCCGCTTAAAACAGCGTTCCTCGAGGATTCTTCGTTGACAGACATCGTAGGTACCATTATGGATAACAAGGCATCTGTCACTGTGTTTCATTTGGGCCTGAGAATATCACCACAGGACTGTGGAATATTGGCATCTGGTTAGACGTGTAACTATTCTAGCTCTTTGGGGCTGACAGTCGAATTCGTATGTAGAGGAGACCGTATTCCCTTAATGGAAAAAGTATATCACCAGAGTGTTATATAAACTGATGGTGGTTTTCTAATGGTGTGGTAAACCCTGTCGGTGAAGCTTAGAACATGTCAACTGCATCCTCTGCGGAGGGGTAAAATATGTAAGATATCTTTGAAAATCATTAGTATAAGATAGGAAAACATGATACATATAATTACGCACAAATTATTTGTATTTGATAGGAATACTTGAAACAATACAACTGTGTGTAGATTATTTGTTTTAAATACTTGATCTATAAAACTGTGCATAAAACCTTCTTGAGAAACAATCACACAAAAATATAAATATAAATGTACAATGAACGCGATTCCTAAACCTCAAGACTTTGAATAACCCTTGACCGATTAATATTCCATAAAAATCAACCAATCTAATGTTATAGTGTGTACATGGTGTATTCAAAAACATCGAGACTGAGGTTTTATTTACCAAGATAGAAATGAACGAAACGTTTATTTTCTTAAGAAAGTCGTCCCGTTGGTATCAAATACAGTTATTCCAGAGAGATTTCCATTGGTTGAAGCACCTCAATTTCCTGTTTTGACATGGTGGAAAGCAGCGCCTTTATATATACTTTTAAAACGTTATTTGGCTGCACTTTGCTCTTCTTAAAAAAGAATACAACGGCACTACTTAACAATTTATCAAAAAGTGGGCTTAAAAGGTAGTTCGAACTACGAAAAACCCTCCGGAAGTGTTTATGCCAAGAAGATTAAAGTCTGTCTTAATTTTATCGCCATGTCAAATCGAGCTGTATCGACAGGTGTAGAATATATAGAGATCTTGTTGATTGATTGATGGATTTTAACGACATGTCAACCCGTATAGTGTTATCTTAAGCCTAGAGGTTAAGGAATCACGTTCATATTTTTATCCAGTTGTTTCTTAAGAGAATTTTTTTGACATGAACCTATCGAATATAAATAATTTTCAAACAGATCTATTTGACCCATTGATAGGACCCAAACAGGTACTAGCATATCCGGTCAGAGAGGACCTGTGAAAAATGTCAATAAAGACCTACTCTACACTCCCCAGACCTCCTGAACTAGAACGTCAACATTAGATGCAGTTTAATGTTATACTGAAGACACCTTTTTTGTATGAAGGGGGTCCTTATCCCTCTGCAGGGGATAGGGGATACAGTCTCCATATTCTAAGCTGCACCAACAAGATGAGATCTGGTTGAGAACAATTTGTATATCTTTAGGATCACCATGCTACATCGTCGTGATATTTTGTTCTAGTAGTATAACACAGTCCTCGATCGTGAGCAAAGCAGGTTATACCCCATCAGTCGATACAGTCATCTAACTGAGCATATACGGTGCGTATACACATCAGTAAATTCCTTGAAGTCCCTCCCCTCCCCTTCCCAACAAGCGCAACACAGTAATGAGTAGCCCTGAAATGCACCTGAATATATATGCAACGGCTCCTGCATCTGGGGGTCTCCATGCCACAACCAACGTCTGGTGAATACGGACGGTGCTGCACTTAGACAATCCCACGTTTCACCGTTATTCAGATGAAGAAAAAAGGTTATTAGGTAGCTGTCTCTAATTTTTTTTTCCACTTCAGTTTAATTTATCCCAACAAATACTTATTCGTAAGAATTACATGCTTCAATAAATGTTCTAATGGGAAAGTTTCCGATACTCTTTAGGCATTTAATTAGTTTTGAATCATTTTTACATGTCGTCTGTTGCTAGACAAATTTACATATGAACAAGAAATATATATATATATATATATATATATATATATATATATATATATATATATATATAGAGAGAGAGAGAGAGAGAGAGAGAGAGATTGACATGAGGAGATAGATAGATAGATTGAGGAGAGAAGAAAATGATTTTAGAGTGATATAATTGAGATCAGAGAGACAGACAGACAGACAGAGGAGGGAGAGGGAGAGAGACAGATATATTGAAAGATAGAGAGATTGACACAAGGGGATAGATAGATAGATAGATTTAGAAGAAAATTTGAGTTAGATAAATGAGATCAGAGAGAGAGAGAGAGAGAGAGAGAGAGAGAGAGAGAGAGTAAAAGAAAAAAGATATACAGACAACACATAGATAGATTAGAAAAAATCTTGGAAAAAATTTGAACCTCTATATCCCTGCAGATTTAGGTTAAATAGGGCTGGACGAAATTCTCCCAGAAGTATGGAAGACCAGACAATTCGACGACATACTGCTCCGACACTGCAACGCAGTATACAATCAAAATCCGATAGATAGATGGATGAAGGGATGCATACTTCCCTTCCCTAAAAAGGGGGACCTCGGATTAGCCAAAAACTACCGAGGCATAACACTTACATCCATAGCAGCCAAAATCTACAATGCCCTACTACGAAACCGCATAGAACCCAAAATCGACAACATACTTAGGAAAAACCAAAATGGCTTCCGAAGAAATAGATCCACGACCTCACAAATATTAACCATCCGTAGAATCCTTGAAGGTGTACGGGCAAAAACCTACAAGTGACATTAATATTTGTCGACTTTACCAAGGCCTTCGATTCCATTCACAGAGGAAAGATGGAACAAATCCTACTAGCGTACGGCATACCTAAAGAAACAGTAGCAGCAATAACGATTCTCTATAGAAACACCAAAGTAAAAGTACGATCACCAGATGGAGACACGGAATACTTCGACATTGTAGCAGGAGTACTACAAGGAGACACGCTGGCTCCGTACCTCTTTATCATTTGTCTAGACTACGTACTTAGAACATCGATTGACAAAATCAGAGAGAATGGCTTCGAGCTGACAAAGAAAAGAAGCAGAAGGTACCCCGCAAAAACAATTACCGACGCCGAATACGCCGATGACATAGCGATACTGGCAAATACACCCGACCAAGCCGAAACACTACTGCATAGTTTGGAACGATCAGCCGCAGGCATAGGCCTCCATGTTAATGCACACAAAACGGAATATATGTGCTATAATCAAAAGCAGCGTCGAATCAACCGAAAAGGACATCGACACGAGGTTAACGAAAGCATGGACAGCTATCAATAGGCTATCGATTATATGAAAATCAGACCTAACCGATAAAATGAAACAGTTTCTTCCAGGCAGCGGTCACATCGATACTGCTATATGGGTGCACTACACGGCTCGAGAAGAAGCTAGACGGCAATTACACAAGAATGCTGCGTGCAATCTTGAACAAGTCCTGGCGGCAACACCCCACAAGACGCCAACTGTACGGCCACCTGCCTCCTATCACGAAGACTATTCAAGTTAGACGAACCAGACATGCAGGACACTGCTGGAAAAGCAGGGATGAACTCATAAGTGATGTACTCTTATGGACCCCCACACATGGCCGTGCAAAAGCAGGACGACCAGCACGAACATACATTCAGCAGCTATGTGAGGATACGGGATGTTGTCCTGAAGACCTGCCTGGGGCGATGAACGATAGGGAAGAGTGGCGAGAGAGGGTCAGGGATATCCGTGCTACCAGCGCGACATGATGATGATGATGATGAGTATCACTACTGTTCTTCTAAAGGCATTATATAACACATGAAGGTCGATATGCCATTAAACAAAGAAACTCAGGCTGAGCAAATAATAACTTGCTAAAGATCATGCACCTGCTTCTCAGCTTCAATCTGCTAGATTAACAGACTATTATTATTGAGTAATGAATACGATGCTCACTGAGTGCTTCAAATCTAGCCAAGTGGAAAATCTTGGTTATACTTAGTTTTGCTGGCGTCTGGTTTGGTATAATAATTAACAAGCTAATCTAATAAATCATAGTAAGTGAGTTCGATTCTCCCAGGGTATACATCTGGCCTTGTGTCAAACTAAGCAAAGATTTGTAGTGGACTGATATACCAGATATCTTCAAGTCCACTGAAATGATTTTATCCTATTTACCAACCCCTCCGCTCGGGCAGGATATGACACAAGGTCAATTTTTTAAGCGGAGTTTAACAGGTTTGAATTCAGAGTTTTCCTTCTCCGAGACTAGTTGCCTCACCAAGGCTGCAGAACTCAGTCTATCCTACTATTTACCCATATCAGGGAGAATATTTGGATTCATACCTTTCCCAAGCACCTTTCATACCTTTCACATAGCACTAATGCTATGTGAAATGCAATCAGTCAGGTCCAGGATTTTAACTCATGTCGCCGTGTCCATATCCTGCGACGATAACCATTACACCACGGGCACCTCCCAATAATTTCCCACTGAAATGATTTTATTCCATGATTCCTACTCTCAAATCAAAGTCGCAGTGGTACTTTACTAAGATTCGAAACCTGGTCTCATAGCTTAAAAACCGGGGAGCACTCCCTCATACTACTCATTTCTATTACACTTAAGTCAAGGCTCAAGGTATTCCTTGGACCTTTCTAATAATTATTGGTTTACTCCAACGTATATAGAATTTTCAGTAAGCTCACCTTACTTGACATAGTAATATAGTATGTCTCAATATACATGGGACCAATGTGACTGCTAATAATGACTGCGATTAATAATGTTGTGTTCTTTTTTGTTTCAGATTTGAAAATAGTATATTATAACAACTATTAATCCTTGATCACAATGCCTTGGACAAGAGAAGAAAAAATATTTTGAGTCACTTATTTAGAGACAAAATCATTCAAAACTGTGCAAGCAAAATTTCGCAAGAAGTTTAACGATTATCCCCAGAAAAACCAAATTTATCGCTCGGCACACAAGTTTCAAGCCACAGGGTCAATAAACAACTTCAAAAATAACAAGAAGGCAGAAAATCTCTGATCTGGCAAGATGTCCTGACAATATGGATGCGATGAAAATTTCTGTCGGAAGGAGTCTGAAAAAGTCCCTCCGAAGACGTTCCCAAGAACTTTGTCTTTGACTTGCATTGTAGGATAAAGTCAATCAATTTCTGTCCTTATCATCTAGTCTGACCTTTCTGAAGTGATATGATTGGTTTTTAAGACTCAGATGAAAGATGACTTGATACAAAATGAATTATATTAATGGGTTGCATCTATTTTGAGACAAATTGAACTTGAGAAAGTTGGAAGGAAGATGGTATTGCGCAAATATTCTAAATGTGGCTGGCTTGTATCAGTATGGGAAATCGTTTATTTTGGATTGAACACAATTAACAGTGAGAAATACAAAAATACCTTTGTCACAATAAAACTCCAAACTATATATATATATATATATATATATATATATATATATATATATAAATAATGTATATATATATATATACATATATATATATATAATTTTATTGTAGTGCATTTGTTAAGACCGGCCCATTGGCTTAGTGGTAGGGTGTTCGTTAATGTCCCGGTTGACTGGGGTTCATTCTTCAGGTCGGGTCACACCAAAGACTCAAAAAGTGGTACTTGATACCTCCTTGCTTAACACTTAGCATTATAAGGTACGTTTCAAGGGTAAAGTGGAACAATCCAGGGAAAGGAGTAGCGCCCTTCCCACACCTCTATGTAATAGCTATTGAAAAGGGAACTTTCGGGTCGCCCTCGACTTTGGTCGCCTACTTTACTATTTGTTTTGAGGGCAATTTCAATGCAAAACGCTTAATTGGTTCTAATCAATTTCGAAGTAAAAACTTCATTCATCATCAGAGATTTAAAAAAAAAATATGAACTTGATGTTGTATATTGGTATTTAAATAAAATTTCTTAGATGATCAAGTTTTTACTTCAAATTGATTAGACACGATTAATTTTTTTGCAGTGCAATAGCCCTCATAACAAATGCAATACAATACAATAAAATAGTTTGTGCAATGCTTCAAGCAAATTATAAAATACTCATATATATATATATATATATATATATATATATATATATATATATATATATATATATATATTCCCCCCTTTTTTAATAATAAACATGCCTACAAATTCCATAAACCTCAATGTCTTCTTGGCCATCAACAAGTTCTTAACTATCAACAACTTGTTAAAATATATATATATATATATATATATATATATATATATATATATATATATATATATATGGAAGAAAATAATGGATAGTAATCCGACAGTTTGTGAAGAAAAATTGACAACAAGTAATCCAAATAGAAATGGGAGATTTATTGAGAACAAAGTCGACACTATAACGTTTCGGTTCTGCTGAACCATCATCTGGGCTATGAGGGGTTATTTTAGTGATGTTAAGTATAGATGGATGTATAAAAAGTGTAAAAATATACAAAAATTTGGAAAAGTTGTATAACAAGAAAAGTTGGCCGTTTATGAAAAGAAAAATATATATTGACCTTACCATAGTTGAAGCCATAAGATTTTTCCTCCAGAAGAAGAAACCAGGTAAAACCAAGTTTTTAACTTTTGGAAAGCTGTTAAAAATAAAGAGAACGAAGTCGTTATTCAAAGAAAATCCGATATGTCATATCAAAGAAAATATCTTTTTAAAATCAGACGATTGTCTATGTAGGAAGGAAATATACAATAATCACAAAACTTTCTTCAAGAATGAACGCATCATAAAAATCATGAAACTGTTCCAGTAAACCGGGGATTATATGGAAAAAAGGGTAGAACCAGAGTTTAAGGGGTCTATTTTAAAAAGAGCGAACTTTTTAATAAGGGATCTGAATATTGTGATTTGAGCTTGGAGGGAATATATCATTAGTTTTCCGGATTCCAGAAATCTGCTAAAAAAGAATTGGATTTGGTAGCTTAATGTCGCCATGAATTTAAATATTTGAAGCGTAATTTAGCGCTAGATTGAGACACATGACTTAAAAAGTTAGCGACATAAAATTTTCGTGATTTAAATACTGCTTTGAGAACAGATTTTCATTCAGTTGAATTCGACGGACTTCAGACTTGATAGATCGGTCACGTGAAACTCAGAAGCGTGAGATTTTACCCAACTTCATTTCATTTTATCCATAGAATAGTATATATATATATATATATATATATATACCAACCCCTCCGCTCGGACAGGATATGACACAAGGTCAATTTTTAAGCGGAGTTTTACCGGTTTGAATTCAGAGTTTTCCTTCTCCTAGACTAGTTGCCTCACCAAGGCTGAAGACCTCACTCAACCCCACTATTTACCCATAGCTGGAGGGAGAATAATTGGATTCATACCTTTCCCAAATCTCGTCCAGGATTAGAACTCGTGTCGCCGTGTCTATTTCCTACGACGATAACCATTATACCACGGGAACCTCTCTCTCTCTCTCTCTCTCTCTATATATATATATATATATATATATATATATATATATATATATGATTTGTAAACGAATAGTTTGTAGGAAACAAGTCAGAGCTCATTTGTTTACTCACAGTTAAAGGGTTTCAAGTATCAAATATTGCCATCTGATACGAACAATTCAATTTAATATTAATCATTTGTTTGCACACAGTGAAAATGTTTCAAATATAGGAAATTATCAAACTGTTATATTTGACCCATATATGAGATACTAACATGTTCTGTTATTCTGGGTATGAGTCGACCTGGGAGTAATGGCAATGATGAGGTAATCGATATTCCCCAGAACTCTTGGACTGGAGCCTCATCATCAGATGGTTTAGTCTCATATCAAGGACATTTGTCAGCGGGGTTCTTACTCTGCGGCAGAGATGCAGTCAGCGTATTCTACAGCCTCAGCCGAACGGGCTATATATATATATACATAGAGAGAGAGAGAGAGAGTGAGACAGACAGAGACAGAGACAGACAGAGACAGAGACAGAGACGATTTTTATTTGAGACCAAATTAAAAAAAAAAAAGAAAGGCTTTTCATCATTAACTTTTTGAGCCCTGAGTCTAAATTCATAAGAATTATACTACCGTGATCTACGCACTGGTAAACCGGTGCTACGGTGTTATGGTAAAGTAAAAGTAACGCCGGTATACCGCGGTAACGGACTTAAAGGGTTGAAGTGAGCAGAAGATAAAGCCTAATACAACTAATAAAGCCTAATACAATCGGAGAGTACTTCATAAAATCAGATATCTACACGGTTTGTCGGTGGGGCTTTGAATATTCTTGCTGTATCCCCTGCAAAGGGGAAAGACCCCCCCCCCAAATAAATTGTCCTGGGTATGACACTAAACAGCATCCGATGGTGAGGCTTCAGTTATGGAGATCAAGGGAGAGTGGAGTATCCTTTTATTTGCATTACTCCCATGCCCACTCTGAACCGCAGTGGTTGTGACCGTTTAGGTCCTCTCTATGGATCAAATAAAACAAAAACAAAAATAAAAAAAAACAACAACATAAAAACACTTTTGAGAAACAACTACACAACATGTAAATATGGACATACAATGAACGTAATTCCCTAAACTCTAGGCATAGAATAATCGTAGACGGTTTAAAATGGCATTGAAATCAATCAATCAATCAATCAAATATCAAATTTTAAGGTTGTTAATGGCACACTAGCTGCCCTGTAAACAAACCAGTAAAAAGGGAACTAATGGCGCATGCGCACATATATAACAATATTGCTTTTCAATTGGACTCATTAACTGCTGCTTCGTTCTTTGATTAAGTATATAGCTTTTTAAGCGCCACTTAAAATGAATTTATGGGAAATATTGTCAGTTGTGAAAACTTAGCCGATTTTTCGCTTTACTTGATGTAAGAATCTTGGAGGATTTTTTTTTAATGAAAATGTTTATCATTAAATGCAATAGATACAGTATCAAATTGAGTCTTTGGGATTTTATGTAATTTAATTGCACTTAACCTATATTCCAAATCTGGTCACCTTTGACAATCTGTAATATATTTATGAACTTTGAAACATCAATTTGTACTTCAGACACAGAAAAGAGAGAGAGAGAGAGAGATGGAGGGAGGAAGAAAGAGACAGAGAAGGAGAGGAGAAAGAAAGAAAGAAAGAGAGGAAGAAAAGTAGAGAACGAAAGAGAAAGAGATAGAGAGAGAGAGAGAGAGAGAAAGAAAATGATAGAGAAATACAGAGAAAATGATAGAGGAAGAGAGAGAGGAAAAAAAGCAGAGAGAGAGAGAAGGAGGAAGAAAAGTAGAGACCAAAAGAGAGAAGAAGAAGAAGAAGAAGAAGAAGAAGAAGAAGAAGAAGAAGAAGAAGAAGTGAGAGAAAAAGAGACAGGTGAAGAGAAAAAAGGAAGAAATACGGAGAAAGAGAGAGAGAGAGAGAGAGAGGGAGAAAGAAAGAAAGAAAGAAAACGATAGAGAAAGAGAGAGAACGAGAATGATAGAGGAAGAGAGAGAGGAAGAAAAGCAGATATATATATATATATATAGAGAGAGAGAGAGAGAGAGAGGGAGAGAGAGATTTCTGATTTGTAGAATTCCTTGAGTTATTCGGACAAATATTCTCAAGCATAAAAACAAGAAGTGGATACGAGTTGACATGTGTGATGGTGAAAGACGATCAAAAATTTGTTCTCTTTTAAGCAGATAAGACCCAAACAGATACTGCCACGACGAGTTAGAGTGGACCTGGGAGTAATTTGGTAGAATAATATCCCCATATTTAGTCTATAACTTGTTTAAATTTTAGTGTCTATTATGCAGTGTTATTTATGAAGAAGTCACTTTAAAGGTGAAAAAATTTACTATTGCCTGAATTTAAGGTCATCGCACTCCTTTTAGTGACTTTAGTCAAGTTGTGGGTTCTCTAATAAGCTTAAATTCTGAGAAGGTCGTGTCATTCTTGCTTTTCTTGTCCGACTTCGGCACAACATTCAACACTCCATCATTCATTTTCCCTGTTGAGCATAACAATTCTAAAATTAGATATAATC
Organism: Sepioteuthis lessoniana; assembly: GCA_963585895.1. Classification (NCBI taxonomy): domain Eukaryota; kingdom Metazoa; phylum Mollusca; class Cephalopoda; order Myopsida; family Loliginidae; genus Sepioteuthis; species Sepioteuthis lessoniana. The sequence goes on from OY757913.1 coordinate 8,449,018, forward strand.
GACGAGTACTTATCTTTAACTGGTGCAATCATATTCTCATTTTACATTTTTATCATGTTCGACGTTGAAGAAGTTTTTGTTTTCTTTCTTGTTGTTGCTGTTGTTTTTCCATATCGTCTGCTGAAGAACAAGTAATTTGTACGATTGTGAAAAAGAAAGCTGAATTTTCAACATGGCGGAACATGAAGATAAAGTATCTAGGCTACTCTTGATGGAATTCTTATTATTTCACCGGCTTTTTTTCTCTCTCGTGCAATCACATCCAGTATGTTTTGACTAACAGCGAAGATGTCTTCATGCATCTATGAAATGCACATTTCAGCGAAGAATAGTTCTTATCTAATAAGACTATTTTGAACGATATTTTGATATTTGGTTTTCGATAAAGTTTATACCATCAGATAAAAAACAAAAATAAACTTTTCCAAATAAAGAAAGAAAGAACGTTTCTATAAGTTTGAGTTTATTATTAGAAGTTTCAGATTACTGCATTGTAAAGTTTGTGATTTGATATCTTCTTCTTTAGTGTTTTAAAGACATTTCTGCTGATTTGTTTTTTAGTATTCTTCTGACGTATGTTGTTTTTAAAATAATATTTGAATCTTATCCAGCTTTTGTTATTTTTGTAATCACTTCTGTTAAAACAAACTGTACATCCAAACACTTAAAAGATAACTGCTGCAAATAGCAGAAATTATTGTTGGTTGATTTTACGGCATGCTAAACATTGATGGGTTACTCAATGCCAAAATTAGTCTTTTTTGTAAAACACTTGTATGGTTTCAAGTACATAGTAATAATCATTAATAAAAAAAATTATAGCTTCAAATAACTATTGTTAATGCACATAATTTTTACTCAGCTATAAGGTTTCAACTATTCTTATAAGATACTAATAACCTTCAAAAAATCTCTATGACCTATATCAAAGAGGACCTGGGATTAATGTCCAGAGCTCCAGTATAACAGCCTCACCGCTGGATGCACTTACATAAAATAAAAGGAGTAAGGACAAAGAAGAAGAAGAAGAAGAAGAAGAAGAAGAAGAAGAAGAAGAAGAAGAAGAAGAAGAAGAAGAAGATTCAAATTAGACACATACCTCAATTGAAGGATGAAAAGTTCAAATGATGACGTCATATGTATTGTTGATGACTCTCTAACCAATGGGATTAAAGTACTGCAACACCAATGGAAAAATGTGTCTACCGCAAAGGGGATTATGTTGAAAAATAAACCTTTTTTGGCCACATTTCATGAGAGTAGATTAGTTAACCAATGAACTTTTCAGCTGATCGTTGTGGATCGAGACAATGTATAAACTTATGTATGTATGCAGGTATATTGCAAGATACTTCACCCCCAGAATGTCTGGAATAAACAGCGGATTTGTAGAGTGCTAGCGCCAAAACATGGTCAGAGTAGCACTTTCAGAAACGAGGATGGCTGAAGAAGGTAACTTAAGAGAGATTTCTGGTGGTTACGCTTTCTACTGGAAGGGAAGAGATGAGATTTTGATAGGAGAGGTTGGTGACGGATTTGTAGGGAAGAATAATCTTGTTGAGAGACTTGGAGAATTTCCATCTGGTATATATGAACGTCTATTAGTAAAAGAACGATATGTAACCTTAATTAGAATGTATGCTACAGCCCGATGCGGTTATGGGAATGACAAGCTTTCTTTCTATCACCCTCTAAAAGGTGCTTATTGCAATATGCATAAGGCAGATGAAGTTATTTTGGGGGGGGGATTTCGATGAAAGAGTTCGGCAGGGATCACAAAACATGGGATAGATTTAATAAGCATGGCTTTGGAAAATATAACAGCCTTCTGCTTCAAATCTGTGAAAGGTTGAATATGTGTAGCATTAACGATATGTTTCTGTATAAAAACAAATATAAGACTACTTGGATGCACACAGGTTCCAAGCAAATGGCAGTGTATAAGTCAAACCTTCAAGTCTGAAAAAATCTCTATCAAACTACGGGTCGACTTATATAGCAGGGCAAAAATCCAAACATCTACCACAGAGGAGTCAACCAGTGGAACAGAACTCCAAACTATCGATATACAATAATTAACGCAACTCCAGTAGACCTAAGCAAACATTTCCAACTTAAAATTATGTTTGGTGAACATATTTTACAAATTAACTGGGATTGATATAAAAGTAAAGTTAGCGACCATAGTCGAGGGTGACCCGAAGGCTCCCTTTTCGATAGCTACTACACCAAGGTGTAGGGGAGGGCGCTACTCCATTCCCTGGATTGCTCCACTTTACCCTTGAACCGTACCTTATAATGCTGAGTGTTAAGCAAGGTGGTATCAAGTTCCATTTTTAAAGTCTTTGGTATGACTCGACCTGGGATTGAACCCAGGTCTCCCGGGCCATTGGCGAACACTCTAACCGCTGGGCCAATGTCCCGGTTAGGTATATCCCACATTGTTTCCATCAGTTGATGCACTGACTGTAAACATTAGCCAGAACTTCACAGCACCCAGGCGGTTAATCAAACAACTACAGTATGATGTTTATCTGCACAATTTCATGATAGTGAAAAAGATTGGGAATTCAAATGAATATAAGCTCGAATTTGAATGTTTCATATATGGATAATGTAATTCTGGTTTTTAAAAAATTACGTACACCATACACAATTGGAGTAATGACAGCTTATGGAGAGTACACATTAGTTTATTGAATATATACACAATGGCATCATAACTGTACTTATATGGCAAAGCCTTTTATATAAAGATTTCTTGAAGGTTATTTTATTGACGATTAAAATGTTGGATCTAAAATACCACACGGTAATTTCAAAAATATTAAATCATACATATTCAAAAATTTAAACTTTCATAAACTTATTATATTCTTTTGCTACAGGTTATCAAAGCCTATCCCCATTTAAGCATATTCGGTAAGCTTTGGCCTACCTGTAGTTTACCGTATGTTTGAGGGTCGACCTATTAAGCAGGTATAACCCAGAATTTTGAGCTCAAAATCTTCAGGTTGATTTATATGGCAGATCGACTTGTCCGCCATAATTTACGGTTGTGGGTTAAGTACTTACCTTTTGGCTCATTATTACTCAAAAAATGATAATGTTTCAGCCTGCACCTGGCAAGCATCATTCTGAATCTAATACATTCGTTGATGAAAAGGGTTTAGCAGTGGTCGACAGATTTGTGTATCTAGCAAGCATAGGTTATAGATTTTATATACTTGTCGGTGAAATATCACATAGAATTAGAAAAAAAAAACGCCAGTTGTGGTTTTAAAAAGATAAAGAAACATCTTTGGAAGAAGCATAGAATATCATTATTGGGATGCAATAAATAATCATCTCCCTTAGATAATTTATATATCCGGTCGGTGTGGGTGCCACTTTAATTGTCCAGAAACCCATTCTCGAACTCTTTCTGTCTCCAGTCTTTGATCCAGACAGGAAACAGTAAAGCCACATGGTTATATTACCAACGTTTGTCAAGTAAGTCTTTTTTTCATTTTGTATCTCTTCCATTTTTTATGGATGTAAACCAGGAGACATTGAAGTTTCTAGTCAGTTTGCTAGATACGTTGCAATAGTTTTCCGTGAAGACTGTTCTTGTAGCCTTTACACAAAATATCCTATTGTAACGTATTCGACCTTTGACAGGCTGTGTAAGTTCGTGAATTTCAAAAACAAGATGCATCTGTGTCTTAAAGTAAACAAAAGAAAGCGGAAATGCTACATGAATTGTGTGAGAGGGATGCATCTGAAAAATACGTTACGTCGGAAGTTTTCGACCCTGGAGCAGTGGACACAGAGCAATGGGCACATCTCCCTCTGTCTTTGTCTCTCTCTTTATATATATATATATATATATATGCGCATACGATTACTGTATACGATAAATAAAGCTTACATGATTTTCGCATTAATTTGAATTGAGAAATGAAAGCATTTAAATAGATCATACTACCGTATATTGGTGCAAATTAGTCGACCTTTTAAACCAGGGGTCGACTTATACAGCAGGACAAAAGTCCACATATTTTCAACAGAGTGATAAAGATTTGAATTTTAGCCTTGCCGTATAAGTCGACTTATAAGTTGATTTGTCGAGATATTTTCAGATTTAAAAATCGACTTATGCACTGCAATTTACGGTAAGAAAGAAATATTCTTCTTGTAAACTTATGTAAATTACCCAGTTAATTTTGACAAAGTTAATTATAATGGTTATTCATATAAATGAGTTACTACATAACCATCTATGTAGATCTGGGAGGTATTAGCGTGACTAAAACAATTGAACCAACATAACTAAATCTGCTATTAGACAGATAAATATTTATTGTACCATATTCGCAATCAACGCTATGTGCGAAATGGACATATAATGTTCATTACGATAGAACATATAAAGAACATAGGAATCTCGGAATTCGAAAACACGTAACGACTTCTTGTTCAGGTACGAAACCTTTTTATGAACTTTGAGTTAAAGGTTTCGACGTATGGAGGAGAGACACAATCTTCTATGCTGTGTTATTCATTTGGCCCCCAACTCGTGCGGCCCCCATAGGGTGCAAGTTTGCCTCGCGTCTGCGAGCTCCAAAAGTCGATCCTTCTCGTTTGGCGTCTAGTACCCAACTCTTTCTCTCTTCAAATTCTCACACAAACCTCCGTGCGCTTCCGGTGCGTGACGTCACCCGTTTCGTCTCGGACTATTATGACATCTGAGTGACACCTTCATCTGCTCGCGCGCGCCCGCGTTAACACCTGCCTCGATGTTGGACCTAACTAACCCATGTGCTGAGCCGAAAGGTTCTCAGCCTAACTAAACTCAAAGGCATGAACCGAAATACCTTAGCTATTACATAACATTATTAGTAAGATACAATTTAGTATAACTTGCTTACTTTTTAATTACGATATGCAGCGGTTTCGATGTGCATATTTCACATTGCAAAACTGAGATTATTCTGCAGTTTTGCAGCCTTTATCGTAAGGAGAAATACACACACCCAGACAAAAATATAGGACCACCCTCAAAAATGAAGAAAACGATATTGTTTACATTTTGTTTTGATTATTAAAATCAGATATATGAAAAATAAGGTTAAGAGACATTTATATTTAAAATAAAAGTAATTTCATTTCATTTTTTATATGTATAGTGCCATTTTTGCTAAATGTTAAAATTTATTTTTGACATAAATATAAGACTACCAATAAAAACTAAAGAAAAAAAGGACTTAATCTAATTGAAAAAAAAAAAATTATATATAGTCTACGTAATATAAAAGCTATTAAAACTGCTATACTTAGAATACTAAAAACATAAATGACTAAAGGAACTGAATTATTTGAATTTAAGAAAGGCGAGATTACAGCTCTGAAAAGAGTCGGAAAATCTCTGAGAGAAATTTTGAATGCCTTAAGACGCAGGAAAACCGTTATCTGCAATTACTTGAAAAGTCCAAATAAGTATGGAACAAGAAAACCGACTGGCAGGCCAGAAAAAATTATCACTACAATTACAGAGAATTGTTCGCGAATTAAAAAAGAAATCTTCGTCAGCATAAAAATATTGAAATCTCTAGTGGATGCTCCTTGCAGAACTAGAACAAATAGGAGGCATTTAAGCAATGAAAAAATTAAGCATAAGAAAAGAATTCATCGTCCAAGGTTAACTATCAAGCACTAAGAGAAACAACTGGAATATACTCGTCAATATCAAACCATGAGTGCTAAAGAATAGCGAAAAGTTGTTTTCTCAGAAGAAAAGAAATTCAATTTAGACGGTTCAGATGCCTTTCAGAAGTACTGGCACGGAAAAAAATTTCCAGAAGAGAATTACTTAACATGGCATAGTGGAGGAGGATCTCTTATGATCTTGGGAGCTTCTAATCTTCAAGAGAACTTCAATTACCATTTGTCAGTGGTCGAAAAAAAGCAGCAGATTATGTGTAGATGCTAAATGATTTATCTCTCGCACAAGAAGGACGTCGTCTATGTAGAGAAGAATGGATTTTTAAGCAAGATAATGCTGCTATCCACAATGCATCAATAAAAAAGTACTTGCTTGAATAAAAAATAAGACTTCTTGACAACCCAGTGTGCTCTGCATACTATAGAAAATTTGTGGGTATTGATTGTTGCAAAAGTTTATGAAGGAGGTCGACTGTACTCAGCAATTTCTGAATTCAAAAATGCAATCTTAGACGCATGGGAAAAAATAACTTCGGATCAATTTCAGAAATTAGTTGATAGTATGCCTCACCGAATTTTTGAAGTTACCAAAGCTAACGGCGGATCTACAAAATATCAAATAAAAAATTTGCCTTTATATTCTGTAGTCCAGCTTATTGGTCTTATATTTATGCAAAAACAACATTTTAAAATTAAGTATAAAGTTTATATATCTTTCATATATCTGATTTTTATAATCTAAAAATTGTAAACAATATCTTTTACTTCATTTTTGAGGATGCTCTTTTATTTTTGTCCAGGGATATATATATATACATATATATATAAGACATGTTTCATTAAAATATGACAGACAAGGATTGTTTATTTAATTTTTCTTGCTGGTGAGTAATAAGTTGCCAATGTGTATCGGAAAAAGGGTGAATAAATAATCCTTGTCTGTATATTGAATGAAACATGCCAGTATATATATATATATATATATATATATATATATTCACACAATGTAATACGACTTAAAAAATGAATTACACTCGTTCACGCTCAGCTACTTTGCAAGCTTCGATGATCACCATATATTCTCTGATATATATATATATATATATATATATATATATATACATATTCTCTTATATATATATATATTCTCTGATATATATATATATATATATATATATATATCAGTTTTATTCTTAATGAATAAATGTGTATTAAGAATGAAACTGACTATATATATATATATATATATATATATATAGTCCCTTCAGATGCTTTTCCGACATTAAATTAATTTTGAAAAATTGCGCATGTAGCGATTGTATATCTCGTTTTCGTGCGAAATTGTTGACATGAAAATAAATTAAATTTGCTACTTAGAAAACATTGTATATATTTACCCAAACATTCCGCTAAGAGCAAGGTGTGACACAAGGTCTACTTTTAATTGGAGTACTACTTGAGTAAATTCAGATATTTCCTTCTCCTAAAGTGGTTGCCATACCAAGAGTAAAGATCCCAGTCTACCCAATTATTAACCCCCTAGCTGGGGGAGAAGAGATGGAATTCATGTCCTTTTCTAGGGTATTAATGCGAAGTGAAAAACAATCTTTCCAGGATTTGAACTTCTTTTGCTGATTCGATTTCGTACGATGATAAACGTTACACTATGAATGCCTCCATTGGAAAACATAGTACTCAAAAGAGCAAAGATGAGGATATTAGTCCTAAAAATTGAGGGGTCGACCAAAGTTCAGCTCACTAACAAAAATCTTTCTGATATTCATGGAAACGTTTATTTAAATAATTAATAGATCGCTTTCACGAAACGGAAATACAAAGATCTGGTTTCTCTCAAACTCAATAATTTCTGTCTGCGATGTCTTTTTAATTACGTAAGATATTTATTCGCTTAAAGGAGGAATTTATTCTTAAGTTTTCAAATTGTATAGGCAGATGATTGATAGTCTTGAGGGAAATTCTACTAATGTTTTCGAAACACTGGTGATCTTCCTAGTTCCATTTCATCGCTTTAGGGCTAATTTTACATGAAGATTTAATGCTATAATAATGGTGAGAAAGTATTCCATTTTTATGTTTAATGTTCTCAATGGAAGTATTTTCAATATTAAATAAAATGTGCAAGTAGCAATATTAGTCTCGCCCAGTTTCGTCAGTAAAACCAACTCAATTCCACGTTGTGTTTGTTTTTAAAGCCAGATAAGTCGGTCACAGGTTTTGGTCGAAACTGTATAAAAAAAAAAAAAAGAAAAGAAAAGAACAAAACGATTTCTAGAATACTCTTGTCAATTTTCTATTTACTCTCCTGGTTTATCCTGGTGAGGTGTATGTCACTTCACTTTTACTGACGATATAGACCCTCAGTATCATCACGATATGAACGGCAAATGAAGACTTCTGCGCTGGGTAGTCTTCTGGCCAGGTCTGTGGCTAAATGTTTACTGCCAGCTCTTTTGCGAACCGTTATCGTTCCTGGCGACTCACAACTACTTACTACTCTAGACTTGAACTCCCACTGCTCTGCTTGCAACTAGCTTAGACGTCAGGCGGAAGGACACCCTGGTCTACTGGCTCCGTCTGCCAGCCAACCCAACCGTCACTGCCGTGAGCCACTACTCTGGTCAACACCTTTGAATACCTGAGGTACTGAATTCCGGAAAAGAAAACTGCTTCTTCCACGCGGAGCCACAGCCTATAACTAAAGTATCTCAAAATGACATCCTTGCCTACTGACCACTTACAGTAATAGCGTCGAGAAATTGAGTTTATGATGCACATTAAAAAAATAACCCATCTATATCGAGAAATCCTTTTGTTTCTATTTTTATTATCTATTAAAATCTGCCGACCTTCCTAACTTGTTGAGCTATCCTCCTGATACTACTGCATATACACACTTCCATGTACATACATACATATACACTACCAATTCTCACTAACACACATACAGAAATGCTCGTACCCACATGTGTGTATATACATACGCACAACGTCTATACAGCTTCATACTCATATAGAAACGCTTGCGCCTATACGCATATCCATCTCTACACCGAAATATATGCACCCAGCAGCAGAAGAGCTTATAATGTCACATGGTTACATTTTGGCATTGCAACCCTGCCAATGTTGTGTATAAAGATAGTAATTTATTGATATTAATGCCAGGGTAGATGAAAGTTTTATCAAATCCTTATTCACACTGTCTTTTCTCACTTATTTTTTGTGACATAACAGTGATGAAACATTTTGTCAACGCGGCACAGGGAGAAGTAGGTTCGTGCCTTTCTCCAGTGAAAAAATAGCTCCAATGAGTCATCGACCTCGATTTTCCGTTTCTAGTTTCAGTGACAAACACGCGCATCCGCACACACACACACGCACGCACGCACGCACGCACGCACGCACACACACACAGATATATGTATATATAGATAAAGGGGGACTGAAAAGTAATTGGACAAACTGAGAAAAGAATGACCTGTTTTGAATTATGTTATGTAGAAGAATGTGCCGATAGCGACCCGTGTGGTTTGAACACGGATCTCCAGCCAACTAACATAATTGTTGAACTGGATTATGCTATTGGAGTCCACGTGACTAGAAGTGGTGCATATAAAAATCAGTCAGACAGGTAGTCTGACTAGATGTGTGCGATATGTGAGATGTTGCATTGCGAGTCAGTATTGAGTTAGCATTCCATATTCAGCATTCGGCATTGTACGAAAGTGAAGAAATTATAAAGTGTTGGCCGAAAGGTACCCTCCGCATGGAACATTATAAAAAATTATTATTTCATTTTTGGAAGAGGATTAATGAAGCTTATAATCAATTATGTGAAAAGTAGGTTGAATGCCGGAAAAATAGACACCCATTTAGCATTAAAATAATTCTATACCAATATCTCACCGCGCCTTATTCACTGGTATCATGATGAGAGGATTATCCACTGAAATTTGAAATTGGTAGGTATAGAGTTTGGGGAAGTTGCAGCGAGCGATAGACCTTCAAATGTCTTTGTAAACTATGCGTCTTTTGTGCTAGGAAATATTGTTTTTGGAATCGCCCGTAAGTTTGGTTTGGTTGGGTTTAATGACATATAAACCATTGTAGGTTATTCAATGCCAAATCCTCTTTATACATACATATTAAATATGATTTGTTAACACATTTTGCTGATAACATTTTAAAACGAGACTGAGCACTTTTAGCACACAGTCAAATGGTTTCAAATATTTCTATCTAACACAATTAACTCTATTTACTATAGACAGTGAAGTGGTTTCAAGTATTGCTATTTAACACTAATAATTTTTTTTCAACATAACTCATTCGTTTGCACACAGTCATATGGTTTCAAGTATTGCAATGTATCACTAACAATTCAATTAAACATCAATCCTTTGCTGACAAACAGTTAAATGATCAAACAGTTCTATTTCTAACAATTCGATTTTACATAAGTCATTTGTTTTTACACAGTTTAAATGGTCAAACAGTTCTATTTGACCCATAGATAAGACCCTATCAGGTGCTACCATAACGGACCACAGTGGAATTGGGAATAATGGCAATGTACGGGTACGCCACATTCCAGAGAGTTCCAGCTTTACTGGAGCCTCACCATCTGATTGTTTAGTGTCATATCCAGGATACTCAGTAGGGGGGGGGGTTACCCCTCTGCAATGACTTTAGGTCATTCTCTTCGTTAGGCAAATGACTTTTTTTAGTACATCCTCCTCTATTTATATATCTCTCTCTGACTGGAGGTGTTTTCGTGGTGTAATGGTTAAAGCGATGAACTGCAGAATCGTAGTAAGCAAGTTCGTATTCCAGTGGCGCTGTTACGTTCACCTTCGGACAAATACCCGTGGGAAAAGTATAAACCTCCTATTCCTCTCAGGTGTGGGCTGAATAGCATCACTGCTGTTCTAGAAACTTCTAGAAACTTCTTCTAGAAGCTTTGGCATTAAATAACGAAGGTTGATATGCCATTAAAGAAAGAGACCTAAACCTGAACCAGCTCTCTCTCTCTCTCTCTATATATATATATATATATATATATATACCAACCCCTCACATGTGACACAAGGTTAATTAAGCAGAGTTGAATTTAGAGTTTTCCTTCTCCTAGACTGGTTGTCTTGGTTAGGCTTACCGTCTTCCCTACTGTCTACACATAGCTGGAGGAAGAATATTGGATTCATACCTTATGTGAAATGCAATTAGCCTCGTCCAAGATTTGAACTTGTGACACCGTGTCCATTTCTTACAACGATAACCACAGGCATGTATATATATATATATATATATATATGTATGTGTGTGTGTGTGTGTGTGTGTGTGTGTGTTTTCATGTATGTGTGTGTGTGTGTATGTCTATGTATGTATGTATTGTGATCCATATAGAATATTGTTTTTATGAACAGTAATCTAACACATAGTTTCCTCTGTCACTATCGAAGTAGTACTTTAAAGTAGACATAAAGAAGAATATTGTAGTATCATTTTTTTCGGGGACAAATTCCACGAACTTTTAGGTAGCATTGCGTATATATATATATATATATATATATATATATATATATATATATATATATATATATATATATAGGGAGATGTTTGACGAATGATGTTGAATTAATTAATTTTTAATTCGTATATTTAGTTTTACGCGTGTAATTAGTTGGAATGAAATGAGATTGGAAAAAAGATATCTACATCCTGCTTTAGGTTTTTTTTTTCAGAAGAACTTCTTCATTATTGCTTTTTTCCCCTCTGTAAATAATCAGAAAGTGACAAAAAACAAATTACACCCTGGGGAGAAAATTTGATCTACCTGGTAGAAATATCAACCGTTAATCTATTAATGGAATTAATCATGACATATTATAAGACTGTTTAACATGTTGAGATGATCGACGTATGGCCCACAGAAATTTTGATGATATGCAATATTAGCTCGCTAAGATTTTATATTTATAGGACAGGAGGAAGTACCGATCAGAGGAAAAATTGAGACTATCCATATCACAGCACAGTTAAAATAAGCAAGAATACTGAGAAGGGTCCTGGAAATTTGAGAAGAATTTGATATTACTTAGACTTCAATGGAAAATCACAAGATATAGAAACGGTGTGAAAAATTCGTAAGGAGCCAAATAATGCGCTGAGGAAATCTAATGAGAGAAACTCAATCACTTTTTTGGCTGCCCAGGATATGGCATTATCATTAATAACATAAAAACTAAAATAGATAACCTCGAGAGATAATCAAATATAGATAATGGTAAGAGAGATTAAACATTCAGCTGCATAAGCGAATGCAGCAGACCACCACAGAAAGAGGACAAGGGTAGATACGACTGGGTGGGGAAGGAATTTGGTCTTTACTGACAGATTGACATAAACAAGAATTTATCAAAGGAAATGAGACACGCGAAATTATCTGGGATTTTGAGATAAAAAAAACAGATCAGCTAATCCCAGCCTGAAAACAAGATTTAGTTTATTTTCATAAAACGTAAAGAACTTGTCAGTAAGTGGATTTTCTCGTTCTGATTGATCACATATTAAAATCAAAGAGAGCTTTAAAATCTATAGAAAATAAAGGTGAGAGAAATACGATTAATTCTTAGAGTATACAGAACAACCTCAAAGAAAATAGAAAATAGACGTAAGGAATTGCAATGCCGTGGAAAAATTGAGACTTTTTACACCATAGCAGTACTAAGATCGGCTAGAATGATTCGAATTCTTTGAAACTGGTAATTCCTTAACAATTAAGAAAATTTCGCAAAGAAAAACAGAGAGAGATTAATGATATCAATATATTTAGTTTTACTTTGTCCTCCTTTGTTCGTTATTCCAAAGAATATTTATGGTTCTACAGAGCAAACACTGTAACAAGTATGATACTAAACTGCACCTAGTGGTGAGGTTACAGTCCTGGAGCCTTGGGGAGTGTAGACTACCTCTCGTTTTTAAGTACTCTCTGGTCCACTCTGACCTGGAGTGGTAGTTCTTATTATATTACCAGCAATAGGTCAAATAGATCTGTTTAAAAATTATTATTATATGTTTGAAACGATATAACTATTTGAAAACAAATATTTATTACAATAGTGCAAATCTAAAAAAATATTGTAATGTTATTTTGAAAGTCTAAAGTTACAATTATAATCAAACATTTATAAATGACTTACATTTCGGCTTAAAACCACATAGGGGTTGAAGTGCTATTAAATCAAATCAAACCATCAGACCAAAAAACACATGCTGTTCTCTCTGATAGTAATATCTATATATATATATATACGTGGTGCATTCAATAGGTTTCCAGATTTTTTTTGTACAGGCATTTAAAATTGTCGCAGACTCTTGGAAATTGACTATGTTATTGCTATACATCTTATCAGATGACTGACCAATTTTTATGATTTCAGCTTCAAATGAACAGCTACAACAGCAATTGGAATACACCCTACTATAGCCTGATTGTCACTGCTGGTGAATTTCAAAAATGCAATCTGGACGTGAGGACACTTTAGAAGAATGATATGCAATAAAATTGTATTTTAAACTTGGAAAAACTGCCACAGAAACGCATGGAATGCTTCAGATTGCTTTTGGACTATCTTGCATAAATCGAGCATCAGTTTTTGAGTGGCATAAGAGATTCAAGGAAGGCAGGGAGTCTGTGAGGAATGATGAGAGGTATAGGAGGAGTAAGGAAGTCAATACACTAGAGTTGATTGGCCAAAGGGTTTGGGTTAGAGTTAGGGTTACTATGTTGAGGTTTTAAGGGAGTTCAGGAAGAGATTCAGTCGGAAGAGGCCAGCACTCTTCAAATCGGGTCAGTAGCATTTCCACCAGGATAATGCACCAGTACATAACTCCATCCTTGTCCCAGACTATTTTAGCAAGATGAGCATCAACACAGTTCCTCACCCTCGCTATAGTCGAGACCTTGCTCCCTGTGACTTTTGCTTATTCCCTAAGCTCAGAGGCTGTAGTTATGAGGAGGCAAATGAGGAGATGAAAGAGTCTGTGACGAAGGTCATTGACATGCACACACAAGAGGACTTCCATGGGGCGTTCCAGAAGTTGTTTGAACGGTACAACAAGTGCATTGCAGCTGGAGGAGATTACTTCGAAGGGGGCTAGAGTTTCAAGTATGTACTATCAATAATAGTGCCCATAATGGTCCTCGTATATATATATGTATATATATTAATTGAATTACCATGACTAGAAAATTCGGCAAGCACCTACATGTGACATACCGAACATTGAACAGCTTTTTTTACCTTATTGGGTCGCATCAGCAGAACATAACGTGATATCGACCACTAGAGATCGAACCAGCAACCACAAAATGCAGAAGCTGAAGACACATGAGGTTAAGTGGTCGCGCATTTCACCATGACTGGTTAATTTGGCAGCGCTTATGTATGATATGGACCGGTGGCCAGTGGTAGAGTTTCGGCTTTTGCATTCTGTGTTTGTTGGTTCGATCTCTAGCGGTAGAGATCACGGTATGCACTGCCGATGAGACCTAATAAGGTCGAAACAGCTGTTCAATGTTTCGCATGTAGGTGCTTACCGAATGTTTTAGTCATGGTAATTCAATTAATATAACATCAATCCCTCTATTCAAATGTAAATAAAGTATATATATATATATATATATATATATATATATATAAACTAAAAAAGCGTTTACAGTACAATCGCTGTAACTAATTTTTAAGTAGCAGAAGGAAAAATTGTCGCAATCCTTAAACAATATGGGAATAATTTTAGTGACAAGTTAATCCATTGAATATTAAAATATTATTGGCTCTTTGTTAGACGGGAAGTGGAAATGAAAGAGGCGCAGGTGGAGGAGAAGCAATGAAATTATGTTAATGTCAAAAGAGGCATAAAATACAGAAGAGAGAAGGAAAGAGCTAGGAAAACATACACACACATATATATACATATATATAATTATACAGGCAGATTCACATACTTGACCCTGTCGACGAAGCTTAGAATACCCCATCTCTACTCCTTGCTAAGGAGTATGTCACCTCCCGTAAAGGGGTGTCTTGGGTATGACACTAAACTGCATTTGATGATGAGGGTACAGTTCAAGATATCTGGAGAGAGAGGAGTATCTCTTCATAGCCATTACTCCCAGGTTCATTCTATCCCCAGGAGTGTTAGTATCTGTTAGGATCTTATCTATGAATCAAATACGAGGATCATTAAATAAGTTTCCAGACTTTTTTTGTATGGGCACTTTTATTGATAGTACACACATGAAACTCTAGTCCCCTTCGAAGTAAACTCCTCCGGCTCCAATGCACTTGCTGTACCGTTCCTACAACTTTAGGAAGGCCCCATGGAGGTCCTCTTGTGTGAGCGTGTCATTGACCTTCGTCACAGACTCTTTCATCTCCTCAATTGTCTCATAACGACAGCCTTTGAGCTTAGGGTATAACCAAAAGTCACAGGGAGCAAGTTCTCGACTATAGGGAGGGTGAGCAACTGTCTTGATGCCCATCTTGGTTTGATAGTTTGTGACAAGGAAAGAGTTGTGGACTGGTGCATTGTCCTGCTGGAAATGCCACTGACCCGATTTGAAGAGTGCTGGCTTCTTCCGACGGAATCAACTCTGGTGTATTGACTTCCTTACTCTCCCCACACCGCTCATCATCCCTCACAGACTCCCTGCATTCCTTGGATCTCTTATGCCAATCAAAAACTGATGCTTGATTCATGCAAGATGGTCGAAAAGCAGCCTGAAGCATTCCATAGGTTTCTGTGGCAGCTTGTCCAAGTTTAAAACACAATTTTATTGCATATCTTTCTTCTAAAATGTCCTCACGTCCAGATTAAATTTTGGAAATTCACCAGCTGAGACAATCAGGCTTTAGTAGGGTGTATTCCAAATGCTGCTGTAACTATTCATTTGAAGCTGAAATCCTAAAATTTGGTCAGTCATCTCATAAGATGTCTAGCAATAACATAGTGAATTTTCAAGAGTTTACGACAATTTTAAATGCCTGTACAACAAAAGTCTGGAAACCTATTGAATGCACCGCGTAAATTTGCTTCCAAAAATCTGGATTTATGTTTGCATTTAATAAACAAATCTCTGCATTTATTCAGTACAATGTGATTGTTATTTTGTATCACGGCACAAGTAAAACCTACTTTCATTAGCGCTATCGGCTTTTGATCAACACTTTAGTATTTAATAATCCCCAAGAAGTTTATAAGGGGTTAAACAGAATAAACCAAAAAATTATAAATGCTTACAACCTTTACAAATGTATCAAATTTCGGCAGTAAATAACCCATAATGAGTTGTTATGCCGTTAACAACCTAAACTAAACTATCGCATTGCCCATTCGGCTGGGGCTGTAGAAAACACCGACTGCATCTCTGCAGAGGAGTAAGATCCACCCCCGCCCAACGAGTGTCCTGGATATGACACTAAACAATCTGATGGTTAGGTTCCAGTAATGCTGGAGCTTTGGGAATGCGGAGTAACCCTTCATTGCCATCGCTCCTAGGTCCACTCTTGCCCGGAGTGGTAGTAACTGATAGGGTCCAATCTATTGGTCAAATAGAACTAAACCGCGTACTTATGCTAAACTGAATTGTTTGAAATGGAACTGATTTTGGCATTGAAATTGTACTTATGCAAAACTGAATTGCTTGAAATAGAACTGTTTTGACATTTAACTGTGCGTATACAAAAACTATACTTATACTAAACTGAGTTGTTTGAATTAGAACTGTTTGACTAAACTGAATAGCTTGAAATAGAAATGTTTTTGAGAATTAAACTGTGTACACATGCTAAATTGAATTGTTTGAAATAGAACTGATTTTGGTATAAAAATGAATTTGACGTTAGCTAACCTACAAAGTTTGATATGCCATAAAAACCCAACCAACCAACCAACTAACTAAACTATCGCACTTTCAATTACATATCGACCTTCGTGTGTTATTTAATACCAAATACATCCTTTTCGACGAAAAGTAGTGAACCCCACTTACCTCCCCAGCTATTAGTTTTAACCCATAACTGGGGAGGTAAGTGGGGTTCATGCTTTTTCCAAGGGTATCAGTCCAAAAGTGAACGTTTTCACTAGAATTCGAACACGCATATTTCGTGGTCGCAATCCAGCATTTCAGCCATTACACCACGGGAAGTCCCCCCACCTCTATTTAATTTTTTAGGGGCATGTACCCTTCTTATCATTTACATATCAGAAATACTTAGATAATAATGTATTAAATTCATATTTTCTATTTTTAAGGTTCGTTTATGGGTAAAACATCTTTTTTCCCCAGCTATTTTGAGTTAACCTAAAATATATTTTCTCCTCCCAACTGGAATCTATGGAGGCATTATAAACCATATTATCAGTAAGGTAGGCCCAATTTAGGGAGGGTGCGTATCTCTCTGTTGCAGCCCTTACATCCGGGTTCTCCAGTGCCAAGCGTCTTGAGAATCATTGCATTGTGTAATGCAATAATATTATGTATATTTTTGATACAAGAATAGCTTACTTTCATTAAATTTCCGTTCAAAAGTTTCCCCAGAGGATGAGATCTTTGGAAATATTAGTCGGCCAAATTGAAGAAAAGGGCTGCCACATTTGTCTTATCGCGTTGGCTGCCAGCTGATAATTTTTCTGCTTTTGTTTCACTTTCTTTTATTTAACTTAATAGGCGGGAATTCCATAATTTGTGAGGAACCCTTCATACTTGTGTTTAGTTCTTTTAAAAACTGTCCCATTGCAAGAATTACAGGACGATTTGCTTACAATTGGTTAGTTGGTTGGGTTTTATGGTATATCAGCCCTCGTAGGTTATTTAAAGTCAAATCTTGTCCATACATATATCTATTATTGATCGCTGTGTGAACAATTCTCCTGATATCAAAGTCCTGATGGAGGTTATTAAAACCGAAACGTTGAACGTTGGCTTTACATGAAAATAAATTGATCTAATTTGGATCATTCTGTTTTCTACTTTTTCATACTGTCGGATTCAGATCCATATTTGTTTTCATAATGTCCTTTTGGAAAAACAAATACCCAATACATTCTTACACGACATCTAACATGGATGGCTTTAAAATGATCTGTATATATGAAAACTTACCGTTCTCTGCGTATTTCTGTAAAAACGGGAGGATTTTTCTTGTCTCTTAAAAAACTTCAACATTTTCAAATCTCATTCCACGTGCCAAACACGTATTGAATACTTTTAAATTAAGAACGCTATTTACACATTTGTATCTTTTCCGTTGTATATATTTTATTTGCTCCTGTTATCCATCACTGCATGAACAATTCTCACGACGAACCCTTCATACTTGTGTTTAGTTCTTTTAAAAACTGTCCCATTGCAAGAATTACAGGACGATTTGCTTACAATTGGTTAGTTGGTTGGTTTTTATGGCATATCAGCCCTCGTAGGTTATTTAAAGTCAAATCTTGTCTATACATATATCTATTATTCATCGCTGTGTGAACAATTCTCCTGATATCAAAGTCCTGATGGAGGTTATTAAAACCGAAACGTTGAACATTGGCTTTACATAAAAATAAATTGATCTAATTTGGATCATTCTATTTTCTACCTTTTCATACAATTGGATTCAGATCCATATTTGCTTTCATACTGTCCTTTTGGAAAAACAAATACCCAATACACGACATCTAACATGGATGGCTTTAAAATGATCTGTATATATGAAAACTTACCGATCTCTGCGTATTTCTTTAAAAGACGGGAAGATTTTTCTTGTCTCTTAAAAAACTCCAACATTTTCAAATCTCATTCCACGTGCCAAACACGTATTGAATACTTTTAAATTAAGAACGCTATTTACACATTTGTATCTTTTCCGTTGTATATATTTTATTTGCTCCTGTTATCCATCACTGCATGAACAATTCTCACGACGAACCCTTCATACTTGTGTTTAGTTCTTTTAAAAACTGTCCCATTGCAAGAATTACAGGACGATTTGCTTAGTCATATCCTGTCTATACATATATCTATTATTGATCGCTGTGTGAACAATTCTCCTGATATCAAAGTCCTGATGAAGGTTATTAAAACCGAAACGTTTAATATTAGCTTTACGTCACAAAAAATCATCTAATTTGGATTATTCTGTTTTTCTGTTGCCCTGGAGGCTGGGGCTGTAGAATACACCGACTGCTTCTCTGCAGAGGGGTAAGACCCCCCCCACAACGAGTGTCCTGGATATAACACTAAACAATCTAATGGTGAGGTTCCAGCAATGCTGGAGCTTTGGGGAATGCAGAGTACCCCTTCATTGCCATTGCTCCCAAGTCCACTCTGGCCCGGAGTGGTAGCACCTGATAAGGGTCCTATCTATGGGTTAAATAGAAGTAACAGCATATTTATGCTAAAATGAATTGTTTTAGTAAAACTGAATAGTTTGAAATAGAAATGATTTTTACAATTAAACCGTACTTACATTTAAACTGCGTGCTTATGCTTAACTGAATTATTTCAAATAGAACTGTTTTTCGACATTAAAACTGTATTTGCACTTAACTGAATTGTTACATACAACTGCTTGAATAGTTAGAAATGGAAATGTTTTTGACCATTGAACTGTGTACTTATGCTAAACTGAATTGTTTTAAATAGAACAGATTATTTACATAAAAATGGATTTGGCGTTAAATAACCTACATCGGTTGATATGCCATAAAACCCAACAAACCAAACCAATCTGTTTTTCTGCTTTCTTTATATATATGATTTATAAACGAATAGTTAATCGATAACATCTTTAAACGAACCAGAGCTCATTAGTTTGTACACAAATAGTTTCAAGTATTTCTATCCAACACGAATAATTCTGTTTACTATTAATCATTTATTTGCATGCAGTGAAATGGTTTCAAGTATTTCTATGCATCATTAACAATTTAATTTTAACATCAGTCATTTGTTTGAACACATTTAAACAGTTATACATACATAATTTTTAAGTTCGAAGGTAATTCAATTTTTAAATGAATTACAGCTAATTTATTTGCACACAATTAAATGGTTTCAAGTATTGCTATCAAATAATGATAATTCTATTTATCGTAAATCCTTTGTTGGCACACAGTGGAGTGGTTTCAAGTATTGCTATTTAACACTAATTATTCTATTCAACACCATTCATTTAGTTTCAAGTATTGCTATGAAATACCAATAATTCAATTTTTGCCTACTGTTAAATGCTTTCAAGTATTCCAGTTTAACACAAATAGATCTATTTTCATTATTCCTTTGTTTGGGTGAACTTCAATGGCTTGATCTAACACCATTAGTTTTATTTGCTCAGTTAAATAGTTTCAACTAACAATTCCATGAATATCAGTCATTGTTTAACACAAGGTTAAATGGTTAAATAGTACTGTTTGATCCATAGCTGGGACCCTAACAGGTACTACCACTCCAGGTAAGAGTCGAACTGGGAGTAATGACAATGATGGGGTACTCAACATTCCACAGAGATTGACGACTGGAGCCTCACCATCAGATTGCTTAGTGGCGTACAGAACGTTCGTTGGGGCGTCCTCTGCAGAGAATAAGTCACCTGGCTGACTAGCAATTGTTTTATGTGTTCAAGTAGTACATGTGGAAGGTTTTAGTTGGTTGATTAACGGGAGTGGTAAATGCACTGGACAACGGAATCATAGTAAGCGAGTTCGAACTCCAGTTGCGCTATTACGTTCACTTTCAGACAAATACCTTTGAGAAAGGTATGAAATCTCTTACCCTCCCAGCTTTGAATTAAATAGTACCACTACTGTTCTTTTAGAAGGAAGTCTTGGGATTAAAAAACCTACGAAGGTTAGTATGTCATTAAACAGAGAATCCAAACATTGAATGATTAATTGGTTTTATCCTTATCAACTCGTTTAGAGCAAGTTTATGCCTAGGGTGTAAGAAAATCATATTTATTGAACGTTTCTTTTTACGTGGTGCCTCATATAAGTTTCCTGATTTTTTTTTGTACAGGCATTTAAAATTGTCGTAGACTCTTGAAAATTCACTATGTTATTGCTATACATCTTATGAGATGACTGACGAATTCTTATGATTTCCGCTCGAAATGAACAGCTACAGCAGCAATTGGAATATACCCTACTATAGCCTGATTGTCACAGCTGGTGAATTTCAAAAATGCAATCTGGACGTGAGGACACTTTAGAAGAATGATATGCAATAAAATTATATTTTAAACTTGGAAAAACTGCCACAGAAACGTATGGAATGCTTCAGACTGCTTTTCGACCATCTTGCATAAATCGAGCATCAGTTTTTGAGTGGCATCAGAAATTCAAGGAAAGCAGGGAGTCTGTGAGGAATGATAAAAGGTATAGGAGGAGTAAGGAAGTCAATACACGAGAGTTGATTGGCCAAAGGGTTTGGGTTAGAGTTAGGGTTACTATGTTGAGGTTTTAAGGGAGTTCAGGAAGAGATTCTGTCGGAAGAGGCCAGCACTCTTCAAATCGGCTCAGTAGCATTTCCAACAGGACAATGCACCAGTTCACAACTCCATCCTTGTTACAGACTATTTGACCAAGATGGGCATCAAGACAGTTGCTCACCCTCCCTATAGTCGAAACCTAACTCCCTGTGACTTTTGCTTATTCCCAAAGCTGTCGTTATGAGGAGGCAATTGAGGCGATGAAAGAGACTGTGACGAATTTCATTGACACGCTCATACAAGAGGACTTCCATGAGGCCTTCCAGAAGTTGTTGGAACGGTACAAGTGCATTGCAGCCGTAGGAGATTACTTCGAATGATCCTCGTATATTATTCTTAAGTTTTTTTTGCATACGATCTTATCGAATGCGAATATTCATAAACTATAGATGGGACCTTAGCATATACTATCTCTCCATTTTAGAGTGGATCTGGGAGTCATGGCAATGAAATAGTTCTCTACGCTCCCCAGATCTACATAACTGAAGCCTCACCATCAGGCTCAGTTTAGTATCATACCTAGGCCAAACCTTTTTAGGAGCTTGTATCCTTCTGCTGGGGATAAAGTCATTGTATTCTAAGCGCCATCGAATGAGATAGGTAATTGTTGACGTTAATATAATAGGAATAGATGTCTGATCAATCCGATAAAATAAAACGGGATCTCTTCCAAGGAGCGGTTGTGTCAAAACTACTGTATGGATGCACCACATGGACGCTGTTAAAACGCATAGAAAAAAAAAGGTAGATGGGATCTGCACAAGAATGCTACGAGCTACACAGAACAATTCCTGGAAGCAACATCCCACGAAACAACAGTTATACTGCCACTTACCTCCCATCTCTCAAACCATTCAAATAAAACGAATAAGACATACTGCCGAAGAAGCAAGGACGAACTCATAAGGGATGTTCTTCCAGGGATCCAATCACATAGTCATGCCAGTGTTGGCCGACCAGCAAGGACTTGCCTACCACAGCTCTACACGGACACAGGATGCAGTTTGGAATGTACCATTGCCAGATACGGATATGAGTGAAATGGACATATTCAAACCAGTACGCAAAACGTTCATAATGTTCGTATATATAACATATACATAGAACATAGGAATCTCGAAACACGAAAACACGTAACGACTTCTTAGTTCAGGTACGAAACCTTTTATTACCTTTGATTTTAAAGGTTTCGACATAAGGATAGAGATACACATTCTTTTTATTCTGGCTTTTTCATCTGCCCCCCCCCCATCTCGTGCGCACCCATCGCAAGCGAAAGTCGACCGTCTTCTCCCGAGGCAGGACTCAACTCAACTATCTGGCTTTTTCAAAATCCCCCAAATCCTCCGCGCGCTTCCGGTGCGTGACGTCACCCGCACTCTCTAACCCCGTTTCCCACCTGGGCTATTGTGACATCTCTGAGTGACACATCCGCTCCGCCCACGCGCGTAAACACCTTCGTTAATGTTGCACCTAAGTAACCCATGCCCTGAGCCGAAAGGTTTTCAACCTAACTAAACCCAAAGGAATAAAACGAAATCCCTCGCCCATTATATTACAGGAAGACTTGCCGGAAGCGATGGATGATTGGGAAAGATGGAGAGAAAAAGAGAGAGAGAGAGAGAGAGAGTGTTAGGTAAATCCGTTTTAGCTGCTTGATTTGATGATGATGGTTCTCTTGTTTATGTAACCAGTAAATACTGTTGGTAGGATTAAAGTCAACCCACTTTACATTAGAACTCACTGAAATCGTAAGACTTGAAAAATGTGTCCAGATCTTTTCTTGACTTTCCATTGCAATCACGGAATGTGGTCCCATGCTAGTTACACCACATTGGGCTCCGTGACTAGCATAGTACCACATCTGCCGTGACCAGGATAGAACCGCAACCGCCGTGACCAGGATAGGATCGCAACCGCCGTGACCATGATAGGACCACTGGAATATCAATAAGTAATTATCATTATATCGATCAATTTACCGCGAGCAAAAATAACAAATCTTGATGTGTGAGGACAGTTTTAATCCGATTAACAAACACCGTGAATTGTCGGCCAAATCAAAACATAAATCCAAATTTTTGCTGACCTGTTAAGGTTTTTTCAAGTTTGCATAATTACTCGCCTCCAAGAATTAATTCTTTGAGATTTAATGTTGTTGGGTTTGCGTGATATGGTTGATTGGTTGGTTGGTTTGCTTTACGGCGTATCAACTTTTTTTCGTGTCATTTAACGCCGAATTAAGTAATCTTGAGGAAAGTTTCAAACAATTCAGTTTAGCCTAAGTACACTGTTTAGTTCTATTTAATCCATGGATAGGACCCTATCAAGTGCTACCACTCCGGGCCAGAGTGGACCTGGGAGAAACGGTGATGAAGGGATGTAATATACTAACTTAGCTTGATGATGGCGAGAATATAATTTATTGACAATGGACAGAGTGACAGATATTTCAGTTCGCAGATAAGATCAACAAATTACCGGGAAAAAACGGAAGTATGTAAGTTCCGATAACCAGCCAATGTGTGAGGCTAAGAGGATGTTCATACTTCCACAAGGGACTTAAAAAAGACAATATAAGGTCTGTAATTTTGGACTGAAGGCAGAGATCCATTGGTCTCTCAAGCGAAGGGAGAGACCCGCTGGTCACTCAAGCAGACCTGTCAGCTCCTCGTGTATGTTTTCCGGCTGTCGCACTACTTCACGAAAAGGGTCCCCGCCACAGAAGAAAGATATGTGCGAACTCTCTCTGACTGTATTCCTACTTAACACACGTCGCCGTCGAAGAATAAGAATATAAATTATATGTTTATATATCTACGAGTCCTTCGTTGTTTGTCCAGTGGTCCAATGTGTGACAGAGGTACACCATATTCCCCAAAGTTCCAGTATTACTGGAGCCGCACCATCAGGTTGTTTTGTGTCTTATGGAGGACACTCGTTGGGGGAGTCTTATCCTTCTACAAATATGTAGTCAGTGTATTCTGCAGCCGCAGCTAACTGGGTCAGTGATATTGTTAACTACTTTATATATACATATATATTAAAAATAAGTGGAAAAGTGAATAAAACAAATACTTACAACGGGTTTACAGGTAATATTTCCCGTAAACCCGTAGTAAGTGTTTGATTTATCCACTTTTCCACACATTTTTATCATCTTGTCAGATTCACCAAAATCTACCAGTTTCCATATATGTATATAAAGTTGACCTTAGTCGAGAGCGACCCGGGCTCCCTTTTCGATAGCTACTACTATTACCTAGATTGATCCACTTTATCGTTGATCCTTACCTTATAGTGCTGAGTATTAAGCAAGGCGGCATCAAGTACCATTTTTTGAGTCTTTGGTATGACTCGACCAGGGATTGAATCTCGATCCCCCGGACCATTGGCGAACAGTCTACTCATTAGGCTAATGGCTAGGTGTTGACTATATATATATATATATATAATCATGGAATCATAAGGCAAAGTGATGGGTTGATATATATATATATATATATATATACATGTATATATATATGATATATATATATATGATATATATATATATATATATATATATATATATATATATATATATATGATATATATATATATATATTATATATACATATATATATATCGACCCATTACTTTGCCTTATGATTCCATGTTTATATATATATATATATATCGAGATCCTCAGTTGACTTTATGATTCCATATTCGAGAAACTGACAGTCAACACGAAACACTGACTCGATGTCAAAGCTATACAATCTGGCATATATCCGATCACAGAAATTAAATATTCTTAATTCATAAATAAAGCAAACTATGTTATATACTTGCAAAATGGCAGAGTGTTCACCAATGATTCTGGAGACCGAGGTTCAATCCCAGATGTAGTCTTATCAAAGACTCAAAAAATGGTATTTAATGTCTCCTTGCTTAACACTCAGTATTATAAGGAACGGATTAAGGGTAAGTGGTGCAATCCTTTACGCCTCGTGGTAGTAGCTAATGAAAAGGGAGCCTCCAGGTCGCCCTCGACTATGGTCGGTCTACTTGCTTAACTAATATATTGGATGTGTTTTTTCCCGCTAATTTCCCTCCAGTGATACTTAGAATACATTGACAGTATTCCCTGCTGAGGGGTTAGACCTCTACAAAACGGGGGTGTCTTGGATATGCTTCTTAACCGCATCAGATGTTGTGGCTTAAATTTTAGATCTCAGGAGAATGTGAACTTGAAGTTGTCGTGTCTTTTAGGGTCCCATCAATGTTTAAATATTCTTCCTATCCGATAGAAATATTTGACACCATGTAATTGTGTGCAAAAAAATGATTAGATATAAAAAATTAAAAAAAAGTTTAAAAAAAATACTATAGAATTTTCAAAATATAGTTGCACTTGTAATCAAACATTTTGAAATTAAACAAATTTCGGTTGTAAATAACCCATAAAGAGTTGATATGCCGTTAAACAAATAAACTAGTCCGAACAAAACGAAATACTAAGTTATTATTATAATCAAATTTCGGCAGTAGATAGCCCACAAGGAATTGCTCTGCCGTTAAACAACTAAACTAAACTATCATGCTTTCTACCTGAATATAGCACCATTGTTTCTCCTTCATTTGCGCCTCATCACACTCCCTCTTCCTTTTCCTCTTCCGGCCCAGCAACTAGCCACACATATTTAATTGACAATTATTAAAAACCAACAACATTTGTTTTTACCGTTACCTTTCCGCCAGTCATGTCAAATCTTCTCATTTGTGGATTGGGGCCTCACCCCCCCCCCAAAAAAAAAGAAAATTACCCTGCCCTCTGCTCCCGGTGTCAAAGCTGCTATTTAATAGAAGAAGAAGAAGAAGAAATTAAAAAATTAACCAAGCAGAAACAGCTGTTAGAAATACATCTTTGCCATTATTTTCCTCCTTTAACATTAATAATTAGGTTTTATAAACAGACACAAGTACCAAGTATAATTAATAGAGTCCCGGTGAGAAATTTCGGTTGAGCCATGAATTGTATCTTTTTGCATTAAAATAGCTTCCAAGGCTGTCATTAATTGTTTTTGGTTAGTTTTATTCTTTCTGATCCACATTGAAAATTACTATTAATTAACAAGCGAATAATAATAATAATAATAATAATGAAAAATATCGATTGGTAATTCGGGTTCTAATCCTGGAATAACCTGTTTGCGTTTCCTTTCGCACTAATGCTCGTAGAAAAGGCATAAATCCATCTCTTTCCTTCCCGGGATATTAGACTACAGACAAGGAGAACAACCATTGTAGGTTTTTTTAATGCCAAATCCATTTTTTTTACATATATACAGTTCTATATCAAACAATTCAGTTTAGCATAAGTATGCAGTTTAATTGTCAAAACAGTTCAATTTCAAGCCATACAGTTTAGCATAAGTACTCAGTTTAGTTCTATTTGACTCATAGAGAGGATCCTATCAGGTGCTACCACTCCTGGCCTGAGTGGACCTGGGAGCGATGACAATAAAGGCGTACTCTGCATTCCCCAAAGCTCCTGCATTGCTAGAACCTCAACAAAATTTTCAAAAAGTGTTAAAGCCGTTCTTGGAAAGACTTTAAACGATAACAAAAGATAGACCAATCGGCTGGGTAAGTAGAATACACCGACTGCATCTCTGTAGGAGAGTAGGACTTCCCCAACGAGTGTCCTGATATGACACTAAACAATCTGATGTTGAGGCTCCAGTTCTGGAGCTCTTGGGAACGAAGAGTACCCCTTCAATACAATTACTCCCAGGTCTACTCTGACCCAAAGTCATAGTACGTTAGAATTTCATCTGCGGGTCAAATAGAACTAATGTTCGGGGTATGACACCAAACTGCATACAAGACCAGTCTTTGGGGAATGTGGAGTACCCTTTCATTGGCATTATTCCCAGATCCACTCAGACCCAGAGTAGTTGAACCAGTTAGAGACCCGTCTGTGGGACAAATAAAGATATTTAATCATTTTCTAAACTTGAAACCATTCAACTGTGTGCAAAACAATGACTAATGGTGAATTGAATTATTGGTATTACATGGCAATACTTAGAACCATTTAATCGTATACAAATGAATGAAGACTGTTGAATTGAATTATTAGAGTTGAATAGCAATACTTGAAACTATCTGAATGTGTGCAATATTAAACTATGTGTTAGCAGTACTTTAAACCACTTCATTGCATGCAAACGAATGTTTAATATTGAACAGAATTATTAGTGTTAGATAGCAATACTTGAAACCATTTGACTGTGTGAAATAGAACAATTAGTGTTTGCAATACTTGAAACCACTTCACTCTATGGAAACGAATGATTATTATTATATAGAATTATTAGTATTAGATAGCAATACTTTAAACTATTTACTTGTGTGAAAAGAAATGAACTGTAACTCATCTAAAATATAATTACCTTCAAACTATTCACTTACAAGTCACACACACACACACATACATACACACATACACAGACACACATTTATGTGTGTGTGTGTGTGAACAGGATTTGGTATTAAATGACCATCAAGAGTTGATATGCAATTAAACCAAAGAACCTGGGCCGAAAGGGAAGAACCGGCTAAAACTGGGTTTTAGGTGGAATCCATCTCTCATCGTCAACGTCTCCTCTCTGTAAAAAGTGTCAGTCTCAGGGTTCTTATCCACTCTCTGTGTTAAATATTACTCAGGGCAGATAGCTCTCTTTCTCCCTTCCGAGTACTTAAACTATTTCTGTTGTGGCCAGATTTAGAGACGCTGAGAGGGAAATAATTCAGTCTAAACAGATATATGACCCGAAAAGAAAAAAAGACTCAGAAACACAGTTTTTATTTATTTATTTATTTATCTATTTATATGTCGATACCACAAATCACTAGGTCATTACCTTTCCGAGGAACCCAAAAAAGGGGAATGCCGAGGATATCAAGTATCTTTTTATGACCTTTTTATAGGCCCAATGAGTAGAGTGTTCGCCAATGGTCCGGGAGACCGGGGTTCAATCCCAGGTCGAGTCATACCAAAGACTCTAAAAATGTTACTTGATGCCGCCTTGCTTAACAATCAGCATTCTAAGCTAAGGATCAAGGGGAAAGTGGTGCAATCCAGGGAAAGGAGTAGTATCCTCCCCTACACTTCTGTGTTGTACCTATTGCAAAGAGAGCGTTCTGGTTACCCAAGCCACGCATATGTCTCGATTTGTACATAAGACCCCCACCAAATATCAAATAATTTTTTGTCAAATCTAACTTGATAGGAAGTTAAATGAATACTATTCCTCTCTAAACCTAGAAAATAATGAAATTAAACATTTATTTGAAATATTAATTTTCAGAGTTTTTTTGTTGTTGTTTTGTTTTGTAGTTGTTTTAATTTGGGTATCTGAGATCTCTGCACGATGCTGTCTTCCGTACTCCCAACAGCGGACTATAATTTTTCCAATTTGCAAAAATGCACCCAGATGCTGTAATCTTTTAACACAGGGAGGTAAGATATACGTCACAAAGGCAATAGTCTGTGAGATGAGCCTGTCAACCATCGCTTTACAATAAAAGGCGCCTCTGGTGGTGTAATGGTTAGCAAGCTCGGCTAGCAAACCTACACGAGTGAGTTCGAGTCTCATTGGGTGCCCCTTTCATATGTCCTTGTGCCACATCTAAGCAAAAAGCTTAGTAAATTTCCATCGCTTTACAATAAAAGGCGCCTCTGGTGGTGTAATGGTTAGCAAGCTCGGCTAGCAAACCTACACGAGTGAGTTCGAGTCTCATTGGGTGCCCCTTTCATATGGCCTTGTGCCACATACCATGTAATTTGAACGTGTACAACACTAAATAATGGGCAGTTTTTTTTTTCATTTTTGCAGCTTTTATTTCACCTGAATTCGTGTCGTCATTCCTATGACAGCGACGGACAGTAAATACCAATAAAGCATTAGTTCTTAGTGAACCTAAAATAAAAAAAAAAAACGATGAAACAAAATCCGAGTCAAAATGAGCAATAATGCTAGTTAATGATGCTTCATCTAAAAAGTAAAAAAAAAACAATGCAATTTTTAAAAATTTTATATTGTTTTAATTATGAAAACCTTATTCAATTCTCGCCCAATTTGCTGGGGCTGTAGAATACGCCAACTGCATCTCAGTAAAAGGGTACCCCCCCGCCTCACAACGAATATCCTGTTTATGACTCTAAACAATCTGAAGGCAAGGTTCCAGCCAAGGAGATTTGAGGAATGTAGTATACTACTTTATAGCCATTACTCCCAGGTCTATTCTGGCCTGGAGTGGCAGTACCTGATAGGGTCCCATCAATGGGTGAAATAGAACTGTTTGACCGTTTAACTGTGTGGAAACAAGTGACTGATGATAAATGGAATTCTTGGTGTTACATAGCAATACATTTAACAATGTGCAAACTATGTGCAAACAAATGAGCACTGGCTCATTTAAAAATGTTATTGACAAAATATGCGTTTACAAATTATATATATATATATATATATATATATATATATATAAACAGAAATTGGCATTAGATAACCTACAAGGGTTGAAATGACATAAAACCAACCAACCAACCAACCAACCAACCAACCAAATACAATGATTATACTAGCTTCTCCACTTAGCTTACTCGATAAAGAGAGTACTATACAGCCGGCACGATGAAACATAAAACTGATCCAAAAGTAGATGAATTCTCAAAAGATATGCGAGAATAGCATTCTATGACTCAAGTAGTTTTTTTAAAGTAATTTTAACGGCATATCAGCCCCTTATGGGTTAGTTAATGCCAAAATTTGATTATAACCATGGCGATGCTTTCACCGTTTCAATTAGTTGTTTGGACAGTCATATGGTATCAAGTATTTTTATCTAATACAAATAATTTGTACATAGTTATTGTTTAAAGTTACTATTTATATTTATCAATAATCATTTGTTTGCATACAGCTCTATGGTTTCAAGCCATCCGATCCAATAATAACTGTTTTCAAACTTAAGAAATAACTCTTAAGAAAATTTTACCTAAGTATTCGTTCAGAAATCTTTGGTTGAATGTATATACATATAGACAGAATTTGGCATTAAATACCTACAAAGGTTGATATGCCATAAAACCCCAACAACAACATCTTAAAAAAATGTAAATATGAACATACAATGAATGCGATTCCCTAATCTCTAAGCATAAAATAACCCTTGACGAGTTAATATGCCGTTAAAATGAATGAATAAATCAGCTGATTGAAAGATTATGTCACGTTATAAAATTTTGCTGCTGATGATGAATTTTCAGATAAAGAAAAACAGAATAATAAAAATGTCCGGCTAAACAAGCAATCTCTCTCTCTCTCCCTCTCTCTCTCTCTCTCTCGTCATAAAATAATAATTTTGTGTTGGATTCCAAGCCACATCGGAGTTAGAGGAAACAAAAGAGCAGACTCGGCAGCCAAATCGGCCTTAGATCTAAGCCCTAAAGTTATCTCCATTCCACATACCGATTTGAAACAGATAATCAGTAAATTCATTCACACAAAATGGCAACAACGATGGGACATGAACATCCATAAAAAAACTCTTCCAAATTCAGCCCAACTTGGGAGAATGGAGACCAATTTTTAGAACATCGAGAAGAGAACAAGTCGTTACATCCCGATTGCGCATTGGTCAGACAAGGCTTACTCACGCTGTCATACTGAAACAAGGACAACAACCACAGTGTTTGACGTGTCAGACAACTTGCACGGTTAAACACATTCTTATAGAATGCAGAGCGATTTTCAAAGTGACTAGTCTAAGCGAATTGTTCGAAAACTTCAAAATAGATGGCGTTCTGTCTTTCTTGCGAGAGACAGGGTTGTACGAAAAAATACGATGAATTAAAACTGATTAATCGTGTGCAAACTAGTGAAATCCTGCTTATAGAAAATTTTACCTAATAAGTATTCGTTCAGAAATCTTTGGTTGAATGTATATACATATAGACAGAATTTGGCGTTAAATACCTATAAAGGTTGATACGCCATAAAATTCAACCAACCAACCAACTATTTAAATTACCTCATTTGACTTATTAGGAATATTGTATAGAATTGTTACGTTTGTTTAACGAGAAAGATTTTGAGTCAAAAGGAAGAAAAAGAAATATATATATGAAACTTATTTTTTCAGATCAATAAAATACAAATTACACTGCCCTGAAAATGGTCCCGTAGACCAAGACATTGGTGAATTCCATATAAAGCATACATTCTCATGTTTACACCCCTATATACATATATAATATTAAATTACCAGAAAATAGAAAACTCCATGTTTCAAAACACTTTTACGAATGCAGTAAGGGATTCTTTAAAATAATGCCAATATACCAAACTGACGACTACTCATTATTTCTAATAAATGAAAAAAATTCATACATTCAAACCTCAATTAAACAGAGTCTTACTTTACACAAACACACACACACACACACATACACCTAGACACAGAACTCAGAAACATTTACACAGATCTCACATTCCACTCGGGGAGGAAGAGAGAGAAAGAAAATACAACTTTCACACACATACGCACAGATAATAATCTCTTGTTCACGTATATGAGGAAAATATCTGCAGAGACTTAAAGCTTTCATGGATAATTAACTCCAATAGGACATTCACAAACAAAAATCCTGGAATTATAAAGAATCACAACCCTATCAAAACAATTTCCACTATAAAACCCCCAAATACAACCCGAACCATTATTAGCCTCCTGAAGACAACTACAAAGTCAGAAACACGTGTTCAGCAAAGTTATATAAAACCAAATCTAAAGTATCAAATTCCCTTGTGGACCTATATATATATATGATTTTGATAAGCAATTCTCAAACAGGAACAACCACGGTGTTTGACGTGTCAAATACTTTACACCGTTAAACACGTTGTCATAGAAAAGAGCTTTCGCTCTCATCAGAAAGCGATTTTTCAAGGTAAATAAGTTGAGCAACTTGTTCGAAAACGTCAACATGGATGACGTTCTGTCCTACTTGAGAGAGACAGAGTTGTACCAAAGAATATGATAAATACCTCTTGAACACAATGTTAACACGTTATGAGGACCACTCCCCAACCTATGGATGATGTGTCGCACCAGGCGGGCTCATGAGCCGTAAAAACCCATCCGCTAACAACAAACTGTTCTTTCACAAATATCTATATATGTATAAACAGGATCTGGCATTAAATAACCTACAAAGGTTGGTATGCCATAAAACCCAATCGATCAATCAATCTGATAAGCAAAAATATTTACTAAACAGCAGCTCGTGGGCATTTTTTTGTTCTGTGCTGGTTATAGAGAGATTAAGGAAATCCCAACAACTAAGCTTAATCTCACTGGTCCCGTCACCCGATTTGACTGTGGGCACACTATTCATGTTGCACATCTTTTGCAAGAATAGCTCGACGGAGCCCATCCCCCTCCAGGTTTGGTTTAAATTCAAAGTTTTTTGACCGGTTGCCTTACCAAGGTGAAAGAGTTCAATCTGTTCTCCATAGCTGGAAGGCGACTACTTGATTTGGTTTAGTTTGATAGCATATCAACCATTGTCTGTTATTTAATACCAAATCAATTTTTATACAAATAAGCAGTTCTATTTCAAACAATTCAGTTTACCAAAAGTACACAGTTTAGTTCTATTTGACCCATAAGTAGGACTCCATCAGGCGCTTCCACTACGGGCCAGAGCGGACCTGGGAGCGATGGCAATGAAGGGGTACTCCGCATTCCCCAAATCTGCTGCATTACTGGAGCCTTACAATCAGATTGTTTAGTGTCATATGCAGGACATTCAATGAGGGAGTCTTACCCCTGTGCAGAGATGCAGCCGGTGTATTCTGCAGCTCCAGCCGACTGGGTCTCGAATAGGTAGATTCGTACCTTCCTTAAGGGAATTAGCGCTATAGGAAATGCAAAAAGCTTCGTTCACGTTTACAATTGAGTAAAAGAAAAAAAATCCCAAGCATAGAATACGTCAAATGTCAATAAAGCGTAAACATGTCATCCTTTTGCAGACATAATTAATTTTTGCGCGTGGCAAATCTTTGGGATGGGAGGTGTAAAATTGTTTGTGCTTCAGTACTTGCCGCGTAGTAAAAAGAAATCCACAAATTCTTAAGTTTTTTTTCACTTGTCAACAATGTAGAAAATACATGTCAATTAGGCAGTTATTGCTTAGTTCGCTAGTTTCGAAAGCCTTTCGTAGTTGAGTGTTTTTTAAAGAGTGATAAACGACTGCTTCCTTGTTACTCACAGATATAAATATACTAGCTGAAGTATCCGTTTACGCTATCTAAGTTTTGGAGTACAGCTGATTATTTTAGCATCTTTGTGGTCAATTAAAAACTTTCACCGTGTAGTTGGTAGATAATTGGATTGTTTTTAATGTTATGCTAATTTGTGAAGGGTTATTTTATGCCAAGAAGTCAGAGAATTGCATTCATTGTAAATTCAGGTTTACATTTTTTGTGTAGTTGTCTCTTACGAAATTCTTTTTTCGTTTTTGCATGTGGTCTGATTGAATACAAATGATTTCTAGATAGATCCATTTGACTCATTAAGAGGTGCTCTACATCATCTTCGTCTTTCATTGTACCATTAACAGGTGAAGCCAAGGTTATTTTCTTTTTGTTATATAGTAGATTGATGGGATTTGAAAATAACAGGTAGTATAGCATTCAAATAAAGTTCTAAGCCTTTAAATACGAGGAAAACACAGTGGATCAGTCAGCATGATTGAAAGCTATTGAACCCAGGGCCAATCTGAGACTATGGCTCTGATTGAGAAGTTCTAGAAGTTTAGAAAGTAGTTTGAACAGTCAATCTGTTGCCGAGGATTGTTCGAGGGGAGCGATTAATTTCTACTATGCTTGTCGCTCCCAGTAAAGAAGCACTAAGGCAGGTGGTCATGGTTGTCTTTCGATGGCTGTTTTTATTCTCATCCATAGAGGCCACCTTTATAGATGAGCAGCAGTAGTTCTCCGTTTGAACAATTTGATCCTGGCCGCTGAACCGTAAGATTCATACCACCAGGGCCTGCTTAGGCATTGCGTTGAACCGTCAGAGGGTTTATCCGCTTACCTTTACGTCCACCATGCTGCTTCCCGTGGCTTTCAAGAAAATATTCCCCCTTTACATTCCCCTTCTGTCAATATTAAATTTTGACTTAGTAAAAGTCCACAATTACTTTCTTTTCAAATTTCATCGAAGTTCTTATTCATGGTTCTTTGCATCGTTATAGGCATTCTATTTTACACTAACTTAAGTTTTCAATTTCTAATAAAGTCCAATAGTATTAGCTTTTCTGGAGCATGTTCGACTGTTCCCGCGCAAACAATTACGGACGCGGACTACGCCGATGACATAACGCTTCTGGCAAATATACCCGACTAAGCCGAAACCCTGCTACATAATCTGAAATGAGCAGCTGCTGGCATAGGCCTCCATGTCAACGCACACAAGACGGAATACATGTGCTTTAATCAAAGCGGCGACATCTCCACACTAAACGGTAGCTCTCTGAAATTAGTAGCCAAGTTCATCTACCTAGGAAGTAATGTATCATCAACTGAGACAGAGATTAACACGCGACTAGCAAAGGCATGGACAGTTATCGGTAGTCTATCGGTCATATGGAAGTCAGACCTGACCGATAAAATAAAACGTAGTTTTTTTCCAAGCAGCGGTCGTATCGGTACTACTGTATGAATGCACTTCATGGACGCTAACTAAATGTATGGAGAAAACGCTTGAAGACAACTACACAAGAATGCTGCAGGCAGTATTGAACAAGTCCTGGAGGCAGCACTCCATAAAGCAGCAGCTGTACAGCCACTTACCACCCATCAAGAAAAGTATCCAAGTTAGACGAACTAGACATGCGGGATACTGCTGGAGAAGTAGGGACGAACTCATAAGTGACATACTCCTGTGGACCCCTTCACATGGACGAGCAAAAGCAGGACGACCAGCAAGAACCTACATAGAACAGCTCTGTGCCGATACAGGATGTAGCCTTGAAGACCTGCCTTGGATAGCTACTACACGAGGCAACAACAGCAACTCATAAGTGACATACTCCTGTGGACTCCTTCACATGGACGAGCAAAAGCAGGACGACCAGCAAGACCCTACATAGAACAACTCTGTGCCGATACAGGATGTAGCCTTGAAGACCTGCCTTGGAGAGCTACTACATGAGGCAACAACAGTAACAAAGATGGCGTCAGACGATAGAAGACTGGCACAGTTACAAAAGATAGACGCGGAATCATCTTAGATAGAAGATATAAACGAAAGAATACGAAAAAAGGACTTCGTAATATTTTTACGAACCAAATCCAATTTTAGAATTGTAGATCTATCGAAGTTATATATGTGTTGACTTGAATGGTAGTTGTTGATGTTTGGTTTGGCTTCTTTTTTTTTTAAAGGCATATCAACTTTTTTGGGTTATTTAATGCTAAAACCATCTTTATAAAAAGACAGAAGTAGTACTATTTAACGCATAGTTTGGAGAGAATAAGGGAGTTGATATCTTTCTGAAAAGTTGTAGTTTGAAAGTGAACGTAATACCACGCTTAGAGTTCGAACTAGCTTACGACGATGTCACAGTCTAAAACGTTAGCCACATCACCAAGAGGACCCCCACCTTTTACATTTGTATTTCTATCAGACACTTGATCAAGATTTAAAAACTGTCTATGAGTAGACTGTGGGTCATTATAAATATTATATTTAGGTTACAGTTAATTTTGTGAAACTTCAAGTATATATATATATATATATATATATATATATATATGTTAAGTTGAGTTATAGATAATTTCCGTTATTTAAAAGCAAGTTGTTACTTCTCATATCAAACTTCCTCTGTTTTAAACGCCACCGGAAATTACCTGATTAAAGAATGCCTTCATCGGTCATTTTATTCGTAGTGAATGAGTGCACGTTATAATTTAATGTATAAACTCACACCTCATAAATAGAGGAACTGAATGTGCATATTTGATATTGTGCATATTTGATATGTAATATCGTGCAAGTTTAAAAGTGATAAAATCGCTACAGAGGCAGTTGAGAAATTTTCTAGTTTTTATTGGCAAGGGATAATAACTGAATCTGAAGTCCGAAACTGGTTTTCAAAGTAGATCACCTTTGCCACCCAGTCATCCCTAGTCTTGAATTCCTTTTTTTTCTAGTTGTGCCAAACCGTTTCATCTATGTGACAACATACCCTACACTTGCTTCTGCTGACCTAGTCACCGGTCAGCTGGGGCTGTAGAATACACCGACTGCTTCTCTGCACAGGGGTAAGAATCTCCCAACGAATGTCCAGCATATGACACAAAACAATCTGATGGTAAGGCTCGAATTATGCGGGAGCTTTGGAGAATGCGTAGTACCCCTTCATTGCCATTGCTCCCAGGTCCACTCTGGCCCGGAGTGGTAGCACCTAATAGGGTCCTATCTATGGGTCAAATAGAACTAAACTGTACATATGCTTGACTGAATTGCTTAAAATAGAACTGTTTTAACATTTAAACTGCGTACTTATGCTAAGCTGAATTGTTTGGAATAGAACTTTACATATGTATAAAAATGTATTTGGCATTAAATAACCTACAATGGTTGATGCGCCATAAAATCAAACCAAACTTACTTCTGTTGCATTATTTATTTCATTATTTTGTTTTATTTCTTCAGATTAACTTTTATCAATGTTACAAATCAGTAACCACGTGACCGTGACCGATTCATGTTATTATCATTATTATTATTATTATACTCCTGGAGAGTTTTTCACACGTTAGCTGGAGTATTCTGGCCAGGAGTTTGGATGGTTTCCACTTGTCCCGTGATTTTCCTTGAATTAATCTTTTAGCGAATGTTTCAAGAGTACCAATTACAATTGGTATAACTTCCCCTTTTTATTTTCTGGTTATTTCTTTTCTATTGATACTACTTGTGAGTTTTTCACACCAGCCTTAATTGGAGACTGAGTGATACCAATTCTTCTCACGTTTCCAGGACTCTCCTTGATATTCTGGCTAATCTCAACAGTGTTTGGATGGTCTCGTTTCGTCTACCAATTTCCAACTCTTCTGGATCCCTTTTCCAAGCGCTCTTATTGCAGTTGGTATCACTGTCACATTCATGTTCCACAGTTTTCTTACGGCAAGTTCCCTTTTTTTTCTTTTTTCTTTTTTTGTTAACTATCTCTTGGTCTGGTTTCTGGCCGGGAATGGGTCTCATTCTCTTGGTTGGATTCTGGTTTGTGCATATATATCTTTTGATAATATGGTAAAATTTCAATTTCTTACACAATTCCCTGGGGATCAACTTCCCCACTCTGTCGTGTGTAATTTTATACTTTGTGCGCTAGTTAGCTGCATGTGCTTATTTTTCGTCTCAATCATTACGTAATATACACTTCTTCTTCTTCTTCTTCTTCTTCTTCTTCTTCTTCTTCTTCTTCTTCTTCTTATTATTATTATTATTATTATTATTATTATTATTATTATTATCCTATTTACCAACCCCTCCGCTCGGGCAGGATATGACACAAGGTCAATTTTTAAGCGGAGTTTAACAGGTTTGAATTTAGAGTTTTCCTTCTCCTAGACTAGTTGCCTCACCAAGCTGAAGAATCCAGTCTGTCCTACTATTTACCCGTAGCTGGAGGGAGCATAATTGGATTCATACCTTTCCCAAGGGTATTAGTGCTATGTGAAATGTGATCAGCCTCGTCCAGGATTTGAACTCGTGTCGCCGTGTCCATTTCCTACGACGATAACCATTACACCATCAGCACCTCCTCCTCCTTATTATTATTATTATTATTATTATTCAAGTTTTTCACTCCAGCTTATTGATTGTCTTTTACGGGAGTCTGAATGATAACAGGTCTCCTCAAGGCTCCAGGACTTTTCTCAGTATTTTGGTCGATCTTAATACTGTCGTCTGGTTGTTTCCGTTCTTCCTGTGCTTTCTAAATTTTCCTGTCTCTTAACCAAATCTTTGGAGATTGTTCCGAAGCCACCAATTAGAATTGGTCTCACCTTCACCATTATTATTATTATTATTATTATTTACTCCTTTAGAGTTTTTCACATCAGTGTTCACTGATGGGTTTTCACTGGAGTTTGAGTGACAGCAAATCTCCTCTAGTCTCCAGGACTCTTCTCGGTATTCTGGCCGTTCTCAATAATGTCGTTTGGATGGTCTCCACTCGTCCGCCAACTTCCAAGTCCTCCAGACCCTTTAATAATCCTTTAGTTACTGTGCCAAAAGCACCAATCACAATTGGTATAATTGTCACCTTCATGTTCCATAGTTTTTCAATTCTCTAGCAAGGTTATTATTATTATTATTTACTCATTTAGAGTTTTTTACATCAGTGTTCACTGATGGTTTTTCACTGGAGTTTGAGTGACAGCAGGTCTCCTCAAGTCTCCAGGACTCGTCTCAGAATTCTGGCCGTTCTTAGCAATGCTGTCGTTTGGATAGTCTCTACCCGTCCGCCAACTTCGAAGTCCTCCAGGCCTTTTAATAATCCTTTAGTTATTGTGCCTAACGCACCAATCACAATTGGCACAATCGTTACTTTCATGTTCCACAGCTTTTTCAATTCTCTAGCAAGGTTGAGGTACTTATCATTCTTTTCACTTTCCTTTAGATTTATTCTGTAGTCCACCGGGACAATTTTGCAGATTTTTTTTTTTTTTTTTTTTTTTTTGTTGATTATTATGAGGTCTGATCTTCTGGCCGGGATTAGGTGATCCGTTTGTATGTTAAAGTCCCATAGGAGTTTATGCGAGTCATTTTCTTGGACAGTTGCCGGGTTGAGCATATACCATTTGTTTGTATGGTCGAATTGAAATTTCCCGCACCTTTCTCAGTTGATCACCTTGCCGACCCAATTATTATTATTATTATTATTATTATTATTATTATTATTATTATTATTATTATTATGTTGCAGTATCATTATCACAAAAAATTATAAAAAAGAATAGAATAGGTTATCGTAACTGAAAAAGCTAAATGTTTCTTGATTATATAAAATCAATTAAGAAATGCTAATGATAATTAGGGAAACTTTTAACTCTGACGATACGGAGCAGTTCACCTTGCTGGTATCTGCTATTTAAAAGAGACACGGGTAAAAAAAAAAAAAATAAATAAAAAGGTTGTCTGTTCTGTGCATCTAAACACATGGCACAATGATTAGCTTTTAGAATTTATTGGTTTAGTCTCAGTTTAATGTCTACCAACTGCCTTCCTTGTTTTGTGTGCACGCAACAATTTGTATGAGATTTGGTTTCTCAGTCGAGTTTATTTGTTTTTTTCATGCCTTTGTTTGTTTTCGACTCCCGTATTAACGCCATGGGCTAATTAGAAACATGAGCCTATATGTTGTTACTGCTCATTTGGGGGAAAAAAGAAGGAAAATAAATTAAAAAAGAGGATTGTGATAGATATTTATCTCTCGAGCCAGTCAGTACATGAGTTCCATCTGCACGGACAGAAAATAGCTGACTGATAAAGTAGATAAACTGAATGCCATCAAGCTAATGGTTTATATTTATTTAGAAAAAGCTATTTGAAGCCATTTTCTGTTTGTTGCGCAACGGTTATCGGCGTAAGAATTGGACTTGGTTAACAGAGTGCAAATCCTAAAGGAGGTTTTTTTTTTACATTTCCCATGGCGCTAATACCCTTGAAAAAAGTATGAATCTAATTATTCTCACTCACACTACGGATAAAAAGTTGGGCAGACTGAAAAGGAAACCCAATGAACTTAAAGCAGTCGTAGAAGCAAAACAGGTAACTGGGAGAGTGACCAGTGATCATTGGATTGTTTGATTGATTTCAACGGCATATCAACCCTTCTATGGGTAATTTATGCCATGAACTTTGTGAATTGCATATACTGTAAGTTTTTTTTAAAGTTGATTGGTTGATTGGTTGGTTGGTTGATTTTATGGAATATCAACCTTTGTAGGTTATTTTACACCAAATCCATTTTTATGTAAATAATCAGTTCTATTTCAATCAATTCAGTTTAGCAAGAGTACACAGTTTAATTGTCAAAACATTTCTATTTCAGACTATTCTGTTTATTCAAGCAGTTATATATAACAATTCAGTTTAGTGTAAGTACAGTTTCAATGTCAAAAACAGTTCAATTTCAAACAATTCAGTTAAGCATAAGTACGCAGTTTAAATGTAAGAACAGTTTAATTGTAAAAAAACATTTCTATTTCAAGCTATTCAGTTTAGTCAAACAATTCTCATTCAGCTAATTCAATTTAGTATAAGTACAGATTTTGTTTACACACAGCTAAATGTCAAGACAGTTCTATGTTAAACAATTCAGTTTAGTGTAAATACAGTTTCAATGTCAAAAAACAGTTCTATCTCAAATAATTCAGTTTAGCATAAACACGAAGTTTAAATGTAAGTACGGTTTAATTGTCAAAAACATTTCTATTTTAAGCTATTCAGTTTAATCAAACAATTCATAAGTATGCCGTTAGTTCTATTTAAACCATAGATAGGGCACTATCAGGCACTACCACGCCGGGCCAGAGTGGACCTGGGAGCAATGGCAATGAATGAATGCTCTGTATTCCCCAAGGCCCCAGCATTACTGGGACCTCACCATCAGACTGTTCAGTATCATATCTAGGACACTCATTGGGGAGTGCAGAGGTGCAGTCAGTGTATTCTACAACCCCAGTCGACTGGGCAATTTTTAGTTTGAGTTATAAATAATTTCCGCTTCTTACCAACAATTTATAAATCATCATTTCAAACTTCCAATCTTTAAAATGAAACTATAAATTATCCTGCCCAGTCAGCTGAGGCTGCGGGTGCTGTTGAATACACCGACTGCTTCTCTGCAGAAAGGTAAGACCCCCCACAACGAGTGTCCTGTTATGACACTAAACAATCTAATGGTGAGCTTCCAGTAATGCTGGAGCTTTGAGGAATGCCGTCGCTCCCATATCCCCTCTGGCGATACAATGTATCTGGTGATATATCATTGAGAGATGAATCCTGACCAGTACGCTCATCAGACCTCGATCAAGATCCATTCTGATAATCAGTCCAATACGATCAACGCAAAAGAATTCGAGAATTAACACTTGAACTCAAGACATATTCTAACAAATTGATCCCTTCCCCAACCTGTTTCACAGCTTTTTGGGGTTTTTTTTAAGATCATGATTCCCTTCAAATAAACTCCTAATAAAAACAACAAATAACCTGCTAATTATCTAAAGCTTATCATTAATTCCTAAGACCCCTCCTTTGAATTTCTTTTCAAACTTATTTTCTTTAACTTGATTCGGCATTAAATGACCGATGAGGTTGATATGCCGTAAAACAAAACAAACAAACAAGCATCAAGGTATCCCAATCCACAATCTGCTGCTACTTGAAAAAGATAGGAAAAGTGAGCAAGCTGGACATTTTGGTTCTCCATACTCTTAGAAGAATAAGAAAAATTGTAGTCTTCTTTCAGGGGGAAAAAAAACAAGAAAACAATCATTTTATCACGGTAATCATTGCAGATGACTAAAAAATGTGTCTTTTATGACAATGTTAACCTCGTGTCGATGTCCTTTTCGGTTGATGCGACGCTGCTTCCTAGGTAAGTGAATTTGTCTAGTAGTTTAAGAGGGGTTCTGTCTAGAGTGGAGATGTCTCCCGTTGTCGCATCAACCGAAAAGGACATCGACACGAGGTTAACGAAAGCATGGACCGCTATCAATAGGCTATCGATCGTATGGAAATCAGACCTAACCGATAAAATGAAACGCAGTTTCTTCCAGGCAGCGGTCACATCGATACTGCTATATGGATGCACTACATGGACTCTTACAAAACGGCTGGAGAAGAAGCTAGATGGCAATTACACAAGAATGCTGCGTGCAATCTTGAACAGGTCCTGGCGGCAACACCCCACAAGACACCAACTGTACGGCGACCTGCCGCCTATCACGAAAACTATTCAAGCTAGATGAACCAGACATGCAAGACACTGCTGGAGAAGTAGGGACGATCTCATAAGTGATGTACTCTTATGGACCCCCACACATGGCCGTGCAAAAGCAGGACGACCAGCACGAACATACATTCAGCAACTATGTGAAGATACAGGATGTTGTCCAGAAGACCTGCCTGAGGCGATGAACGATAGGGAAAAGTGGCGAGAGAGGGTCAGGGATATCCGTGCTACCAGCACGACATGATGATGACAATGTTCAATCCAAAAAGCAGTTGATTGACAAGGACGAATCTACGCAACCATCCCCCAAAAGCAGAGATTCATGGAATAAATGCTGTATTTTGGGATCACCACAGTATTATTCATTTTGAGTTTCTAAACCAGAATTAGACATTCAATGTAGACAAACAGCTGCAATGAGTGCAAGAAAACGCCCTGCACTCATCAATAAGAAAACCGTTGTGCTTCTCTGTGACAACACAAAACCACATTCAGCCTGAATCCCACAGGAAGAAATATTTGATTAAAGCAGGTCCGTTCAAAGTGATTTCTATTTTTTCCTTCCCTAAAAGACTACTTTGAATGAAAGAAAGTTTTCTCGAGAAGATATATAGAAAACCTATGTGGAGAACATCTTGTGCCCGAAACTAGCTAAAAATTTCTTGAGAAGAATTAATATTCTACCTGAAGTAATTCAAAATAATGGCAAATATACTCTAGATTGAAATGAATTCATTGTTGAATTATTAATGAATGAATAATATTTTACCAAAGCAGAAATTATTAATGACTCAGTTTATCGACTTGTTTCTT
Source organism: Sepioteuthis lessoniana (assembly GCA_963585895.1). Taxonomy (NCBI): domain Eukaryota; kingdom Metazoa; phylum Mollusca; class Cephalopoda; order Myopsida; family Loliginidae; genus Sepioteuthis; species Sepioteuthis lessoniana. The sequence goes on from OY757913.1 coordinate 8,492,191, forward strand.
AATTTTTTTTTTCTTTTTGCACACGGCTCGATCGAATACAAATGACTTTTAAACATGTATTTGATCCTTAGATGGGACCCTAACGGTTTGTACGACTTCGAGCGTGATTGAATCTAGGACTAATGGCAATGAAAACACTCTGCAGATCTCGAGAACTGAAGCTACAACATCAGATGCGGTTGAATATCTTATCAAAGACACAGCTTTATTTTTGGAATGGGGCTCATCTCTCGGTAGGGGATACAGTCAGCATATTCTAAGCCCCATCCACTGGGTAGAGTTACCATTTGAAGTGGTCAAACTTCGTTTTAATAGAAAATATGTTTATGACAAAAAAACCTTTAATAAGATTATTATTGGCTGTTACTTATCCGTAAAAGTTAGACATTTTCTTATTCGTAAAGATGAGACATTTTCTTGTGCGCAAAGACGAGACATTTTCTTGTGCGCAAAGACGAGACATTTTCTTGTGCGCAAAGACGAGACATTTTCTTGTGCGCAAAGACGAGACATTTTCTTGTGCGCAAAGACGAGACATTTTCTTGTGCGCAAAGACGAGACATTTTCTTGTGCGCAAAGATTAGATATTTTCTTATATGCGCAGTAATTTACTTATATATAAAATTTAGGCATTTACTTATACATAAAAATTATGGAAAGCCATTTTTTGTGGAACCTGTTGCACCAATCTAACCAATGTGAAATGTTCCAATACTATTGAAAATCTGGCCAATAAATAATCTCGAACGCTGACTGTCAGTAACGTAGACATTTATAAAAAAAAATATTTTGAAAATTAATTTGATTATCTTACAACTCTTTTTCTTAGTGTAAAAACAATCTTTACCTAAAGTCTCCAAAATGAATGTTTTACGGAATCAAATATCACTTCTCATTCCCCAATGAGAATTCTATTATGACTCACGTAGGTATGGGTGAATTGTCATGTGCCTATTCATTGAAATTAGAAGGGACGCGTCGAGATTCTTTTGATTTGTGATGATAAAATTGTTTTCAAGAAGACCAGGACAATTTGGAATTTCAAGCAAATATAATCACTGTTCAGGCCCAAGTAATTTTGACAAAAAAAAAAAAAAAAAACATCAACAAAACAAAAGAAAGCAAAACAAAAAAACGAATAGTTTATTCAGAAGTTCATAAATGTTTTGGGAAGGTGGTGTTATTTAATTTTACACAACGAAAAACAAACAATTAACACAGGGATGTGGTTAGAAATTTCTAAAATATATGGACTATATTTAGTGTGAAATCAAGAATAAAAGGAAAGTGCGTGTTGGCCAGTGATGTGGAAAATATCAAGCAATCTGAGCAAGTTGCAAAAATATTTAGCATAATTTTGAATCATTGAGAATAATCTCAAAGTGATACAATACACACACACACACACACACACACACATATATATATATATAGTTTTTGAAAAAGTGCTCAGTATTCAGGATAGAGCTATATAACGGCCAAAATATTGGGTAACGATTAAAAACGACCATATAAAACTTAAAAACAGTTAAAATCAGCCATCCTAAGCGTTTAGTACAACTGCCAGTTTAATAACCTACCTCGATAATCATGTATCGTTTTAAATCGTTACCCAATATTTTTACTATACATATATACATTGGCCTAGTGGGTAGAGTGTTTGCCAACGGTCCAGCAGGTCACGGTTCAATCCTAGGTCGAGACATACCAAAGACTTAAAAAAATGGTACATGATGCCTCCTTGCTTAACACTCAGCATTATAAGGTATGTATCAAGGGTAAAGTGGAGCAATCTAGGGAAAGGAGTAGCACTCTCTCCTTTTGTAGCTGTTGAAAAGGAAGCCTTCGGGTCGCCCTCGACTACAGTCGCCAACTTTACTTTTATATATATATATATATATATATATACTCGAGAAAGTTTTGAAGGCCTAAACACTAAATTTCATAAAAGGGACGGAAAACTATGGACCTACACTTACCAAGAAAAAACAAAAAAAAACCCAAATAAACGCTAAAGCACAGCAAGATTATGTATTCATAAACAAGAAACGGGTAGATAGCGCTTTGAGCTGCGGTGCATATTTCTCTTTGTGAGTGGGGGGAGCATCCAATGATCCCTGAATCGTCGAGGCAAAACACATCTAAATCTACGCAGAAATAAGAGACAAACAGTCAAAATAACACGTTATGGCTAGTCTTCACTCATCACTAGTGATATATAAGTTATACATATACGGTAACTGTAAGAAATAAGTTTGGTACTCTGCAGGAGACGTCTGAAAAATATACTTCGATTGACGAGTGTGAAAAATTTAGAAGCAGCAGCAAAGTGCAAACCAACCAAATCAATAAGCAAATGTAAAGTTCCATGGGAGTCACTAACAGTTAGGAAAAATAAGATGACGCGAAAAAAAAAAACCATTCTCATTAAAATAAACCCAAAAAATGCTAACAGTTGAGATAGTTCAGAGAGAACTAAATGACACGTACAAAAAAGAATAACGAGAATACATTCAACGGCAAATCAGTCAATTAAAAAATTCAGGTGAAAATAGGCAATTAAGATTAGTATAGCTGATAGCGAATGAAGTGAGCACACGGAAGAGGACCTTGTGAGCAAAACTAAAAGCTTCCAGCCAAGAAGAAAGACTTCAGAAGTGGAAAGAACCTTTCAAGAATCTATTCGGACACCCTCCTGAAATCACTGACAAACCTATCCAAAATTTATGGCCAACAAGACATCAAAGTATGACAGTTTTCCGAGGAAGAAGATGCTATATTGAAAAAAAAAAAGCTGCTGGCCTTCACAAAATAGTTCCTGAGATTTGGAAGACAAGGAAATTTGACGATATACTTTGATTGTACAAAACTGTGTATATGCAAAACATTATAGAAAAATGACGAAAGACTGTACCTTCTCCTTTCCCAAGAAAGGTGGCCTCGGAATCACTAAAAACTACAGTGGCATAACTCTTACTACTGTAGCTGTTAAGGTTTATAATGCCCTGCTTCTCAATTGTATCCGACCCGAAATCGAAAAAATTCTTAGGAAAGATTAGAATAATTTTTGGAGAAATCGTTTCACAACCTCATAGATTCTGACATTCCGTCGAATTATCTAAGGAGTGCAAGCAACAATTTTGAGGCAACACAACTGTTCGTTGGCATTCAATTCCATTCACAGAGGGAAGACGAAGCAAATACTAAATGCATATGGTATCCCAAAGAAACTGTTATCGCTATAATGATATTTTACAAATACAAGAAAACAATGATTCACTTAGCTGATGAAGACATCGACTTCTTCAACATTGTCGCTGGATTCCTCCAAGAAGATACATTAGCACTTTATTTGATTATACTCTGTCCAGACTACACACTTCGACCATCAATAAAAGAAAATGTTTCCCAATTAGAAAAAGCTGGATTCAGTGATCGTTGGATGCTCCCACCCCAAGAGAAATATGCACCGCAGAAACTAAAACAGATGCAGACTACGTGTGTGATCTAACGCTTCTTGCAAATACACCAGCTCAAGCAGAATCTCTACTGCATAGCCAAGAGCAAACAGCTGGAAGCATTGGTCTCCACGTGAATGCAAATAAAACAGAGTTTTATGTTTTTAACAAAAAGGGCCCTCTCCACTTTAAGTATGTTGTGGTCTTGAAGGGCCAGAAATGAATAACACAAAAGAGATGTATGGTTTACAGCAGTATATATTTACGGAAATACTGACAGTAACGGTTACCGGTAACTGACTCGACTAGTTTGACTTGTTTATCGAGTCAGTCACTATTTATAACGTCGAGAGGATCCATGCCGTGACGTCATGGGGTATATCACCATAACAAAGTGGCAAGTCTAAAAATTTGTCGACCAGTTTACATTTATCGACAGTAGCATCTCATCTACTGAAAGGGATATCAATATACGCCTAGCAAAGGCATGGAATCTATCATATGAAAATCTGATCTCTTCGCTAAAATAAAATGGGATTTCGTCAAAACTTAATATATGGATGCACCACACTAACAAAAACATGGAAAATCAAGATGAGAAACTACACAATAATGTAGCACCTTACAAAATAATGACTGTACGCATATCTGCCTCACATCTCACTAATCATCCAAGTAAGAGAAACAAGACTGCTGGAAAAGCAAAGATAAATCCATCAGCAGCGTTATCTTATAGACTCTTACATATGGACGTGCCAGTGTTGGTCGACCAGCAAAGACTTACGTACACCGATTCTGTGCCGACTCTCGAGGACCTGCCAGGAGCGATGGATGATAAGGATGGATGGTGAGAGAGAAAGAGTCGGGGAATTCTGTGCTGTCAGCTGATATGCTGCGCCCGGGGGAGGATGGTGAGTACTCTCACGAAGGAATTACCGGTTGGCACTCCCATAATGCAAAGCTCTTCTAATGGATTGAGCTCTCGCTAGCCGTTAAGCACATATGTAAACAAAAGAAAAAAATGATACATATACGTTAAAATCTCTTCGCTTACGCTGATATTGCTAATGGTTGAGCGTAAAGTCAGCCGGGTTTCGATCTCAGCTTGGAGCATCTCGCGTATCTAGCCACACTGATGAGTTGTGATACGACGAAACAGTCTCTCTGAAGATGACAATATATATATATATGTATATATAGTCTGTATTTTGGCAATAGGTTATTATTTATAAAAGTTTAGTTAAAGACCTCAAATATTTTATTTTTTATGATCTTTAATGTTTTTTCTCCAGTTTCCCTGTTAGTTTCTTTATAGTGATAGATAAGTTGCCCAAGGTTCAGCTCCAAAGCACTTTCGATTATATTTATTCAATTGGAAGGGTTTATTATTGGCGGAGTTTTTGGTTACCTTGTAAGTTGTTGAAGATGTTTGATATGCAGTGGTCTGTGTTGAATGCTATTTTATTTTGGTTGTTTATTTTTAATACTGACAGCTTCGAGGATTTTTAGGCTTTTTGTTATTTCTAAGTATAATTTTGTTGCCATTAGTGAGGAGTTTTCGTATTTTAGCAGATAGAGACACACTAAAACTGCTGAATACCTGGAAGGAATTAAAATCATCATCTACTTTACCGAATTCAAAACATCAAATCTCGAAACAAAACTCTTAAATCCTACCAAAATCGAACAAATGTAGTTTACAAATTCACTTGTCTATATCGCGTTTGGTTTTGTTTGGTTTGGTTTTATGGCATACTAAGCATTGTAGGTTATTTAATGCCAAATACATTTTTATACATATAAACAGTTCTTTTTCAAACAATTCAGTTTAGCATAAGCATGCAGTTTGAATGTCAAAACAGTTCTATTTTAAGCAATTCGAGACCAGGGTGCGACGGCAATGAAGGGGTCCTCTGCATTGCCAAGATCTCCAGCATTACTGAACCTCATCATCAGATCGCTTAGTATCATATCTAGGACACTTGTTGGGGGAGTCTTACTCCTCTGCAGTGATGCAGTCGGTGTATTCTACAGCCCCAGCCGAATAGGCCAGTCTATATCGGGGAGTGTCTCTTTTACACCAAATAAACCCCTCATACCTACATTAACCATACAAACACCACCTTCTCATGTGGTCTTATATACCACCTTTTTGATACCAGTATCTTCAACCAACTTTACTACAACATTAGTACAAAATATAGTATGAATTCAGATCTGCTGAAATACTAAAAAACTGCACCAATAACACCAAAATAATGTATAAAAATGATAAAAAACGCCTACAAATCCCCGAAGCCATCAATATCAAAACTAAACAACCAAACACAAATAGAATAACATTCAACACAGGGAATAATATACTATAGATCTTAACCCTAACCAAAGCACTCCAAAAATAATAAACCGTTCCAATAAAATAAATATAAAACTAAACAAAAACGAACGATATTATAGGAAATGATGCAATTTCCATGTCAAAGAAGGTTCCAGATAAAACGGGTCTATTTTGGCACAATTTTTAACATAAAAAAAAAACGCCCACGCACGTGTTCTAGAAAAATCAGAACTAGGAAAAACTCAACTTTGAAAAATTAAACACTCGGCTACATTTTTTGACCCAAAAATATGCGGTCACTTTCTTTGAGAGGGATTTGCAGAGCAAACGTGCGTCTGCGTGATCTCCCTGAATAATATTTTGTATCAGAAGTTTACTTGTTCCAAAAAGCAAGAAGGATACAACTGTGTCTCGTTATTCAATAGTATACCCCCACTCCGGCTGACTACTTGACGACCCGTATCAAATTATCACTGTCAACTTCCAACGTCACATGGCTGCTGATATCGTTGTTGAAATGACACGGCGTATGCGTCATGGGCCAGAACAAGGCTAACACAAGCGAGAGATGTCGGTTTCTTGCCCGAGATCGAAGACAGATAAAAAAGAGTTGTCTTTTGATCTCTAGTCAGTTGGTCTTTTGCGCAATTGTACCAATTCAGTAGATAGGGCACACTTCGGCCGGCCGTGGCGCAACGGCATGGATCTACTTGAGTGTGTCATGTCTCTGGATACGGTAGTCAGTTGAGGCTGCCTGGCCCAGGTGCCGGGGAGGCCTCGCATTCGCGTCACACGGCCGAGACTGCCTTTTCCTCGAGCGTCAGGGGACCATCTCCTCAGATTTTAACCCTTCCCGGAGGGCTAGGTTTCCTGCCTTGCACCTTAGGCGCTTCTTTTTAGGAAAATGCTGACGAAGCCGGAGGCATTTTGGGGGATGCAGGGCGTCTCTGGGCTACGGTCCTGTGCCTGGACCGATCTTAAAAAAGGCCTTGTGCCACACTCACCTGTTTGGAGGGACGCTTGACAAATACCAATGGTCTTTGAGACCAGTCCTCGCTCACTGGCTTAGGACACGCTTCAGTTGGCTGTGTTCACTGGTACACGGATCATGTGGAGTGTGTCTTCGCTTGATGGGAGTTGGTCGAAGCTGCTTGACGTGAGTACTGGAGAGGTCAAGCATTCGCGTTTTAGGAGGGGCTACGTTCATTGTCTGGCGCTTAAGGCGCCCCATTTTAGAGGAATGTCTACGAGGCTCAAAGCATTTTTAGAACCGTCGGAGTGTGTGCTACGGTCCTGCACCTAGTACCACGATAAAAAAAAGCCTAGTACCAAACTCGCAAGTAGGTCGGGTGATCGACAAATACCAGTTGGTCTTTGAGACTCTTGGAGGCTAGACCTGTGTTGCAGAGAAAAAGAGAGCGAGCGAGAAGAGAAGTTAAAAAATAAAGACGCAGATAGAACAGATTCGAGTGGAAGTTTGTTTTCCTGTCACCCAATCTTTGTCTGGCAAACTGCATTATTTATCTATCTATTGTAGTTTGCTTTACTAATAAATAATAAGTGTTCAATATAGATGATAAAGTATCAATATAAGAAGGTCATAGTCACAACACATTGGAATAACGGAGATAAATTCATATTTGCTGAAATACGAAAAAGCTGCATTAATAACACCAAAATCATTTATAAAAATGAAAACGCCTACAAATCCTCAAAGCAATTAACATTAAAAATAAACAACCAAATATAAATAAAACAGTGTTTCCTATTGCCAAGTCCGAAGGCAAAATTTATTTATTGAATGGCCCACGAATAAGTCAAGATAGCCCAGACACGATCAACAATCATCGTTGACTGTGCCTACACTATCATAATCTCTCTCTCTCTCTCTCTATATATATATATATATATACGATGGACGCTTATAAATGGTGGTGTAACAGTAAACGAAATCAGAGTCAATTTCAAGTGATGCTGTTTCAAATAATCACATTGCCATTATTCCGAATGTTACCGTCAGACATTACGAGAAAATCTTAAATCAATGTCATGTTTGACGGGAAAGATACCGGGTGAAAAAATAGCCCTCGGGCAAACCGCTTTTCCATAATTACTTTTTCTACCTATGAAGTATTAACAAAGAAATGGAGTAACCCAACAGTCAATTAATATTAATTAATCTATTAATCAAAGTGATATATTGGAGTGTGGGTGCAAAGGTTTTTAGAGATTTATGTACATAAAAAAGGCTTTTCTATTGAGTTTAGTACCTAGCTTTCACTAAAGAGGGCGTTTGAAACATTTACTTTCCTACCCCCCCCACAAACACACACATGCACATACACACACGAATATATATATGGATACATATGCAGACATATATATATATATATATATATATATATATATATATATATATATATATATACGAGGGGTACACGATAAGTTTCCAGACTTTTTTCGTATGGGCGTTTAAAATTGCCGTAGACTCTTGAAAATTCAGTATCTTATTGCAATACATCTTATAAGATGACTGACCAATTTCTATGATTTTAGGTTCAAATGAACACCTACAGAAGCAATTGGAACACACCCTACTAAAGCCTGATTGTCACAGATGGTGAATTTCAAAAATGCAATCTGGACGTGAGGAAGAACGATATGCAATAAAATTGTGTTTTAAACTTGGAAAAAATGCCAGAGAAACGTATGGAAGGCTTCAGACCGCTTTTGGAGCATCTTGCATGAATCGAGCATGAGTTTTTGAGTGGCATAAGAGATTCAAGGAAGGCAGGGAGTCTGTGAGGGATGATGAGAGATGTGGGAGGAGTAAGGAAGTCAATACACCAGAGTTGATTACCCAAAGGGTTAGGGTTAGGGTTACTATGTTGAGGTTTTAAGGGAGTTCAGGAAGAGGTTCGGTCGGAAGAGGCCAGCACTCTTCCAATCGGCTCAGTAGCATTTCCAGCAGGACAATACACCAGTCCACAACTCCGTCCATGTCACAGACTATTTGACCAAGATGGGCAGTTTTTCACCGTCCCTATAGTCCAGACCTTGCTCCCTGTGACTGTTGCTTATTCCCTAAGCTCACAGGCTGTCGTTATGACACAATTGAGAAGATGAAAGAGGCTGTGACGAAGGTCATTGACACGCTCACACAAGAGGACTTCCATGGGGCCTTCCAGAAGTTTTTAAAACAGTATTACAAATGCATTGCAGCCGGAGGAGATTAGTTCGAAGGGGACTAGAGTTTCATGTGTGTTCTATCAATAAAAGTACGAAAAAAGTCTGGAAACCTATCGTCTGCACCTCGTATATATATATATATATATATATTTGCATACACACATATAAACACATACGTATACATATATATACCCACATATATTCATATACATATATATACACATTCATATACACATGGACATTGGTAGAGTGTTTGTCAATGGTCCGGGAGACCGGAGTTCAATCCCAGGTAGACTCATACCAAAAAGTACGTATTGAGGGTAAAGTAGAGCAATCCAGAAAAAGGAGTGGCACCCTCCCCTACACATCGGTGTGGAAGCTATTAAAAAAGGAACCTTCAGGTCGCCCTCGACTACGGTCACCAACATATACATGTACATATACAAAGATATACACATACATATACATACATATATGCATATACATATATCTATATACGCACATATACATATATATACACACATAATTGCATATATATATATACATATATGCACACACATAGATATACATATATACACACACATATATATATATATATATATATATATATATATATATATAGTAGCGTCCAAAACTAAGGGACAAAATTTTAAAACCTAATATTTGTTAGAAATAACAACTGTGTAAAGCTGAAATTTTGACAACTGGTTGTCGTTATCATCCATAATAACATCCTAAAATTTGAATCATTTGCAAAGGATAGAAAAAGAATTAAAACAATTATTTATTTATTTTCAAATTTGGAACGTCCAAAAGTAAGGGACAGAATTAAGAAAAACAATGTAAACAGCCAAAAATCAATAAAAATACATGTACAATCAATATTTAGTAAATGAGCCCTTGCTCTCAATGACAGCAGCACATCTTCGACTACAAGAACGAATCAGTTCTTGACAATCCTCGATACTAATTTTAGACCATTCTTCTTGAAGCTTCACCCACAAATCTTCTGTGTTAGTGGGATTTCTTTCCATAGCTTTCACTCCTAAGGTCTTCCAAAGATTTTTTATTGGATTTAAGTCAGGACTTTGCGGTGGCCAATCCATAATTTCGAAATCTTGCTCGCTAAGGTAACTCATTACCACCTTTGCCTTGTGACATGGGGCATTATCTTGCATAAAGGTAGCTCTATCGAAACCTGAATTCTCTATGATTGGCACAACATGATCTTGAACAATGTTTTTATAGATCTGCGCGTTTACACGAGTTTGAAACCGGACAAGAGGCGTTGTACCTTAGCTAGAAAACATTCCAAATACCATGACGCTTCCGCCCCCAAACTTGACAGTTTTCTTAGTACACTTTGCACTTAATCTTTCACCAATACGTCTCTTTACATTGTTTTTTTCTATCATTTCCAAATAAATTAAACTTGCTTTCATCACTGAAAAATACTTTTGCCCAATTTTCATATATCCAAATTACATACCTGTTTGTAAACTCTAATCTCTTCTTCTTATTCTTCGATCTAACAAGTGGTTTCTTCCTTGGGGTTCGATTAAACAGCCCTATTTCTTGCAGTCGTCTAGAAACAGTCTGTCTTGACACATTAACACACTATTCATAACCCTTTTAATTTCTGTGCAAGACTTAAAACGGTCTTATAATGACATACGCTGCATTATTCGATCTTCTCTTGCTGAATTTTTGCGGGGTCTGCCGGTTTTAAAAGCACTAACTATTTTGCCAGTATCATTGTAGGATTTAACAACCCTGCCTACAACACTCTTGGAACGTTTCACTTTCTCTGAAATCTCTCTAATGGTGTGCTTTTCCTTGTGTAGCTTCACAACAGCTTGTCTCACAGAGTAATCAAGTTTTTGGCGTTTCGCCATGGTGCCGGCTGATGCAACGTTTACAAATGACTAAGTAAGACTTATTCTTTAGAGGAAATCAAAAAATTTGAATATAGCATACATATATGCACAGACATATACATACACACATACATATATGTACATATGCACAAATGTCTAGATATACATATATATATTGCCCAGTCGGTTGGGGCTGTAGAATAAACGGACTGATTTTCTGCACAGGGGTAAGACCACCCCCAGTGAGTGTCCTGCATATGATATTAAACAATCTGAATCTTTGGGGAATGCGGAGTACCTCTTCATTGCCATCGCTTCCTGGTCCACTCTGACTCAGAGTGGAGGCACCTGATAGGGTCCTATCTATGGATCAAATAGAACTAAACTGCGTTCTTATACTAAACTGAATTGCTTGAAATAGAACTGTTTGACGAAACTGAATAGCTTGAAATTGAAATGTTTTTGACAATTGAACTATGTACTTATGAACTGAATTGTTTGAAACAAAACTGCTTATCTTTATAAAAATGGATTTAGCATTAAATAACCTACAAAGGTTGACATGCCATAAAATCCAAACAAATAAACACACACACACACACACACACACACACACATATATATATATATATATATATATATATATATATATATATATATATATGCCCCCACGCACATGTATATATATATATATATACATATACTAAAAAGAAATTAGGACCTCATCTTATTTTGGTTTCATAACAAATAATTTCATATGTTTTATATCGAACAGACCTGATGATTTTCTTTTTAATTTTATAGAAGACGTATAAAAATATGATTAAGTTGAGCTCCTAATTACTTTTAGCTTTTAAATAGTGTTTGGCTGACCAGAATTTGAGCACTTTCAAATTTTTCAACTGCTTTTTATTTTCCTGTTTTTATATAGGTACAGGTAAAAAGGTCAGCGTAGACGCAGCGTCGACGGCGCTTAGTGACTCACAGTTTCTCGCCTATCTTAACTCTATCGCAGATATCGATCACTCTTTATTTATAAATACACCAAAGAAGATTATATATATATATATATATATATATGAAATAAATAGGTCCACAAATAAATATTAGCCTCTTGAAGATGACTATAATATCTGAAACACGTGTAAAGAAAAGTTATAAAATCTAAAATACCAAATTCCCTAGTGAACCTTTCCATTTTATAATAACTATTTTTCTCTCATTGGACAATATACATATATATATAGAGAGAGAGAGAGAAAGAGAGAGAGAGAATAAAGGAGAAAATTAATGAATAAAAACCCGATCTACTAGTTAATAATTTTTATTTCTTTAGATTGATAGAAAAGTTTGCTGAAAAGCAAAGTGCAACTTTTTTTTCGTTAGCAAAAGTAGTATTAGCCAGAAATTAGATATTCTAAATTGATATAATTTAAGATTAGTTAATGAACATTTACAGTAAGTGTTAGCTGATAATAAAGAGTCCCATTTTCTTTTGTGTGATTATTCTTTTATGTAATCTATCACTATGTGAGAGAGAAAATGAATTTATGCCCCCCAAAATATGCTGATAAAACAAATATAAATATAAACGACATTCGTTTAATTCAAGAAAAATTAGACGAGCAGAAATGTGTAGGGAATAAATAAATAAATAAATAAAAAAGAAAATTATTAAAATATGCAGAAACTCCCATAGGCCTCTGACAGGAAAAAGGGGTGACGCATGCGTAAAGAAAAAAGGGACTCTCCGACAAAAGGAGGACGTTCATTCCCTTTCAGCCAGTGACCAACGGGGTGACAACACCTTGCTAACTAGCGGAGGATGCCACGCGTTCGTCTTTGGACGACGCGTTGGCTAACCTTTTATCTAGTAGCACCCGTCTCGGTTAACAGTATGCCAAAATACAAAAAGCTACGAAATGGACCTATCGAACAACGAACTAAAACACTGGATTTGGACAAACTCCCAAAAGTGACTAACACGTTGTTAAAGCTTTAAAAATAACAAATGAGGACACATATACCAAGAAACGATTAACGTATTTTTAAACACCTTGACTGGGGGATTCAACCATTTCAATTGTATTCAGGGAAAATTCCCTCACTCATTGAATGGTTGTTGAACCCAGGAAATAAAGGAAAAAAAACGTCTTCGTCTCCTATCTGTTGCTGTCTTCATTCGTATAATTCTTTTTGGACCTTCTTGTTCAAGAAGTTACATCAACGAGACAATGTGGGGTAAAACAGAATAACATCAGAATGGCGTCAGATAAAAAACGGTAACACAGCTTGCCCTGACCACTGCCTGACCCCATAAATGAAATGCATTCTTGAAAGAAAAGAATATAGATTTTTACTCAAAAGAAATAAATCAAAAGGTATTTAAGTAAATAATTCTTCATTACATACTGTTATTTGAGTAAGTATAGAAGACTCCACTCTTACAAAAGAAATATTTATTTCTTCGCTTATTTGTAAAATTTTGGTTGAGTCGAAATGATTAAAAAATAATTATTGCCTATGATTCAAATGGAAAGATTTCTAAAATTATTTTAGGTTTTGATCCTTCCAATTTTTAGAGGTAGGTCAAATATAGTCGTCTGCGAAGAATATCGAAATTTAAAAACTTGTACGAATACGCTGATTGGTTAATAAATGCTAAAATACAGATACAAAAAATACAGCTTCTCAAGCCTATATTTTGAGGAAAAAAAGTTTTTTTTTTTATTAATTGATTGTTTGTTTTGTTTGGGTTTTATGGCATATCAACACTTGAAGGTTATTTAATGTCAAATCTTCTATAATACCTTATAATTCCTAATGCCAACGTGTTACGCTTGTTGGCCTAGCGGTTCTGATACTAAGTCTAACGTTAAATTGGGCGGGTTTCGATTCAAGCGTCCTACATGTCTAGCCACACTGAGAGTTGTGATACAACGAAACAGTCTGTCTGTGGGAGACGATAAATACTAAATATATATAGTTTTAAAACCCTTTTTGTTCATAACATTTTATAATTTTTTGCAAATGGCTTCAATTATTTCTGACACAAATAATTCTATAAACAATTAATCATTTCGTTTAAAGTATTGCTATGTAATACCAATAATTCTATTTTGCAAAAAGGTATCTCTTTCCAGTATTCCATGCAAATAGATTTATTTGTACACAGTAAAATGATTGCAAGCACAGCTACGTATCACTAACAATTCAATTAAACATCAGTCATTTGTTTACAAATGGTCGAATTTCTAATAATTCAATTTAATCGTCAAATAGTTTTATTTGACCCTCGCAGATGCTTCCACTCCAGGTCAGAGTGTACTTAGGACCAAATTAAATGTCCACTAAAGAAATTGTCTAAGAAATTGAAATTTCATCATATGATAAAACCAGAAAAGATGTTCACCCCAGTCCAGATGTTCCAGATGAAATTCAGTCTAGTCCAGATGTCCCTGTTTATATAAAGTTTTTTCAAAAAGTATGGAAATGGAAGAAAGTTAATTTTATCTGGAACATCTGGAATTTCATCTGGAGTGACATCTGGGGTGAACATCTTGATTATCTGTAATTTCACTGTCATTTTATCAGAATCTGGACTGAAATTTATCTAGACATCTGGATTAACATCTGCAGTGAATTTCATCAGGGCCTCTGGATTGACGTCTGGACTACCTTAATCTAAATCTTAATCGCCACTGCATCGCAAGTTCAATTTTACAATCTGATACATTTTCCTCGTCTGGATTACTTTTATTCCTACATGAAATAAGGAATATATCAATGACAGAATCTCATCTGGATTGACGTCCGGACTTTCATCTTGAACGAGGAAAAGAAATGATGAATGATGAAATTTCTTGGTCTGATTTTCATCTAGACTGACATCTGGTTTTCGAGACAAAAAGAAATTGTGAAAAAATTATGAATGATGAAATTTCTTGGTCTTAATCTTGGTTTTCATCTAAACTGAAATCTGGATTATCCGGACTGACTATCTTGGAATATGATCTTAACTGAATTTCATTTGGACTACGTGGTCTGACATCTACACATCTATTTATGTGGTTTAATCAGGACCTGATGGATCTTGACTGAATTTGGTTTGACTAGACTTGGACATATGGAGTATCTGGACATCTGAAATTTAGACAATCTTGTCTAATCTGGATGGACTGACATCTGAACTCTTAAGACCGAGTTTCATCTGGTCTGATATCTGGCATGGACGTTTGGATTATCTGGAATTTCATCTGGACTATCTGGCTGACATCTGGACTTAACTGAATTGCAAGAAATTTCATCTGGAATCTTGACTTATCTCGGACTGACTTTTATCTGGTCTATCTGATCACAAGAAAATTGAATGAATTAAGATTATTGGGGACTATCAAGAATTTCATCTGGACTGAATTTTTTCTGGATTCATCTGGACTGAATTTCATCTGGATTCACGTCTGGACATCTTGACTGAATCTCATTTTCAAGGTTTTCATATGATGAAATTTCAGTTTCTTAGAGAATTTCTCTAGTGGACTCTAGTGGGAAAGATAGTCCAGATGAAAGTGACTCCAGATAGTCCAGTTAAAAGATTATAGTTCAGACTAGCTAAGTTCAGACTGGATAAATTCAGACTAGATAAGTTCAGACTGGATAAAAGACTTGTCCAATCTGAATTGATATCACCCAGATAGACTTTTATCAGAAATTCAGTCCAAAGAGTCCAGATATTCAAGTCCAGAAGAAAGTTATATCCAAGTCCAGATGAAAGATAAATCCAAGGTACTCAAAATAAAATTCAGCCCAGATGGATATAGCTTTCTTCTGGACTTGAATCCAAGGTACTCAACTTTCTTCTGGACTTGAATCCAAGGTACTCAAAATAAAATTCAAGGTACTCAAAATAAAATTCAGCCCAGATGAGCTGAATTTTATTTTGAGTACCTTGGATTTTATTTTGAGAGATTTTATTTTGAGAGATTCACAAGTAATAAATAATAATTATTATTATGATAATTGGTAATCCAGTCCAGTCCAGATAGTCCATCTTGACAATCGAGACCATCTTACATCTGGACTAGACATCTAGATAATCTGGAATTTCATCTGGATCGCCATCTGAACTGAACTTCACAGGGACTCTCATCTGGGCTAACTTTCGTCTTAATTATCTTAGACTTTCATCTAGACTGGCATCCAGAGTATCGGGACTATATGGACTTTCATCTGATTTTCATTTTGATATGACATTAAAATCAATTATTAAAATCAATGAATTAAAATCAATAAACCTAGTTTTCATCTGTACAATCAGGAATGGGCTGACTTTCCTCTTTGACTTATTTTCATCAGCACTTGGATTTTGACTATCAACCGTGATATCTTGACTGACTTTCATCTACACTGGCTTTCATCTGGACTGACTTTTATCTAGACTGATATCTAGATGGTGTTTCATCTTGACTATCTGCATTTGGTAGGTAAGTTGACTCACTAGAAATTTTGCAAGAAACTGAAATTTCATTACAAAGTATCTGCACAAACCAAAATCTCTCCTCGAAAATGAAATGCATTAAAATCTCTGGGACTTTGAGATAGAAACAGATAATTGAGTTCTAGAAATAGCTCTGACCTTGTTGTAATTAACAAAAAGAAAATAATATGCCAGAAGACCATAGAGTTAAATTGAAGGAAAGGGAAAAAGGAAGACAAATACTTGAACCTAGCTTGAGAACGGAAAAACTTTCGAAACAGGAATGTGACCGTGATACCAACTGTAGTCCAGTGAAAAAATTCCTAATAACACAGAAAAGAGATTCAGACAACACAATTGTTAAAATTAACTAGATACTGAGGAGAGTCCTGGAGATCTGGGGAATTTGAAACCAAAGAAAGAATCGAGGCCATCAAGCATTGTTAAAATCGGTCAGAATACCGGGAAGAGTCCTGGAGACCTGAGGATACTTGTTGTCACTGAGACTCAGGTAAAAGACCACCAGCTGGCGTGAAAAACTTGCTGTGAGTAGAATAATAATGATAATAATTAAACCAAAGAAAACGAGATGAGAGAAAAGTACTTAGACATTACTAGACAACTAATACGCTACGGAAAATGAAGGTGACGGTGATACCAACTGGTGCACTTGGAACGAGACTCAAAGTCTAGGAAAGGGTGTTAGAAAAGTTGGAAATCTGAAGATGAACCGAGACCGTCCAAAATATGGCATTGTTGTGGTCGGCTAGAATACTGAGAAAAGTCCCGGAGCTCCGGGGAGACTAACTGTCACTTAGACTCTAGTGAAAGACAATAAGCTAATGCTGGTGTGAACAACTCGCAAGGAGTAATACAATAATAACAATAATAATGATTATAATTGGAGACAAGATTGGGTGAGAAAGATGATCTACTGAGAACTGTGAAAGAGGCTGAGATTTCACTATACTAATAAATGGTATATGCACAAACCAGAATCTGTGCAAAAATTCAATTAGATTTTGAAATACATATGGGCCACCAAATCCCAATCAGAAGAACAGACCTTGCTTGAATTAACAAAAAGAAATTTTCTTCCAGAGGGTTTCGCCGTTCCAGCGAACTATAGAATGACAATAAAAGATAAACAAATATCTGGATCTTACTAGAGAGCCGAAAAAGCAGTTGAACATGAAGGCGACGGTGATACCAATCGTAGTTGGAGCTCTTGGAACTGTTCCCAACGGCTTGGAAAAGAAATTGAGAGAACTATAGATCAGAAGAAGAATCAAGACTATCCAGACCATAGCACTGTTTCAAATCAGTTAGAATACTAAGAAGAGTTCTGAAGACATTTGCAGAATTGCAGTCACTCTGACTTCAGAGAAAAAAAAACACCTGTTAAACTGGTGTAAGAGATTCACAAGAAATAAATAATTATTATTATGATAATTGGTAATCCACGAGGAAATGAGCAAGAGATTAAAATTTGATAATACTACTAAATGTCATGTGCACAAACCAGAATCTGTCCTAGGGAAGGAGACGTATCAAATTTTCTGCTATTTTGTGATACAAACGGATCATCTAATCCTGGTCAGAAGACCAGACTTAGCATTTATCAACAAGAAAAAGAACTTGCCATCGAGTGGATTTTACTGTTCCGGTGGACGACCGAGTAAAAATAGAAAAAAGCGAAAAATGAATATTGTCCTGATATCGTATGAACTGCACATCTTTCGAGTTTTTTTCAGATAGGCCTTTGACATAGTTCAGACAGATTGCGGTGAGTTTCTGTGTATCGTTCTCTTTTGTTCGATCAAGATTTCTTAGAGCCGATGTTATGTATAGTTGTTGCGATGGCGGTTGTCTCTTAAACTTTTATTTCCTCTTGATACACCTCACTGTTACTACTGATGGCTTTTTCTCGGTGTTGTAAGCATCGGATGATCCCTGTCTTTACATTGTATGGATGATGGGAGTTGAAGTTTAGGTTCTGTCTTGTGAAGGTTGGCCCGAGTCATTGTTCTGTGCGAGTCATCAATACATTTAGGAAGGATAACCTGTTGTCTTATTCTTTCTCTATGATAAACTGTATAGATGATCGGATTGAGTTCACGTGATCCAGAAGTATTTGAACATCTTCTTAATGAGGCCAGAGTATAAACGTATCATTTACGTATCTAAGCCACAGTAAAGGCTATAGTGGTGTAGATCCTAATGCCATTTTCTCAAAATGTTCCGTGTTTACGTTCGTCAATACTGGTGACAACGGCAAATCCATAGCCAGTCCTCCCTCTTGTCGGTATATGTCAGACCCTATCTCGTAGTCGGTCGTTTCCACACAGAAGATCAACACATGCATCAGATTATCTATTGTGATGCAGGTGCGTTCTTCCAGCGAGGGAACTGCAGCCAACTTATCCCGTCCCACTGTTAGTGTCTCCTCAGTGGGTACCCTCTCGAACACGCTAAATACATTTCAACTCACCATCTGCTTAGAGTGAATAGGGACCTTGCAGATTAAAAATCTGCGAGGCTCCTATTCAGGGGCGCAGAGTTTTTGACATTTGATGATGACTAGCCCTTTTGTGGAAGCGGTTCAACGAGTAACATACTGAACCACTGTTGCTGACAATGGGTCTAAGTGGAATACTATCTTCATGAATCTTAGGAAGGCCATACATGTGTGGTAGCTTGCTGTAGTGTTACGTTAGCTGTCTATATTTCGTTTGTGGTATGAGATCTTTGTTCTTAAAAAGGGTCTTTAACTGCTGCCTTTCTGTTATCGGGTTCAGGTCTTTCTTTACTTAACAGTCGCCACCATTGGTAATCAGGTCTGGCAATTTGTTGAGGTATTCCACCTTATCCATTACTACAGTAGCATTGCCTTTGTCTGCTGGAAGGGTTACGATGTTTTTATTACTGTGATGATTTGAGGGCCCATCTTTCTTTCTTTGAGGTGTTCGGTTTCGGAGGCCTTGATTTCTCTAGTCCTTGTTTCACTTTCCGTCTTAGCTCGTCTGCCTTGGGCTTTGAAAATTTTAAAGGCTGCCTCTTCGATTGGGGCTATCAAATCTAAGTAGGGAATTCGCTTGATGGTCTTGCCGAAGTTGAGACCCTTGTTTAGCACTGAATCCTTAGAGGTAGTTAGATGGCGTCTAATGATGTTGACAATGGCTTTAAGAAAATACAATATGAGCTATGGTAAAAAAAAAGTCATAGAGACATTAGGTTTATAAATTCCAAAAATTCACTCTGAATTGTCCGTCAAGGACACATGGGTAAGGAGTTTGATTGGCAGGCGCTTCAGAGTGATAAGGTTGCATGTTCAATCCCAACAACAGGTACAACTAACAAGGAATACTTACTATAATTTAACACTTGTATCTGTTCGTGGTTAAAAGAAGTGAAACAGTCAACCTCTGTGGATTAAATAAAGGGTTCAGATCGAGATTCTATGTGGACTCCTGAGTTTGACATGAGACACTTAAAGAAGGCCGATGGACATATCGGCCAAATCGTTCTGATTATAACAATGAAGATGAGGTTAATAGACCGAATAATCTAAGTAATAATAAATCCAATCTCAATTAATTTAAATCTAACATCATTTAATTAATGCTTCATTACTGGAAAGTTTTCAATTCAACATTGAATTA
This sequence comes from Sepioteuthis lessoniana, assembly GCA_963585895.1. Taxonomy (NCBI): domain Eukaryota; kingdom Metazoa; phylum Mollusca; class Cephalopoda; order Myopsida; family Loliginidae; genus Sepioteuthis; species Sepioteuthis lessoniana. The sequence continues at coordinate 8,512,191 of OY757913.1, forward strand.
TATAAAGATGCAATAACTTGATCCGGCATTCTCAGGAGGTGACAGAAAACTTACAAAGTCTGACGGTATTATAAGATTCTGCTGGCACGCTTAGTGTTGGTGGTAATAAAACATTGGCACCAAAGCCAAGCATGTCATCAGAATCTGTTGACTATTTTGTTGGCCACACAGATGTTTAATTTGAGGCAATATATATATATATATATATATATATATATATATGATATTATCATATATGATAATCGAATAGTAAAAAAGGGGAACGTATAGGTGTTCCTAAAATGTGTTAACACTTTAGCTGTTAATAACAACTTCATGCATTTTTAATTGAATTGAATTTTTTTTTCTGATTGATCGAAAATGTTACGTTTAAGATAAAAACGTACGTGTTTTATTTCTTTTATACTTACATGTTACATTATCTCAAATATTCAAAATGGCTGATAAAATGAAGAAACAGTTTTAAGGCAAATACCCCCACACATACATATGAGAATATATATATATATATATATATATATATATATATATAAACACACACTAGCACATTAATTACTCGTCTGAAAACATTTTTAATGCACATAGACTAAAGTAAGAAATAATTGTGGGATTAAATTTAATGAATTAATTACGTTTAATGTATCTCGAATGTTGGCAAGATTTTTATCTTGATTTGCATTTCCGTTGTTTCCTTCATTTCACTGCGATTTGTAAAAAGGTTAAAACTTTAACAAATTAATCTGGAATGAACATCGTCTGTCGAAGATTTAATTTAACATCAACAACTTAAACAAATCCAAGGAATCTGATTTCTATGAGCCAGACTAAGCAAAGCTTAGTAAATAACGATAACATCCACTTAAACAAATCTTTCTCGACATTAGACCTAATAGGCTAATAGTATTTTACAGTATTTAGATACATAGATACAGGATTTTCCGTAAGGTGCAAAACGTTGGTTAAAATTGCTTTTGAAATACTAGCTAGAGTCAAAAGTTTTGCAATATTTTAGTACTTCCAAATTTCCGGCTCCTATATTACGTGACCAAAGAAGTTAAAGCCATGGCAGGTATCCGCTGTGGTTTTAGCTTTATGGCATATCAACCTTTGTAGGTTATCTAATGCCAAATCCCTTTTTATACAAATAAACAGATTTATTTCAAATAATTTTGTTTAGCATAAGAACACAGTTTAATTGTCAAAAACATTTCTATTTCAAGCTATTCAGATAATGTTTCGTCTCAGTAGAATCATTAACAGATCTGTTGGTAGTAAGGTGACATAGAATAATAAAGTTCGAATGTATTAAATATGTAAAATTTCATATTCTTCGTGGAAAATGTTCTCTAGTAGGGACCCCCAGGCTCTGTCAATGGCGTGCGTAACCTTTTTCAGCTTTACTGAGGTAGATTTTTCTCTCTAAAAATATTAAATAATATTGTACAATACGGTTTTTAATATTGCAATTAGTGACGGCAAAATAATCTAAAAATAACAAAGTATTTCACAATTTTTGATCGAACACAAATCAAGGACCACAAGTAATGGAAATTATACTTATTGAAAAGTAAAGTGATAAAATTTTAGGATCTATAATTATTTAGTCTCAACCATAAACTAAAACAGTCAAGATAACCCCCAAGAAAACATGTTCCAGATATCCGCTGTTCAATTGAAGTCTCTGTTAAATGTGGCGGGCAAAACTGTTGATTGCGCATGCACATTCCTCTGTGCTGATCGCTTGAATCTTTTCTGGGATGGCAGCTTTCAATCCCATCGATGATTCTTACAAGTGTCATAATCTCCAGAGTTCTTGATGAACTTGAAAATACGATTCCAGTTTGGAAATGTGTTGAAATTGAACTTTATTTTGTATCTTGCTTGAACAATATTGAAAGACTTAATTTTGTAAAATGTATTCACACAAAAAATCTGCCCCATCGTATAAAGTATGATTTCGCTATATTTGGTTAAATATATCAAAATGATTACTATTTCCCCAGAAAGAGAAAGAGAATAAAGTCAACAGTGAAAATCTGATTGGTTGGTTGGTTGGTTGGATTTAATGGCATATCAACCTCTATAGGTTATTTAATACCAGAGCCTTTTTACACATATATATATGATTTGTAAAGGCAAATGTTTAGGTTGGTGATGGTTGTGTTTTATGGCAAATTGACCTCTTAAGGGTCATTGAGTGTTAAATTCTGATATGTATGTGTGTGTATGTATAAATGTCAAAGCTTTTTGTTTGTATAAACTTGATGGTCGAAGGTGTTGGTAACATAGTTTATATCTTTAATAGGAGGCCAATTGTTTTTAAGAAGTTGATTATGTTTTTGAGAGCAATTTTTTAAAATAGTTCCTTCATGCTGTTCGCCTTTTAAAACTTTTTCCTGGTGTGGTTTAGTTTTGTGCATTCTATCAAAATGTGCTTGATTGAGTATTGGTTTCCACATGGACATTTTGGAGGAGGTTCTTCTTTAAGAATGAAGGGGTGAGTCAGTGAAAATCTGAGAGGCCTCTGCTTTGTTTTAACAATTGTGAAACATGCTGTATATTGAATTACTGAGGAAATAATTAGTATATAATACTGAAATTAGGAGGCGTAAAAGAAGAGTGACAAAAATAATAAGAGAAGTAAAAGATTACCGTTACAAAGAGAGATGAGAGAAATTAGGATTAACTTCTTTACGTAATCGAACATGTTAATGGTCGTATCGCTACGTCTATAGTAGTCGTCGGACCCTTTTATGACCTCAACGTGTTGAAAGTTAACGAACAAAGGAAACTCTGTTCCAGTTAACTACGCAAAGGTTTATTCTCTACTATAATTTATAAGTAGTCAGAAGAAAGATAGAGAGTATGACAGCTGAGTCGACTGCAGTAGCTAGGCAAAGAGAAACAACATGTAATAATGAGAAAGAGAGAGCAGACACGGACCTTGAATTTTCTTCCTGGTTTTCTGTTGTAGTTCCAACATGCTTGTCCGCTGGCCCCATTTTCGAAGGTCACCTCCAAAATGGGGCTCGTAAATTTTCGTCTCCTTACATCTTCGTGGGTGGTGTTCAATTGGTTATCTTTACCTCATCACGTCTCGCAAATAACTCTCAAAAAACGAATCACCCCTTTCTTTCAACCTGGTGTCGGTGGGAGGAACATCCGTTTCCGCTGGTTCCACACCCATGCAGAAGGTTACAAACCCCCGGTTTTTTTTCCTAGTCATTTTTAATTACAACGAAAGCTTTGGCCTGGCCGTACGGAGACTTTCGGCTTATTCATTTATTTTTAAATTTTTTTTCAATTTTAATTTTCTATGAAGCGTTCAATTACGATACATTATCATACAAAATAAAATATTGTTCTTTATTATCAGCAGTTGAGATTTATTTGTTTTTTAAAAATCAACACCAAAATCGGAATTATTTGCACATACATCGGCACTTTGATATAAGATAGCAGTACATATGCGCTGAGGCTAGTATCAAAGTATCACTCCCATGTAGTCTGGCTTGAATCGGTATAGTAACTGCTTTTCCAATGTTTTGTTTCTCAGCCTAAGATCAGAGTGTAGTATCCGTTTTCATTGTTAATGGATTAGTTTCCTACCTAAGATCAGTGTAGTATCTATGATCTGAAACAGTGTTCTCTTGCCTCAATCTAAGATTATTGCACATCTGTGAGCTTTCTCTAACTTGGCTTTTCCAAGTTAATTTCACCCTACTGTTTAGAGGGAAAAAACGTTGGGGCAATGTGTATGTCACTTGTCTGTATTTTACAGGTCGTACTATCGAATCCCGGCTGGATTCTTTTGGTAATTTTATAAAGCTGCGAGAGACAAAGAGACAAAGAGAATGCATAAAAAAGTCGAACTGTTTAATATGATCTATGATTAAGGTCTGTTTCTCATTTTAAACAGAACTTTTTATGATATTTTGATTAAAGATTTAAGGGGACGGCTGCATCTACGCAAATGATAAATGAGATATTTTATATCTTATTCTTCAGCGTTCAAGAATGTCATCAAGTTGAAAATAAAGATAACACAAGTGTACAAATTTTGAACATGAGAGAGAAAGACAGAGACAAAGATATTATGTATCACTATGAAAGCAGTTGTGTTTAAGTGCTTAGAAAAAAAAGGTGTTGCTTGGAGAATAGCAGTAATATTTTAAATCATGCATACAGCAGCCGTTTTCTATTGTTTTATCTTTAACTTGTGCATTAAAGAAAATGATTGACGCATCTACTCATGCATTAGATACATTTACCATTTACGTTAGAACAAAAGTGCAGTTCTTACTGTGCATATAGAAGTGGATTATTTTCCACATGGAAGACACATTTGTAAATTTAATAGCGAAGTTGATTCTGGCAAAATTCTTAAATCTGAATAAAGAAGTGCTCAGATTTATGATATTATTTTGAGGAATGGTTTTAAAATTTGTTGATATTAAACAATCTTCTAACATTGCAATATATACCAAGAGAGGAGCCCACGTGTCATAGTGGTTAATGTGTTGGACTGCAAAATCATTGAAGCGAGTTCAAAATCCAGTTGGGGTATTACATTCACTTTCGGAGAAATATTTTGGGGAAAGGCATGAATTCCCTTATCCTTTCCAGCTATGGTTTGAATAGTGTCATTGAAGTTCTTATACAAGAGTTGCTTTGGCATTAAATAACCCACGAATGTTTATATGCCATTAAAACAAACAAACCAAATACATGGGAAAGGTGAGAAGGCTCTTAGAATACATACATTCATATAAAGAAAATTAAAAAAAAAACCCTGAATAATCCAAAATTTGATGAATTTATTATGAAAGTCGACGTTGAACATTTTGGTCGTAAAAACCTTCTTCAGGACTTTAGATTCATGAAAAATATTGTTAAAATAGCCATGGATCTTTGATGAAACTACAGGAGAAAAGAAAGCGTGTACACAAAGAAAGATTCATATCAGAATCTTTCTCTTTTTTTTTTTCTTGGTCTGATGATCGCATAGGAGAGAAACTGACAGTTACCAAACACCATTGTCTACGTTATCTCTGTTTAGATATAGATTCTCTATCACCAATATTAAGCACTCTTTATTTATAAATATACCTAACTACATTATACATATATCATTATCATCATCCTGTCGCGCTGCCAGCACGGATTTCCCTGACCCTCTCTCGCCAACTGTCTCTATCGTCCATCGCTCCTAGGAGTTCCTCCAGGCTACATCCTGAATCGGCACAGAGCTGTTGTATATAGGTTTTAACTGATCGTTCTGCCTTTGTTCGTCCATGTGAATGGGTCAACAGGAGTACATCGCTTAAAAGTTCGTCCTTACTTCTCTCGCAGTGTCCCGCATGTCGGTTCGTCTAACTTGGATAGTTTTCGTGATGGGTGGTAGGTGACCGTACAACTGCTATTTTGTGGGGTATTGCCTCCCGGACTTGTTCAATACAGCTCACAGCATTCTTGTTTAATTACCGTCAAGCTCTTTCTCCATGCGTTTAGTTAGCGTCCATGAAGTGCATCCATATAGCAGTATCAACACGACTGCTGCTTGGAAAAAAAAAATTATTTTATCGGTCAGGTCTGACTTCCATTTGACCGAATTTCGAAAATAATAAACAGGCCAGATACAAAAACGGAGCTAGGATTAATATCAAAAAATATAATACAAAATATTATCACAAATGTCTTGGATAATTCGAGATATATTTTGTAGAAGATCTCATTAGATACTATTGAATGGTTTAAGAATATAAAACCCTTGAAAAATACTACCTTTATACAGTTTGACATTATAGATTTCTATCCATCTATAACTAAAGAATTGTTATTACAAAGTATCAATTTAGCTAAGAATTATACAGATCTAACTCAGGAAGAATTAGAAATTATATTAGCATGTATGAAACCTGTACTGATTAATAATAACAGTACTTTGGAAAAGACGAAGACTGATAACTTTGACGTTACGATGGGGTTCATTTGATTCTGCCCAAATTGCAGACTTAGTAGGGATATACGTTTTAGATACGCTAGTGAGATTTGGGGGTTTAAATAGCAACGGCATTTATAGAGATGATGGTTTAATTTCTATCCCTAATAGTAACGGGCCCCTAACATCTAAAATACAAAAAAAAAAAAAAATCATTAGAGCTTTTAAATATATGGAGTTAAAAAATAGTTCTAACTTAAAAATAGTTAATTTTTTAGACGTAACTCTCTATTTGAATGACAATTCTTATAAACCATTCAGTAAGACTAATACTGTACTAACTTACATTAATGTTAGTTCTTACTACCCTACATCCATAATTAAACAAATTCCTAACGAAATTAATATTAGAATAAATAGATTATGATCTTCAATAAAGATATTTAATAATCACAAAGAATTTAATAATGAAGCCAAACATAACAGTAGTAATAAAAAGTAACTAAAGTACCTAGAAACCAAAAGACATCACAACAATAGGGACAATAATCAAGGAAGCAATAGAACTAATAATAATATAAATATGAATAATGTAATAAACAAAAATGTTAATAAAGAATAGACGTGGAAATATCTGATTTAATCCCCCTTTTTGTAAACTCTTTAATGTCAATATAGGGAAATATTTCTAGGTTTGAAAAACAAACATTTTAAAGATGATAACCTCTTAGAAAGATAAAGTATAAGAATAATGTAAAATTAGTTTATTCTTGTACTAATAATATCTTTAAAATAATTGATAACCACAATAAAAAATCAATAATCAAGCAAGACTGGAAAAAACAATGACAACTCAATACAATCATGTAATTGTAAAATAAAAAATAAATCCCCTCTAGGAAATAAATCTAACCTTTATCATCATCATCATCATGTCGCGCCGCTAGCACGGATATCCCTGACCCTCTCTCGCCACTTCTCCCTATCATTCATCGCCTCCGGCAGGTCTTCAGGGTTACATCCTGTGTCCTCACATAGTTGCTGTATGTAGGTTCGTGCTGGTCGTCCTGCTTTTGCACATCCATATGTGAGGGTCCACAGGAGTACATCGCTTATGAGCTCGTCCTTGTTTCTCCAGCAGTGTCCCGCGTGTCTAGTTCGTCTAACTTGTATAGTTTTCGTGATGGGGGGCAAGTGTCCGTATAGTTGGTGTCTCGTGGGGTGTTGTCGCCAGGACTAATTCAATACTCCTCACAACATTCTTGTGTAATTTCCGTCTAGTTCCCTCTCCAGCCGCTTAGTTAGCGTCCATGTGGTGCATCCATAATATTATATATGAAGCTAATATTTCAACTAAAGAAAATTATAATAATGAAAAATTATACATATGTATTACAAATATAAACTGGAAATTTAGATATAACAAACAACTCCAATCACGTAAAAATCCAACATTAAAAATCTAACTGCCCTATCTACATATTGCTGGTTCTGAAAGAACTATTTGATTTAATAAAGTTGGCGACCATAGTCAAGGGTGACCCCGAAGGCTCCCTTTTCGATTGCTGCTACACCGAGGAGTTGGGGAGGGCGCTACTCCTTTCCCCGGATTGCTCCACTTTACCCTTGATCCGTACCTTATAATGCTGAGTGTTAAGCAAGGAGGCATCAAGTACCATTTTTTGAGTCTTTGGTATGACTCGACCTGGGATTGAACCCTGGTCTCCCGGGCCATTGGCGAACACTCTAACCGCTAAGGTCGGAATTATTAGTTACATTAATTAGATATCTATTACATATTAATTTTTTACTTATTACAATTAACTTAACAATCGATATGTTAATATCTTCCTTATATAAATAACATGGAATTTTCATATGACATGTTTCATAATTAGAAATAGAATTTTTGTAAATTAATATTTGTTTTGTATTATTTTTTACTGACTACATGGATTATATTATTTGATATTTATTATACATAATGATTTCAACGGAATTATGAATTCATATTTTATTTATAATTGTAACTGAGTGGAAAGCTACAGTTAGATTTTCCGATTTCAATGAAAGCAATAGTGGTGTGTTCTTTCATGTCCCAAAAGACAATCAGTATGACCTTTTTTTACAACTGCTCCCGGTAATTTTTCTTAACTGAAGAGTCAGTGTGTTTCCACTTTATGGGCTGTTATTTTTTTTCGACTCAGGTTCGTACCAAACCCATAGTTTGCCAAATCATAATTGCATATATATATATATATATATATGTATATATATCATCATCATCATATCGCGCTGGTAGCACGGATATCCCTGACCCTCTCTCGCCACTCCTCCATATCGTTAATCGCCCTAGGTAGGTCTTCAGGACAACATCCCGTATCCTCACATAGCTGCTGAATGTATGTTCGTGCTGGTCGTCCTGCTTTTGCACGGCCATGTGTGGGGGTCCATAAGAGTACATCTCTTATGAGTTCGTCCCTGCTTCTCCAGCAGTGTCCTGCATGTCTGGTTCGTCTAACTTGAATAGTTTTCGTGATAGGAGTCAGGTGGCCGTATAGTTTGTGTCTTGTGGGGTGTTGCCGCCAGGACTTGTTTAAGATTGCACGTAGCATTCTTGTGTAATTGCCGTCTAGCTTCTTCTCCAGCTGTTTTGTTAGCGTCCATGAAGGGCAGCCATATAGCAGTATCGATGTGACCGCTGCCTGGAAGAAACTGCGTTTCATTTTATCGATTAGGTCTGATTTCCATATAATCGATAGCCTATTGATAGCTGTCCACGCTTTCGCTTACCTCGTTTCGATGTCCTTTTCGGTTGATTCGACGCTGCTTCCTAGGTAAGTGAATTTGTCTACTAGTTTAAGAGGGGTTCCTTCTAGAGTGGAGATGTCCCCCGTTTGATTATAGCACAAATATTCCGTTTTGTGTGCATTAACGTAGAGGCCTATGCTTGCTGCTGCTCGTTCCAAACTATGCAGTAGTGTTTCGGCTTGGTCAGGTGTATTTGCCAGTAATAATTAGCAAACAATTAGACATTAAACTAGGACCGTTCACACAAGAACAACTCGACTCGGTTCTCAGAAAAATTAAAAATAGGAAAGCTGCAGGGCTGGACGAGATTCCCCCAGAAGTATGGAAGACCAGACAATTTGACGACATACTGCTCCGACACTGCAACGCAGTATACAATCAAAATCCGATAGATAGATGGATGAAGGGATGCATACTCCCCTTCCCTAAAAAGGGGGACCTCGGATTAGCCAAAAACTACCGAGGCATAACACTTACATCCATAGCAGCCAAAATCCACAATGCCCTACTACGAAAACGCATAGAACCCGAAATCGACAACATACTTAGGAAAAACCAAAATGGCTTCCGAAGAAATAGATCCACGACCTCACAAATATTAACCATCCGTAGAATCCTAGAAGGTGTACGGGCAAAAAACCTACAAGCGACATTAATATTTGTTGACTTTACCAAGGCTTTCGATTCCATTCACAGAGGAAAGATGGAACAAATCCTACTAGCGTACGGCATACCTAAAGAAACCGTAGCGGCAATAACGATTCTCTATAGAAACACTAAAGTAAAAGTACGATCACCAGATGGAGACACAGAATACTTCGACATTGTAGCAGGAGTACTACAAGGGGACACGCTGGCTCCGTACTTCTTTATCATTTGTCTAGACTACGTACTTATAACATCGATTGACAAAATCAAAGAGAATGGTTTCGAACTGACGAAGAAAAGAAGCAGAAGGTACCCCGCAACAACAATTACCGACGCCGACTACGCCGATATATATATATATATATATATATATATATATATCCAGTCAGCGCCCAAAGACAATAGGTGTGGATTATTCGTGTATAGAATATATGAGGAATTTCAAATAAATCTATGGGAGTGCTCGATGTATGGCTATTGTTACATATTCCCTATCCAGGTTTATATAATAAAACTCACATACAGAGCGTATATAATGCAATTAGAATAAAACTCAAGCCTGGTTGAAAGGTCATTATATGAAAAAAAAAACATATATAAATTTAAATTCTCAGGCGAATGTAAAGGGGTTTAAACAATAAAGTATTAGAAAAATTAAGAAACTAGAAAAATGGTGTTCCTGTAAATTAACCTAATTTAAACATATGGTAGATTTTTCGTCCCAGGTGGAATTTTTGGAATAATGTAGGCTTGTAAACTAAACTATTATCTTCACATATTTTTCTGTTTACTTCTTTTGTGTGTGTTAAATCCCTCAGTTTAAAGGGGCCATCATCATCCTCCTAAAAGAATTTCAGACATATATATAGACTGTAATCCATATTTGCTGTTTTTCAACCTCAAATTAAACGTGTGAAGTCATCTGATGAGGCGAAGAATATCATTATATACTTCGCCGAAATAAATTTATAACGTCAATTTAATAACCAGGATTAAGTTTTCTTTTAATTGCATTATATATATATGTGTGTGTGTGTGTGTGTGTGTGTGTGCGTGTGTGTGTGTGTGTGTGTGGAAGAAAATAATGGATTGTAATCCGACAGTTTGTGAAGAAAAATTGCTAACAATGTAATCCAAGTAGAAGTAGAGATTTATTGAGAAACAAAGTCGACGCTGTAGCGGTTCGGTTCTGCTGAACCATCATCAGGGCTATGAGGGGTTATATTAATGAAGTTAAGTTAACGATGGATGTATCAAAAGTGTAAAAAATATAGAAAAACTTAGGAAAATTTTTACAATAAGAAAACGTTGACTGTTTATATATACGTGAAGCCTTCAATAAGTTTCCAGACTTTTTGTACAGGCATTTAAAATTGTCGTAGGCTCTTGAAAATTCACTATGTTATTGCTATATAGCTTATGAGATGACTGACCAATTTTTATGATTTCAGGTTCAAATGAACAGCTACAGCAGCAATTGGAATACACCCTACTAAAGCCTGATTGTCACAGATGGTGAATTTCAAAAATGCAATTTGGTCGTGAGGACACTTTAGAAGAACGATATGCAAAAATTAATTCTGTTTTAAACTTTGAAAAAATGCCACAGAAACGTATGGAATACTTCAGACTGTTTTCGACCATCTTGCATGAATCAAGCATGAGTTTTTGAGTGGCATAAGAGATTCAAGGAAGGCAGGGAGTCTGTGAGGGATGATGAGGGGTGTAACAGGAGTAAAAACACCAGAGTTGATTGGCCAAACGGTTAGGGTTACTATGTTGAGATTTTAAGGGAGTTCAGGAAGAGATTCGGTCGGAAGATGCCAGCACTCTTCAAATCGGCTCAGTGGCATTTCCACCAGGACAATGCACCAGTCCACAACCCCATCTTTGTCACAGACATCTTTGAGCAAGATGGGCATCAAGACAGTTCCTCAGCCTCCCTATTGTCGAGACCTTGCTCCCTGTGACTTTTGGTTATTTTCCCAAAGCCCAGAGGCTGTCGTTATGAGAGAATTGAGAAGATGAAAGAGTCTGTGACGAAGGTCATTGACTCACTCACAGAAGTGGACTTCCATGGGGCCTTTCAGAAGTTCTTGGAACGTTCAACAAGTGCATTGCAGCCGGAGGAAACTACTTCGAAGGGGACTAGAGTTTCATGTGTGTACTATCAATAAAAGTGCCCATACGAAAAAAGTCAGGAAACTTTTTTAATGATCCCCGTATATATATATGGCTACTGTGATAACTTTCCCGTTCCTTTTCGGTTACATCGGTGACGTTATAGCACTGTTTCCCGAATTAGACTATGTTGCATGTTCACCTGTACAAAATTTCAAATAACGCATAAAATGAAGCAGTACACGTGTCAGTGCACCACTTACAACGTACCACCACCAGAGTGGGTACGACTCCACGGCTTGAGCTACTTCAGTTACGCTATATAAGCACCATAAAGTAACAAGGGTGTCCTCGCGTTGTAATGGTTAAAGCGATGAACTGCGGAATCGTAGTACGCGAGTTCGTACTCCAGTCGCGCTATTATGTTCACTTTCGGCAAATACCCTTGGGAAAGGTATGAACCCCCTTATTCTCCCTCCAGCTATGGGTAAATAGTAGGACGGACTAGGTTCTTCAGCCTTATTGAGGCAACTAGTCTAGAGAGAAGAAAAACTCTGAATTCAAACCTGTTAAACTCCGCTTAAAAATTGACCTTGTGTCATATCCTGCCCGAGCGGAGGGGTTGGTAAATAGTAAATAATACCATAAAGTAACAAGCGCCAAAACTTTTAACTTATCCTCCTTTAAGCATTTTAAAGATTCTTTTTTCCTTTCTTTCTCTGAATATTATTTTATTTTTAGGATTTCTAACGTTTCACTATGTCATTAGTTCAGTAACTTTCTGAAACATTCTCATTGTCTTTATCAAAACCAACATATCGTTGTCTGTAACCCCTAGCATTCTTTCAGCGTTTAGTATATTTGGCATTTGATTCCCGAGGGTATGATGGTCTCATTCTTTATCGCTAATGTTCGGTGACCTATCCCAGAGAATTTCAAACCCAGTAATTGTCAATTCTTTCTTATGCTGTCGATCTGGAAGTCTATTGTGCCTAGGCATATTTTTGCATAAATTGACTCAGGCCTACGGACTAACCTACGGACTAACCTAGGCATTGAACCTATGACTTTCATGGCTCCAGATAAGTTTTGCCTATGTTTTATCCACACGGTTATAAATTACAGTTTTTCAAATTTTAAAACGAATGACGTCTTTAATTCCTTATTTCAACACACACACACACACCACACACACACACACACACACACACACACACATATATATATATATATATATGATTAGAATTTAATGCTAAAAGAGTTTTAACATGTAAAATCATATTCTGTTTTAGTGTACGAAATCGCCAACTTTACTTACTCATCATCATTATCATCATGTCGCGCTGGTAGCACGGATATCCCTGACCCTCTCTCGCCACTCCTCCCTATCATTCATCACCCTAGGCAGGTCTTCAGGACAACATCCCGTATCATCACATAATTGCTGAATGTATGTTCGTGCTGGTCGTCCTGCTTTTGCACGGCCATGTGTGGGGGTCCATAACAGTACATCTCTTATGAGTTCGTCCCTGCTTCACCAGCAGTGTCCTGTATGTCTGGTTCGTCTAACTTGAATAGTTTTCGTGATAGGAGGCAGGTGGCCGTACAGTTGGTGTCTTGTGGGTGTTGCCGCCAGGACTTGTTTAAGATTGCACGTAGCATTCTTGTGTAATTGCCGTCTAGCTTCTTCTCCAGCCGTTTTGTTAGCGTCCATGTAGTGCAGCCATATAGCAGTATCGATGTGACCGCTGCCTGGAAGAAACTGCGTTTCATTTTATCGGTTAGGTCTGATTTCCATATAATCGATAGCCTATTGATAGCTGTCAATACTTTCGTTAACCTCGTGTCGATGTCCTTTTCGGTTGATGCGACGCTGCTTCCTAGGTAAAGAGATAGAATAGATAGATAGATAGACAGAGAGAGAGAGAGAGAGAGAGAGAGAGAGAGAGAGAGAAATGGTAGATTTCATTAAATCAGACAAGATGATGAAAAATACTCGTAAGTTGAAATGTGGATAAACCAAACACTTACAACGGCTTTGGTACTTAAGAAGTTCTTTCGTGAATAAAGAACGAAATATTACTACTAAACACGTTGCAAGTGTTTGATTTATCCACTTTTCCAGACATCTTTATCATTATATATATATATATATATATATATAAGTTTTATCCATAATCAATGATTCTGACGGTGTGTGAAAAAAAAACCCGGATGTTACGATTTGTAAAAGAATATTTCAAACTGATACCTGGGAAAAAAATTCCATAAAAATAAAAAAATAAAAAAAAACATTCGTACTGCTTGAAAATAATCGACCAATACCGATTCTTAATCAAAAGAAAAAAAATGTAATCAATACTATACAGAAAATTAATAGGGGGTCCTAGGTATGTCATTAAACAATATCTGATGGTGAGGATGCAATTCTGGAAAGCTGGTGAATGTGGAGTATCCATTCTTTACCATTCATTCCAGGTTTACTCAGACAAAGACTGGTAGTCCTTCTTTGGGTCAAATCTATGAGCCAGATAGATCTGTTTAAAAATCATTCGTATTCGATATAATCGTGTAAAAATAAAGAAAAAGAACAACTACACTAAACTATAAATTTGAACGTACACTGAACGCAATTCTCTAACCGTTAGGCATAAACTAACCCGGCTGAAATGCCGTTAAAATCAATCAATGATATTCCCTATATAGAAAGAGAACGTTTCTTTTTTTATTGTAACCTTTTCTCGAGTGCTTCATGCATTTTTCTATTTATTTAACTTTTATAAACCAATTGAATATTTATTCGTTAAAAAGTTCTGATATTTTTTATCGTGTCTGCGGCAATCAAACTTAACAATAAAAAAAGTCAACAATGAAAAGTCGATAGTTCACACATACCTGTTCTAGAAACCGCGCCATGTGATCATCTTAAAGCTGATTGGTTCCCTACAGAAGATGACTCACTCCGTAGTCATTCAAATAATTTTCATTTCAAAATGATAAAAAAAAAAAACTCCTAATATTACGTTTTTTAGAACTGGTTTACTAGTTTTCTGTATAGTCTTCCCTCATAATAATATGGATAATAATTTGATTATATACTATGTATGTATGTATGTATGTATGTATGTATGTATGTATGTATGTATGTATGTATCTATCTATCTATCTATCTATCTATCTATCAAGTGTATTTCTATCTATCTATCTATCTATCTATCTATCTCAATGCCTATGTATGTTTGTATGTATGAATGTATCGTATCGACTTATTCATTTCAGTGTGTTTTTATCAATCTATGTATTCATTTTAGCGTGCTTCTATCTATCTATCTATCTATCTATCTTCTCAGCGTCAATGTATGTATGTATGTATGTATGTAAGTGTCTCTGTCTGTCTGTCTCTGTCTCTCTCTCTCTCTATATATATATATATATATACATATATCCTAGTATGTATGTATGTATGTATGTATGTATCTATCTATCTATCTATTTATCTATCTCAGTATGTTCATATCTATCGTATTTCACAGCGAACATGTCTTCTCGTATAAATCGCGTTCAGATTATAAGCTAAAATTCCTGAAAAATTTTTTTCAGTTTATTGATTCTTAACGGAATCTTCGAATTCCAAAAATTCTTGACTATCATCTCCACAATCAGAAAATTCCATTGACCTCGTAAAATAACAGACGCTGGCTTCGAACTCGAAAAAAAAAACTTGTATATGACCCGCAAATATTTTTAGGTGTTAAATTTAATTGAAAACTGCTTGTTATGTGTTGTGAAATATGGTAGGTATCTCTTTCTCTTTCTGAATATATATATATATATATAGAGAGAGAGAGAGAAAGAGAGAGAAAAAGAAGAGAGATACATACCGTATTTTACAGCACACACGCGCGCGCACACACACAACACACACACACACGCGCGCGCGCAGCGCGCACACACACACACACACACACACACACACACACACCACACATATATATATATATATATTGATAATAATAAGTACAATATATATCAGTTTTTATATATATCTAATAGCATGGAAGATTGTCTGTGACCACGGGTTTCATGCCGTCTTATAAACGACAATCATCAGGAAGAGGAAGAAAGATATTGAGAGAAAATCGAAAAAATTCAAAAAATACACTAAAAAGAACTTTAAGATTATATACGAACTCTTTATTTGTGTGTGTGTGTGTGTGTGTGCGTATGTAGATTGTATTTGTGTATTATTGTGTGTAGTCATATAAGTGACATTTAGTATGTGTTGTGTGTGTGTGTGTGTGTGTGTGTGTGTGTGTGTGTGTGTGTGTGTGTGTGTGTGTGTGTGTGAAGATACAGTGCGCCGTGCCGACAAATTTAAAGTTGTCTCCTGAGTCGAGATGTGTAGCCGAAGTCGTGACAGTTTGACCGAGTAAGAAAAAAAATTTATGCACACACGTGCGTGCGTGTGTATATGTGTGTGTGTGTGTGTGGTGATGACTTTTAACTAAGAACAAAATATCATCATATCATAGCACTAGGAAGAAAATAACGTTTTGATTTGTAAGCATAATAGAGGAAGGAGTATGGTGGCGGTCAGAACGCAACAAATACCACTGGTGACTGAGACATATAATATTGTAATTACACTAGAGAGTATTATACAATATTAGTATTTTATGCTGGAATATGTTTTGAGTTAGATTGCAAAAATAATTTGCATTAGTTATGATGTATTAATGATATATAACGTATACATCATTGTAATCTATGATTATATGTACGTAAGGAATATAGTGAATATATTGTGTTAAGACGTTGCAATAATTGCATTAACCATGTATTTTTTTTTATATTGCACGGCCCCAACCCACAAAATGAGATAGTGACAACCAACACTGTTATAATATATATATATAGTATATATATTAGCATATATATATATTCAATTAAACATTAGTCATTTCATTACTCACAGTTAAATGGTCAAGTAATTCTATTTCTAACAAATTTGATTTACCATAAATCATTTGTTTGCACACAGTTCAAATGGTAAAAATATGACCCACAGATAAGACCCTATCAGGTGCTACCACTCCTGGTCAGAGTGGACCTGTGAGCAATGTCAATGAAGAGGTAATCCACATTCCCCAGAGCTCCAGGACTGGAGCCTCACCATCAGATTGTTTAGCCTCATAACAGGACATTCATTAGGTAGGGGGTTACTCCTCTGCATAGATGCAGTCGGCATATTCTACAGCCTCAGCCGACCGGGCTGTTATACATTAGATATTATATTTCATAGGTTTTCCCTATCTATTGTGCTATCATGAAATTGCGCAGATAAAAATTATACTGTAGCTGTCTGTCGGGCCGCCTGGGTGCTGTGACATTCCGTAAGTGTTTACAATAAGTTTTGGACACGGCGTGTGCTTTCGGGTTAATATAAGAATTTGTATTGGAGTTTTATTATTTTACGACAATTTCTGGGTTAATTTGTTAAATATGTATACTAAACCCGAGTTCAAGTTGGAAATGTTTGTGGCAGTTTTCTGGAGTTATGTTAAGAGTTGTGTATCAATTGCTAGAAGTTCATTCTACCTTCATCTTTACATTTTTTTTCTTTTGTTGTTTCTCAAGACCTTTTTTATTTGTATTTTTGTTTTTCTTTTCTTTTTTTTTTCGCACATGGTCCTATCGAATACGAAGGATTTTTTAACTGATCGATTTGATCCGTAGACTGGACCCTAACAGGTACTACCACTTTGGAGGATAGAGAGGACCTGGGAGTAATGACAAGAAGGATTACTCCACCCTCTCTAGATCTCCAGAACTGGAGCCTCACCATCAGACGCAGAGGATACAGTTAGCGTATTCTAACTCCGATCGAACATGCAAGGTAAGTAAAAAGTTAAGATATTGTCTGTTTGTTTGGTTGGTTGGTTGGCTGGTTTTTATGGCATACCAACCACGGTAGGTCATTTAAAGCCAATTTCTTTTAACAAATATACATTAGGTTTATGATTTCTAAACACATTTTATCGATAACGTTTTAAATTGATCATGAGTCCCTTTATTTCTTTTTTTTGCACACAGTTAAATACGAATAATTCTATTAACTATTAATCATTTGTTTGCACACTGTTTAATGTTTTTAAGATATTGCTATGTAAAACTTACAGTTCAATTAGACATCAATCATTTGCTTACACGCAGATGAATCATCATTCAGTTCTATTTCAAACAATTCAGTTAAGCATTAATACACAGTTTTTTTACACACACTTAAATGTAAAAGCAGTTCTATTTCAAGCAATTTAGTTTAGTTAATATTTACTTTAGTTTCAAGCAATTTAGTTTTGTATAAACTTAGTTTAGTAATATATATATATACATCGTGTCATACCAAAGACTCAAAAAATGGTACTTGATACGTCCTTGCTTAACACTCAGCATTATAAGGTACTTATCAAGGGTAAAGTGGAACAATCCAGGTAAAGGGGCAGTGCCCTCACTTACATCTCTGTGTAGTAGCTATTGAAAAGGGAGCTTTCGGGTCGTCCTCTACTATGGTTACAAACTTTATATATATATATATGTGTGTGTGTGTGTGTTTGTATATAAATATATATATATATGTGCATGTGTGTGTGAGAGTGAGACTATTTCAACCTGCTTTTTTTTTTACATATGTTCATCTTGCGTTGTGCATCATTGACAGACATATTAAAAAAATGTTTTTTTACTGCCATACACGATAGCTGACGAATAAAAAAAAACCCAGAATAAGAAAAAAGGAAAAGAGAAAAAGATAGAATGGTATAAAGTGGATAAAGATGGGGAGAGAGAAAGAAAGATTGAGAGAGACAGACAGAGATACAGAGAGAGAGAAGAAAAAGAAAGAGTGAGAGAGATAGAGAGAACGGGAAATACAGAGAGGAAATGTGGAAATATGACCGAATTATAAAGCCAGCGAAAATTGTCGAGGGCAGAGCGGGTTTGCCAGTGAGTCATTGCCGACGTACAGCAAATATTATCGCCTTGTCACCAGGGTCGGGACATGGGATGTTTTATGTAAACCCACAATAACCTTCATGAGACTCCAGCACATATGTGGTAAGAGGTGCAGCCATATATGTTAGTCAGGCAGTTTAATATTCACAGAGGTCGCTTATTCACCAACATTTCAATGGTACTAGTGCAATTAATGTACTGAGACCTTATAATTTTTCTATTGAGCACCTGTCCTTATGGCGGGATTGGAATATAGATATATTAACTCTCATGGAGTACTGATGGATTTTAATGGCATGTCAACCTGTCTAAGCTTATTTTATGTTAATAGATAGGGAATCATGTTCATCGTACATTTATATTTACTTTTTGTGAATTTCTTGTACACAGTTTTACGATATCAAATATTTCTAATGCAACTAATTTATTCACGGTCATATGGTTTCAAGTATTCTTATCTAATACTAATATCTATCTAATATAAACGAGCCGGGGTCGCTGTGGCGTTATGGCCAAAGTGTTGGACGGCAAGATTGCAGTACGCGAGTTCGAAGTCCATTTACGCTTTTAAACTAATGCTCCTCGGGAAAGGTATTAAACCCCCTTATCCCCTTCATGTATATGTTAAATAATATCACAGCTATTCTGCTACAAGAATGGCTTTGGAATTAAATAACTCACAAAAGTTGATATGCCATTAAACAATGACGCCAAAGCAAATCTTATACAAGGTGCATACGATAAGTTTCCAGACTTTTTTCCTATGGATACTTTTATTGAGAGTGCACACATGAAACTCTAGTCCCCTTCGAAGTAATCTCCTCCGGCTGCAATGCACTTGTTGTACCGTGCCAACAACTTCTGGAAGGCCCCATGAAAGTCCTCTTGTGTGAACGTGTAAATGACCTTCGTCACATACTCTTTCATCTCAATTCTCTCATAACGACAGCCTCTGAGCTTAGGGAATAAGAAAAAGTCACAGGGACCAAGGTCTGGACTATAGAGAGGGCGGGGAACTGTCTTGATGCCCATCTTGCTCAAATAGTCTGTGACAAGGATGGAGTTGTGGACTGGTGCATTGTACTGCTGGAAATGCCACTGACCCGATTTGAAGAGTGCTGGCCTCTTCCAATGGAATCTCTTTCTGAACTCCCTTAAAACCTCAACATAGTAACCCTAACCCTAACTGTTTGGCCAATCAACTATGGTGTTCTTACTCCTGTCACACCTCTCATCATCCCTCACAAACTCCCTGCCTTCCTTGAATCTCTTATACCACTCAAAAACTGATGCTCGATTCATGCAAGATGCTCCAAAAGCAGTCTGAAGCATTCCATACGTTTCTGTGGCATTTTTTCAAAGTTTAAAACAGAATTTTATAGCATATCGTTCTTCTAAAGTGTCCTCACGTCCAGATTGTATTTTTGAAATTCACCAGCTGTGACAATCAGGCTTTAGTAGGGTGTATTCCAATGGCTGTTGTAGCTGTTCATTTATAGCTGAAATCATAAAAGTTGGTCAGTCATCACATAAGCTGTATAGCAATAACATACTGAATT
>OY757913.1:8537281-8754781 GCA_963585895.1 Sepioteuthis lessoniana
ACACATAGATAAAACCTTAACAGGTACTACCACTTCGAGACAGGGTGGATCTGGGAGTAATGGCAATGAATAGGTACTTCACAATCCCTAGATCGTTAAAACTGGAGCCCTACAATCAAATAGAGTTGAGTATCATACCCAGGACCCTCTTTTTTAAGGAGAGGGTTTTACTCTTCTGCAGGGAACACAGTGTGTTTTAAGTCCCTATCGATAAGATTAAGGTGGGGATTAGGAGGGACATATCTTATCAAAAAGTAAATATCTTAACATCCAGAACTTATCTGATTTAGGTTTCATAAAAATAAATGAAAAAGTTGACAGGCATAAAAATATTTTCAAAAATGTCTGCTATAAAATATCCCCCAAATTCGATGCAAATCAAACTGAATTTAATCAAATTTAATGCAATCCAATAATTATTGCATTGTTATAATATATGGCGAGATAATGTTTAATAAATTTAATGATATTAGATTAATTCAATGTTATAATAACAATGAACGTAATAAATTTGATATCATTAAATAGAGATCTTTTTCGTGTTTTTATAGAGCATCATTATGGCAGCGATGGTTTCTTTGGGGAGGCTATACGATTGAAGTATTTGCTTCATCTTCCTTCTTTGAATGAAGTTAAATGCCGGGGTGAAATCTACAAATAAGAGTGTCGCCTCGAGTTTTTTTGCGCGAACTCCTAAAATTTGACGGATGGTCAGAATCTGTGATGTTGTGGATCGGTTTCTCCGAAAACCATCTTGGGTCTTCCTAAGAATTTTCTTAATTTCTTGTTCAATGCAGTTGAGTACCAGAGCATTATAAATCTTTACCATTATGGAAGGGTTATACCTCGGGAGTTCTTGGCAATTCTGAGGTCACGTTTCTTGTGGAAAGGGACAGTGTAGCCTTTTGTCCATCTCTCTATCGTGTTCTGGTTATATACGGCGTTGCAGTATCGGAGCAGCATGTCATCGAATTTTCTTGTATTCCACACTTCAGGTGGTATTTTTCCAAGACTGGCATCTTTACAGCTTTCAATTTTTCTTAGTACTATGTCGAGTTCTTCTTGAGTAAACTATCCTAGTTTGATGTCAAATTGATTATTAATAATTTTCATGATAGTTTTATCTATAACTTTAGGAGATTTTCCAAGCAGTTTCTTGAAATGCTCTTTCCACATATGTATTTACTGTTCTTGGCTGGCAGCATTTAGTTTAGCTCTGGAGGTGCTTTTCCTTTTCACTTACTGTCTGCCACGCTATGCAATATTGTCTATCTTCTACTAAATTTCTTATTTTAGTGATCTGGCCTTGAATGTATTCTATTTGTTCTTTTTGGTATGTGTTAATTAGTTCACTTCGTGCCTTCTTAAGCTTCTGAGTGCTGGCATTAGTCCTTTTATTACATAGGGATGCTTTTTTTCACGTTTTCTCCTTTTTTTTCTTCTTCTAATGTCTCCCACAGAACTATGTTTGGCTCTTAGTTTGGTTGGTATGCATTCTCCTACTGCTTCCATGTGGGCATTCATGAAGTTCTCATATTTGTCAATCGGATTAAGTGTTTTCGATATCTCCTGAAGAGCATCAAATTTATTTCTTAGCATTATCGTATATTTATCACTAATATCTCTATTATTAAGCAGGGACCAATCATAGTGAGTGGTTTTGGTTGCTAGCGTTATAATCCTGCATAGGCTCAGATGTATCTTTGCTGTGATAATTCAGTGATTGGAGGCCACACACAATTCAAAGTGCTATTAATCCATTTCTTATTCATAAGGATGTAATCTATTTGTGCTTTAGCATTATTTGTGCAAGTGTAGGTCAATAATTTTCCCTCCCTTTCCTGGAATTTAGTATTAGGGCATGTTAGTCCATTTTCAAGGGAGAAATCTGTTAGGTGTTCACCCATTTCTGTTTGATGAGTTGTGTAAGCAGAATTTGTTGTTTCAGTTTTACTTATTTGAGCATTCATGTCTCCTCCGACGATTAGAATATTGTATTTGGGGATGCTATTAATAAGGGAGGATAGCTCATTATAGTAGGTGATGAGGTCCATTTCATCACTAGCATTGGTAGGACTGTAGCAGGAGATTATTATTGTGCTGGGGTTGCTATTAAACGTAGCTATTATCATTCTTGGTTGTATTTTCTCAATGTTATTAAGTGATTTTAGGATGAGAGGAATGAGAAGCATTCCTACACCCCATATGACGGCTTTGATAGAGTTTTTCCATGCTGAGATAAATGTCCATCTATTGTCAGTATAGTGGTATTTTATTTTTATTTCACTATGATGGTATCCGTGTTCTTGTATGCATACTATGTCAATGTTATGCTCTGTCAGCTCTGGTAGCAGGCCAATTCCATTTGAAGTTTTAACATTAAGTGTCGCTATATGTACGATACTTTTGCATTTAGGGGATTTTTGTTTGAGTCAAATTTCTGCTGATGATTTTTCAAACAACCTCAGCAGAACACGTCCCTTGCTTACCCATGCGAAGGGCAATGTGGTTTGGACATATGGTTTGGGTGAGAGTCATGGTAATCTTTTGATGGCTGTTTTTTTCACTTCTTTTATATTTTTACTGGTGTTCTGCAAGGGGATACATTGTCCCTATATCTGTTTATAATCTGTCAAGACTACGTACTTTGAATGTCGATAGATGTAATGAAAGAAAAACGGCTTTACACTAAAAAAGGTAGGAAGCAGACGGGACCCTGCAGAAACTATTATGAACGCAGACTACGCGAATGACAAAGTGCTTTTGGTAAATACACCTACCCAAGCCGAATTCCTGCTGCCTTGTCTGGAACAAGTGGCATATGTCTACTTGTGAATGCAGATAAAACAGAGTTAATATGGTTTAACCAAAAAGAAGACATCTCCACACTGAATGATGGTTCTCTGAAACTAGTGGACAAGTTCACCTACCTCAGAACAGCGTCTCATCTACTGAAATTAACATTAATATACGAATATCGAAGGCATAGACTGCTATCGATAGGTTATTGATCATATGGAAGTCAGACTTATCCGATTAAATAAAATAATTTTTTTCCAAGCGTCAATTCTACTATATGGATGCACCACATGGACGCTGACTAAGCGTATTGAGAAAAAGCTAGACGAGAATTGCTCTAGAATGCTACGAGCAATATAGAACAAATCTTGGAAGCAAGATCACACAAAAGAGCAGCTGTACGTCCACCAACCACCCATCTCTAAAATCATCCAAATAAGACATGTAAGACACTGCAGGAGAAGAAAGAACGAACTCACAAGTGACATTCTCGTATGGATCCCTTCACACGGACGTGCAAGTGTTGGACCACCAATTTGAACTTATCTACAACAGCTCTTTATGGACACAGAATGTCGTCTAGAAGACCTGCCGTAAGTGATGGATGATGGAGACGAATGGCGATAGTCAGAGAAATCCGTGCTAGCAGCACGACTTGACAATGAAATAGTGATTCTAATTTTATATTATTAATATTATATTAAAAATAAGTATAACAAAATTAATATTGTATTTGTCTAATGTTCAATATTTTACTTCAAAGAGATTTTATGAATAAATTGCAAAAAAAAAAAAAAAAAAAAGAAAATGATTTTAGAATTCTGTAGATTATTTTTTCTAGGCTAGTTTTGTAAAATTAGTGGGGATGGGTTGTCATGTGGGATTCTCTCGTGCTATCATCTAGCCTTGACTAATTTTTTTGTATAGGGCGAGAAGAAGAAGAAGAAGAAGAAGAAGAAGAAGAAGAAGAAGAAGAAGAAGAAGAAGAAGAAGAAGAAGAAGAAGATAAAAATTCAAAGAAAAATGTATGATCACCTTCAGCTTCAAGGAACTATTTTTTTTTATTTTTTCTTACTCCATTTTTTTAAGGAATGTTAGTGCTGGATTTTACACAAGAGAATATAAAAAAGAATTTCAATTAAAAAAGAATCTTTTTTCTAACTAATTTTAATTCATATTTCAAAGTGATTCATTAAAAAAAAAGTAGGATATGAATCCTATGAAAGAAAAAAGACAGATTTCTAAATAAGAGACCACCGCAAAAAAGGAAATTAATTGATTATTTAGATCCGGGCAAATGGAGAACTTCTTTTTCATTCTCTTTTATTTCTGGAGGTGGGTGGAGATTGGTTAAGGAGTCAATCTTGCACGAGGGGGTCACAGGAAATTAGCAGCATTTCCAGACGAGTTAATGTTTGATGTTGATATTGCTCAAAATAGAATCGCTCGTTAATAAGAACAAAAAAAAAAAGAAAAAAAAAGCTCGTTGAAGTTGGCACACATAAGTCTGTTGTCTGTTTGGTTCAATCATAAAACGGGCTATCCATTTACTTCCATGTTGTTACCGTAAAACTAAAGAAAACTATTCATACGTCAAAGTAATACAACAATCCATTTTTACTACTTAGGTTTGTCTGGTATTTGTAAAAAATACTCAGAATAAGAAAAAAAAAGCAGTTGAAGAAAGTTATACTTGACTATTTTTTAATAGAATCACTTTAACCACATAAGAAGGCACTTCGTGTGGTGGAAGAGCAAGATTGATCGACAGACCCTCACTCTATACCCCATACTTCTAGCCTAAACCAAGCTTAGTAATTGACTATTTTAACTTTTTGGGGCCCGGTCGACTTAGGCTGTAGAATACATCAACTGCGTCTCTGCAGAGGGATAAGACTCCCCAAACGAGTGTCCTGGATATGACATTAAAAAATTTGATGCCAAGGCTTCAGTAATGCTGGAGATTTGGTAAATGTGGAGTACACCTTGTGAAAAAATATGAAATATAATCTCTAATGTGTAACAACCCAGTCGACTGGGGCTGTAGAATATGCCGACTACATCTCTTCAGAGGGATAACCTGTACCCAATGAATGTCCTGGTATGAGGCTAACCAATCAGATGGTGAAGCTCCAGTTCTGGAGCTCAGGGGAATGTGGAGTACCTCTTCATTGCTATTGCTCACAGGTCCACTCTGACCCGGTGTCGTAGCACCTGATAGAGTCTTATTCATTGTTCAAATTTTTTACCATTTGAACTGTGTGCAAACAAATATCTTATGCTAAATTGTTAGAAATAGAACTGCTTGACCATTTAACTGTGTGTAATCAAACCACTGATGTTTAATTGAATTGTTTGTGCTATATAGCAATTTACCTGTGTGCAAACTAATTAGGAAAGTTGAATAGAATTATCAGTCTTAAATAGTAGTATGTGTAATTACTTCACTCTCTGTTGTAAAATATTTGAAACCATTTAACTGTGTGCAAAAAACTAAAAACTCAAGGTCATTTAAAAACCTTATCAACGAAATATGTTTACAAATCATATATATTTAGTATATATGTATTAACAGAATTTGACATTAAATAACCTACATTGGTTGATATGGCATAAAACCCGTATAATGCATAAGATTTGTATGCTTCAAATATGGCTAATATGACAACGTGTTATATTGTAGATAGGTAATAATTCAGATCAATTGTTTGCACACAGTTAAATGCTTTCAACTATTCCTATCTAACACTAATAGTTCTATTCGCACTTAGTTAAATAAATTCAAGGATAGCTATTTAATTCTAGTACTTCTATTCAATTTGGGTCAGGGTGTTCCTGAGAGTAATGGTAATGAAAGGGTACTCCACATTCCCCAAAGCTCTCTTTAACATAGAAAATGTAAAATCCGCCATTATTTGGCATCTTTGGCGTAATTTTTGTACTAATTGATCTCCTTCATTCTTATTCTCTATGTACATCAGAAGATTGCAATTTTATTCTCAAAAATATTACATGCAACTAGTTGTAAAATAACAGACAAAAAGGAATAAGTGAACGTTGTTACTTTAAGTTTTATCTTACTCTGTAGACCGATATTGAGTACTTTCTTTTGATTTTCGTTAAATGCTTCCCTTTTTTCTTTTTAAAATTTGATTTCTTTAATATTATTCGAGGGTCACTAAATAGATTAGGAGGACTTTTTGAAAAACAAAAAAAATTTTTTTCTGAATTTTTCTCAATAAATGTATACTCTGCATTCTTTTGAATTGGGTTATAGAAAAATTATTTTAATTTTGCAAAAATAATTGTTTTGCAACTATTCAAGATGGTGAAAATGAAACAGCACTTCAATACAGCACTTCAATTCAGCACTCGAATAGAAGTCTTACATCGAATTGTTGGTGGCTGAGAAGTCCAAACCATGTGAAATTTACAAAAGAATATTTGATGTGTTTGGAGAAGCCTTTTTTAGTCAAAAATTGTTTATAAATGGGCTAAACAAAACAGTCCATGGAGTAAAAATGCACTGACTCTTCGGTAAAGAAAAAGTAGCGGGCGCAGCTGTCATTAAAGCCCGTTATGATGGCAGTCTTCTGGGACAGAAAAGGACCCACCTCTGTTAATTTCTTTAAAAAAGGGAGAACTGTAAACTCCTTGGGCAAAATTCACCTTATTTATTGAATGACTCTAGTATATGTGTGTGTATGTGAGAGTGTGTGTGTGTTTGAGTGTATGTGTGCGTGTGTGTCCAACCTCCTTTCCTTCTCTACTTCCTCTTGTCCTTTATCTCTCTTCTTTTTATCCTGACAATATTTTTATTTATGTCTCCATTTTATTTTCAAAAGGAACGCTTAGCAATTGAAATTACCCGCGAAAGTCTTGAATTATTGATTGTCTTTACAAATCAATATCTAAAATATCGCACAGTCATTTTCAGTATTAAATCAATTATCATTTGTAGAAATTGAGTTTGCGCATCGGCTGTGAGAAGTAGCTTTTATCAGAGATCAATTGACAGCAAGTTTCTTAAGACTCCAGCATTTGCCACAGTGTTCCAGTTGACTTTAATAATGGTTTCTTTTCTTTGGATTTTCACGTCAATCAAAATTTATTCGAGAGAAGGTTCCACATGTATGACGTTATTGTTGCAAATGTGGATGCTACGTTCTGCAAGAAAGAGATTTATGTGTTTGTGTACTGATGAGACAAATGCATCAATCTTGATTGCGATTAGGTGAAAAAGTAATCTGGTAGAGCTGGTTACATATGCAAAATGTTTTATTTGTTAAGTAGTAAAAGTAATAAATGCTTGCATCGTACTTTTAGGGCATCCATCGTGCGTGCACACACACACACACGCACGCGCGCACACACACACACACACACACACACACACATATATATATATATATATACGGAGAAATGGTAGATTTGCGTAAATCTGACATAATGATAAAAAATAAGTGGAACAGTGGATAAATCAAACACTTACAACGGGTTTAGTAGTAATATTTCGTTCTTTATTCAAGGAGGAATTTCTTCAGACGAAAACCTTTTTGAGTTTTTGTACATTTTCTTTATATTCCCAATTGCAAAAATGTAGAAAAACTCAAAAATATTTTAGTCTGAAGAAATTCTTTCTTGAATAAAAAACGAAATATTACTATTAAACCCATTGTAAGTATTTGATTTATCCACTTTTCAACTTATTTTCATCATATATATATATATATATATATATTTAATTTTAATCATAATTATGTAATTCTAATTAAAATATATTTGATTTTAATCATAATTATACATATATACTGAATAGTTTTGATACAACGAAACAGATCTGTCTGTGGATGACAATATATATATATATATATATAATTATGATTAAAATTTAAAGCGAAGAGTTTTGGTACAATCTTTACAGTGCTCTATGAACAAAAATACAGGGTATCACAATATTTTCAGCTATAAAATATCAACCTTTTTGGTTTATTTAATGCCAAAACTTTCCTTGCAGAAGAACAGTACTGATACCCATAGCTGGGGGAGATGGGGGGGTCATATCTTTTTCAAAAGTATTAGTCCGACAGTAATCGCAATTGTGCCACTGGAATTCAAACTCTTTTACTTTAGAGACGCAGCCCAGCACGTTAGCCATTACGCCACTGAGACTCCCCCAAGCCATACAATAAAAAAAAAAAAAAACAGGATAAAAACTCACGAGGACCCTTTCGACTGGGGCTGTTGAATACACCGACTGCTTCTCTGTGTAACATAGCCATACATGAACATGCGAAATGTACATAGAATGTTCATAACCCATATATAGATAACATAGGAATCCCGAAACACAAAAAAAAAAAAACCAAACACTTATGACTTCTTAGTTCAGGTACGAAACTTTTTATTACATTTGAGTTTAAAGGTTTTTCGACATAAGGAAGAGAGAGGCACAATCTTTCTATAACGACTTTTCCATCCGCCCCAAACCACGTGCAGCACCCGCCGCAAGGCCTCGGCGTGCTCCGAAAGTCAACCGTCTTCTTCGGACGCTAAAACCCCACTCTCTTCCTCTGAGGCAGGAACTCAACTAACTGACTTTTCTCAAATCCCCCAAATCCCCCGCGCACGCTTCCGGTGCATGACGTCATCACATCCCCCGGTCATATTTACTATCTGGGATTTTTATTTTGACATCTGTGAATGATACATCCTACCGACGCGCGCGTGAACACCAGCGCTCATGTTGCACCTAACTAACCCATGCGCCAAGCGAAAGGTTCTCAGCCTAACTAAACCGAAAGGCAAGATATATAAAACGAAATCCCTCAGCCATTATATTACATCTGCAGGATGGTAAAAAAAAACCTTACGAGTGTTCTGGATATGCCATTAAACTATCTGATGGTAAGGCTCCAGTTCTGGAACTTAGAGTAATGTGGAGTACTCCTTCATTGCCATTGCTGCCAGGTTCATTTTCACCCGGAGTGGCAGCACTTGATAAGGTCCTATCTATGGGTCAAATAGAACTGTTTGCAAACAAATAACTTATGATAATTGAATTGATAGAAATAGAACTGTTTGGCCATTTAATTGTGTGTAAACAAATGACGGATGTCTAATTGAATTATTAATGATTTATTGCAATACTTGCAATCTAATTGCCCGCAAAAGAATCAGCTTAGACTCTTATAAAAACGTTATCAACAAAATGTGTTTACAGATCATATATGTTTGAGGTATATATATAAAGAGGATTTGGCATTAAATATCCTACAATGGTTGATATGCCATAAAACCCAACCAAAAACATGCCTCTGAGTTTCATGCGGCAGATCCTCAGGTGAGCTAGTTTTTGACATATTTCCACATTAGACGTTCATTTTTTTAATTACTCTGTTTTATTCATTAACTTGAGTCATTTTTTTAATTATTTGTTTATTTTATCTTATTTATTTAATTTTTTTTTTGACGTTTCGAATACTTATTAGTTGATTTGAGGATCTGTTTTTTTTATTGTTATTCTCTTTTATTGTCGTCAGTCAGACAAGAATCATTTATACTGGAAACAGGAGTGAGTTCAAGTCTCATTGAGTACCCCGTTTAAAAGGACTTGTGCCACACATGTTCTCTAACGAAAGCAACAAGCTGGAAACATACATATATATAACACGTATTAAGAACAAAATAAATATATTAAAAAAATACAAATCTCTTTGTGGATGTTCCTTTTATATATATATATATATATATATATATGTGTGTGTGTGTGTGTGTGTGTGTGTGCGTGCACGTTGGTGCGTTGTCGACCATTACATTTTGTGCGTGTGTCTATATTTACAAGTATATATATTCGATCATTGAGTATTCCTGATCTACTTTGCACGGTGCGTTTAAAATTACGTATACGACCAATATACCTATATACTTTCACTTTTTTTTTGTATTTCAGAAATGATCTCTTTTTTATAAAAATATTCTTTTACCTCAACAACCAAATTTGACTATTGGGAGGCCGCCACGCCCGGTATTTACATAACATATTTGTGCAAATTGGGTTATATTTTTCTTACCTACAGAAATTACCTGCAAGAAAAAGATAGTTTGTTTTGTTTGTTTGTTTGTTTTCTTTCTTTTCTTTTCTTTTTCTTTTTTCCTTCTTTTTTCGCTTGCAACTACAATTTCAGCCCTACACCATTCTGAACTTAAGAAGAAAAAAAAAAAAAAAGACTTAATTCAATAAATGATGGAATCGAACATTCCACCAAGGGAAAATTCATTGAACGTTTTTTTTTCCTCGCCGTTAGCTAAAAGCAGACGACGCTGTTGGATGCAATTTATTTGCTCTGATATGCAAGCAACTATACTAATTGACTCTAATAAAAAAATTCTCGAAAGGAATGCAGGTATCCAATTTTTTGTTTGTTCGTTTGTTTGTTTGTTTGTTTGAAATGCAAAATCATTCGTTGGTTGTGATGATGATAAATTTTTTATTTAAAATTACAGACTACTGAATTTCATTACATAAAAAATAAATTCAGTATTTAATTTTTTTTATGACTGATTGATTTTAACGGCGTTTCAACCTGTCTGAGGTTATTTTATGCCAAGAGGTAAGGAAATCGCCCTAATTATACGTTTATATTTACATTTTTCTCAATATATTTTTTTTGCACACGGTCCTGTCGAATTTGATTAATTTTCAAACAAATCTATTTCCCCCGTAGATGGCACTCAAACAGGTGTCAACTCTCGGGTCAGATTGGACCTGGGAGTAATGGCAATAAAGAGGTACATCCCACTTGCCTGGTCTCCAGAACTGGAGCCTCTCTATCAGATGCCGTTTTGTGTCCTAACCAAGACACACCTTCTATGGGGAGCTACCTCTCTGTAGAGTATACTGTCAACATATTCTAAACCCTGTCGACAAAGCGAACTGATACAAGAGTTGATGGTTGAGCCCTAATAAAACACATAGTTTTGAATGTAGATTTTTAATACAAGCAGGCCTTTTCTATTGGGAAGATTGGCATCAGATAATTTTTCTATTCTGCTATATGACTTGATGTCGTACTAAGTTAAACTAGATAAATATCAAACAAAAAAGACAAAACCAAAGAAAAGGACAGAAAGAAATACACGTTCAAAATTAGACGTAATATGACACTATGTGGCCATTGTGTTGTGTGTATGTGTGTGTGCGCAGATCAGACGATCTCTTTGTCTGTTTTGACGCGAAACCCACACAAAGGACTGAGGGCGAAATATCCTGCGAGACCGGAAGTGGAGGAGGAAAGAAAGGTCCCAGAGAAAACAGAGGGTCAGTTCACGAAGGAAGACGGAGAGAGGCAGTCGACAACGGAGAGCAGAAGAGACCAGTCGGCGTGAGATAGCAGTCCAGGGGAAGGACAGTCAGCAGAAGGCGGCTGTGAGGGAAGACAGTCCTAGATGAGTTGGCATTCCTAGTGACTTTTGTAGAAGTTTCGCGCAAAATACACGCCGGCGATAGTCTACAGATTCACGGAGAATGCAAAGTGTCACAAAACTCTCTTTCTTGCGCTTGGAGCTGATCCAAGTCCGTGTTTGTTCGTTCTTTTTCCCCCACCCTCTCGGTTGTATTTTAAGTGGCTGTAAAGAAATGTGTGACATCCCTAGACGGAAATGAGAATAAAAAACCACTAGACGAATCACTGGCCACGAGTAGTTTGATTTAAACAAGTTGATAAGTCGGGGCCCGGCCGACGGGAGGTGTATCACAGTAATATGAAAGAAAATGAAAAGGAACGACTAAACATGCGCGTAAGTAGAAAAGTAAAAAGAAAATAAGAGAAAAGCAATGAAGAGAGAAACGAGGAAAAAGAACTAAAGCAAAAAAAACATTGTGGTTATTAAATTAAACTTAGGATTCAATGAAAATAATTAAGTAAAGAATGGAGGACAAAAGTAAAAGCAAACATGAAAGCATTTATTAGAGAAATAATTTGTTTGCGATGAGAGTGAAAACGATATAACAATGGCGGCTTTGTTCATAAGCTTTTATTTTGCTGTGCTACACTGGTCATAGCAGAAGACAATCATTTTACTGAATTAGAAACACATTAGCTTATTCACAAGGGCACGTGAGCGCAGTTGAGTTTTAGGCACGTAGTATTATATTCGTACTAAATTGAGAACAAATCATTAATTACGAATATCTATCTATCTATCTATCTATCTATCTATCCTCTGTCAACTGGGGGCTGTAGAATACGCTGACTGCATCCCTGCAGAAGGGTAAGAAAGTAACGAATGTCTTGAATATAACACTATTTGGTGATAAAGCACGAGTCTTGGAGCTTTTAGGAATGTGGAGGACCTCTCATTGCCATTATTTCCAGGTCCACTCTAACTGGGAGTGGTAGTAGCTGATAGAGTCCCATATAAGGGTCAAATAGAACTGTTTAATCATTTAACTGAGTACAAACAAATGATTGATGTTAAATTGAATTATTGGTATTACATTGCAATTCTTGAAACCATTTAATTGTGTATAAATGAATGAACAGTGTTGAATAGAATTATTAGTGTTAAATAGCAATACTTGTAACCACTTCTCTGTATGGAAATAAATGATTAATATCAAATAGAATTATTAGTGTTAAATAGCAATACTTGTAACCACTTCTCTGTATGGAAATATATGATTAATATCAATTAGGATTATTAGTGTTAAATAGCAATACTTGTAATCACTTCTCTGTATGGAAACAAATGATTAATATTAAATATAATTATTAGTGTGAGATAGCTAAACTTGAAAGCATTTAACTGCGTGCAAACAATAACAATACTTAATTTTGCAACCAATCCCTTTCAACTATACTCAATTAGCAAAGGGGTGTCCTTGTAGTGTAATGGTTAAAGCGATGAACTGCGGAATCGTAGTACGCGAGTTCGTACTCCAGTCGCGCTATTACGTTCACTTTCGGGCAAATACCCTTGGGTTAAATAGTACAACTACTGTTCTTCTTGGAGAATGGCTTGGGCATTAGATAACATACAAAGGTTGATATGCCATTAAACAAAGAAACCAAACCAATCAATTAGCTAAAGAATTAAAAAAAAGTCTTCTTCATAAAATCCAAGGGTTGACTTGCTGTAAAATCCAGCCAACTTTGTGTGCAAACAAATTAGCTCTGACTCATTTAAAAATAAAATTACCTCCAAACTATTCACTTACAAACCATGTGTACGACCATTTAACTGTGTGCAAACAAATGACTGATGTTGAATAGAATTATTAGTGTTAAATAGCAATATTTCATCTCATCATCTTGTCGTGCCACCAGCACGGATATCCCTGATCCTCTCTCTCGCCACTCCTCCCTATTGTTCATCGCTTCTGGAAGGTCCTCAGGGTTACATCCCGTATCCTCACAGAGCTGCTGTATGTAGGTTCGAGCTGTTCTCCCTGCTTTTGCTTGGCCATGTGGGGGGTCCATAGGAGAACATCACTTAAGGGCTCGTCCCCGCTTCTCCAGCAGTGTGCTGCATGTCTGGTTCGTCTAACTTTGATAGTTTTCATGATAGGAGGTAGGTGGCCGTACAACTGGTGCTTAGTGGGGTATTGCCCCCAGGACTTGATTAAAATTGCTCGCAACATTCTTATGTAGTTGCCGTCAAGCTTTTTCTCCATCCGTTTATTAAGCGTCCATGTGGTGCTTTCATAAAAACATTTAATTGAGGACAATCAAATTATTAATATTAAATAGAATTATTATCGTTTGATAGAAAAACTTGAAACCATTTGATTGCCCGCAAACAAATGAACTCTGTCTTGTTTAAAATGTTACCAACAAACATGGTGATTAAACAATTTTTTCTCAGTCAAATTCCCTGAACTTTATGATAGTACTTCGGATACATCTATCTATCTTTCTATCTAAGGGTGGGCTGAAAGTTCAAAGACTCAAAAGTTAATATGATGACATCCTATCAGCTGTAAATTACTTTTTTACCAATGAGATTCAAGTACTGCAACACCAATGGAAGAAGTGTGTCGACCACAAGAGGAACTATATTGAAAAACGAACCTTATTTTGCCACATTACATATGAGTATCTTGGTCAGCCAATGAATTTTACAATCGACACTCGTATATATATATACATATATATATATATATACGAGTGTCGATTGTGTAATGGTTATTGTCTTAGGAAATGGACGCGGCAATACGAGTTCAAATCCTGGACGAGACTGATTGCATTTCACATAGCACTAATACCCTTGGGAAAAGTATGAATCTAATTATTCTCTCTCCAGCTATGGGTAAATAGTGGGACAGACTACGTTTTTCAGCCTTGGTGAGGCAACTAGTCTAGGAGAAGGAAAACTCTGAATTCAAACCTGTTAAACTCCGCTTAAAAAATTGAGCTTGTGTCATATCCTGCCCGAGCGGAGGGATTGGTATATATATATATATATATATATATATTGGGTTGAGTCGAATAATTTCCGTTTCAGTAAACTATAATTCCTTTATGAATAATTTAACAATAAATTGATTTCAGTCAATAGTACATTCACTATTATTTTAAATCCCTTTTTGCCATTTATCTGGTTGATTCCTCTCAAGTAAAATTCAGCTGGTTTCGAGTTCAAGAAATCTTTCACAAGCTTTTTCACTTGATCTTCTTGAGAACATTCAGAAGATTTTGTAGAGAAGGAAAATAAGGAAATCATTTATTGCAAGGTCTGTTGAATATCTAAAATACAATATTTTTCCATTGTGATACTTTCTGAATATGGCCTTGTGTTATCAAAGAGAAGCACAATGTTTCCCCTACTGACGAGTGCGATCGGTTTTCTCTGAAAATTTTCATGCACCCATTGCAATTGTTGACAGTATAAGTCTGCATTGAGTGTCTAATTGCGTTTTAAAAACTCAGAATGATAATACTGCGGTGCTCCTATCATGCACAGTATAATATTTCTTCCGTGAAACTCCACCTTTAGGGTAGGCTGCAGAAATGAATCCTTTGCAATCCACTGCCTTTTGCGTTGAACATTGTCATTAAAGACCTATTTTTCGTCGCTTGGAATGATATGTTTGAGTAAAAGGTCATTTCTTTGCCTTAAAAGACTTGTCCCCATCAATATGCGATCTTCATTATTCTTCTCTTTAAAAGCATGAGGAACCCAAATGCCCAGCTTACTCACTTTTTATATCTTTTTCAAGTGGCAGTAAATTGTGGATTGAGGTCAAGTGATAATTCTCTTAAAGCATCTTGATTGAGGTTAGCATCCCTGCCTCAGCTACTGTATGACCAGAATAAAATTTTGAAAACCAGTTTCAGACTTGGTCATAAACACTACCGATTTTCATAGTTGTTTCTGTAACGTTTTTGTTATTACATATTAACTGTGAACTTTCAGTTTGTCCCTTTCAGGGGCGTGAGATCACAGATTAAATTATGACGAGCACCCTTTCACTATTAAAATTAGAATGACTGATGAACGTACTCTACTCTGATAATTTCCGATTCTGTTTAAAACACTGGAAATATGAAATGCGTAGTTATAATTTGCTTTTGAAAAAGGGAAAGTTATTAATGACTCTGTCTATCTGTGTGTGTGTCTTTGTGTGTGTGACAGAGAGATAGATAGAGTGAGAGAGAGAGAGTGAGAGAGAGAAAGAGAGAAAGTATGTATGCGTCCATTGTAACATACAACTGAATTATCATATAATCCACTGCAGATATATCGATTTGATGAGAGCAGATTTTAGTTTTTGGACTTGAGTATTTCTGATTGCTTTCTTATAGATGTGCATTTAATCCCGACGTTTTTTTTTTTTCAATCTAGCATGTCATGTTGATCTTGCATCAATATGCGTCGAATTCAACTCAGGAAGCGCCAGTGATTTTTGCTGACTCATCAATAATACAGTGACGATCGACCAGGATTCCTTCCGTATTTTCTCCGTTAATTTGTGTAATTAAAGAACGACCAGAGCCTTATGAATTCTGAATTGACACGCTCTCTGTATTAATAAGGGTATATTTTAGTAATTTACACCCTTTCCTATTAATTCTTTTGGCATAGCCACAGTTCACACAAGCTGTATGAAAAGTCACTGATCTTATGTGCACAGGTTAGGAAAAAAAAAAAAAAGAGTACTCCCTCTATTTCTCCAACCTATCTGGGAGTGGGGTGGGGCTTGAAATAGGCTTACTACATCATCTGCAGACAGCTAAGCTCCTCTCTGGTGAATTCTATTGAAACTTAAATCAACATAGGATATATCACCGATGTTGAGCACTTTATAGCAAACAATATATCAATATATATGTATATTTCATCGAACATTCTTTTTATGCAAAAACATATCTTCAATCACACACACACACACACATATATATATATATATATATATTTCATCATACAACGTGTGAAAGTACGTGCAATACCCTGCCCTCATCAGCCGCCAACCAGGGTGATAACACAGTTTCGGTAGTTCAAGGCGGTATTGCCACTCCTGGTCCTACCAAGCAGATTTTGCTAACGAACAGGGTATTTAAAAGAAATATATATATGTATATATATATATATATATATATATATACGAGGATCATTAAACAAGTTTCCAGACTTTTTTCGTATGAGCACTTTTATTGATAGTACACATGAAACTCTAGTCCCCTTCGAAGTACTCTCCTCCAGCTGCAATGCACTTGTTGTACCGTTCCAACAACTTCTGGAAGGCCCCATGAAAGTCCTCTTGTGTGAGCGTGTCAATGACCTTCGTCACAGCCTCTTTCATCTCCTCAAGTGTCTCATAACAACAGCCTCTGAGCTTAGGGAATAACCAAAAGTCACAGGGAGCAGGGTCTGGACTATAGGGAGGGTGAGAAACTGTCTTTATGCCCATCTTGCTCAAATAGTCTGTGACAAGGATGGAGTTGTGGACTGGTGCATTGTCCTGCTGGAAATGCCACTAAGCCGATTTGAAGAGTGCTGGCCTCTTCCCAAGGAATCTCTACCTGAACTTCTTTAAAACCTCAACACAGTAACCCTAAGCGTTTGGCCAATCAACAGTGGTTTATTGACTTCCTTACTCCTCCCACACCTCTCATCATCCCTCACAGACTCCATGCCTTCCTTTGTGATTTAAAAACGCGTTTACTAAATGAATGAAGCATATATATATATATATATATATATATGCTCCATCTTCACAGATGATTGCCGTCTCTTCATTCTCATAAAAGAGAAAACAAGAAACATCTATTCATCCGATGATTAAAGCGGCAAACGTTTGTACAATTTGTATACTACTTTCTGCGTCACAATCCGAGGCAAAAGTGCCAGTAACCACCAACATCATAGAATATAATTAGTTTTACTTTTCGCTAGGGTAATCTTCAGAAGCACGTGCTATATTACGTAAATATATGTAGCTGTGTGTCGAGGTCATTAATGAATAAAGCCGTCATTTTGATACTACTTAGCTGGAGAGTAGAATGACCACGTAATCATTCATTCATTCTTTTTCTTCTATTTTCAAGATGGCTGACAAAATAGCTTAAGTTGTGACTGAATTCGAACCCAGTTGGCTGATTACATCTTTTAAGTAGTAAAACTTCGCACCAGTGCGTACTTCCTTTGACCGAAGAGAAAGGAAATAAAATAAAAGAAAAAAGTTGAATGAAAAAACAAACAAACAAGAAACAAACAAACAACAAATACCAAAAGATCCCCCCACCAAAAAACAAACAAACAAAGAAACAACCCCCAACCCCACAAAAATACTCAAGTCTTTGATTAAAAACAGGTGTGACTTGGCTAGTAGAAAGACACCACTTGTTACATTACTACGGCTTAAGATTACTCATTCTTTGTCCTCCCACGCTGTTTTTGTTAGATCTCACTCACACGTCTATGATGAGCCTTATTTCAAGCCACACCCAGAATTGAGAGCGAACAAGCATATGGACTAATGTACTCATTTTTTATTTATTCATTTATTTGTTTCGTAAAAATGCTTCAAGGATGGGTCTCATAGGTAATCGAACTTGCTTACTTATCAAACGCGAAATCAATTTAACATTTTAGCATACAAATTGATCATCTCACCAATGACGACAACACATACACAAATATATGCAAACGCCTACGTGTATATATGGGAGCGTTTGTGGTGTAATCGTTACCGTAGTAGGAAATGACCTCGGCGAACCGGTTTGCATTTCACATAGCGCTAATTTGGTAAAGGTATGTATCCTAGTATTCTCCTTCCAGCGATGGGTAAATAGTAGGGCAGACTAGACTCTTTAATCATCGTATCACAACTGGTGAAAGAAAACTATGAATTCAAACCTGTTGAACTCCGCTTAAAAAATTAACCTTGTGTCACATTTTCCTTTGGCAGAGGGTTTGGGTATCGCTTCTTTCGTGGTTTGGACACTCACACAGATAACAATACTCTGTCTCTCACACACTTATAAATATTATGCATATATACGCTCTCATATACCCCTACTCATTTATATATATATATATATATATATATATATATATATATATATAAAGTGTGAGCGTGTAAGTTTTCCCTGCTTGCGTTCCATTCCTAAGGCCATGCAGCCATTATTAAGCGAGGAATATTGAGTATACGTGGCAGTGTTGACCGACCGACAAGAACTTACCTAGAAGAGCTCTGTACGGACACAGGATGTAGTCTAGAAGACCTGCTGAGAGCGATGGATGATAGGAACAAATGGCAAGAAAGAGTCAGCTGGACTTGATGATGATTGAGATTGATTAGTCTTTCTTTGTCTATTCTACTCCCACGTTTTATCTGATGGCTGAAATTTAAAAAAAAAAAAGAATTAAAAATTCAAGAAACATACAGTCATACGACTGGCCAATATATATATATATATATATATATATATATATATATATAGTGAAATAAGCTGATAGTAAAAAAGCATAACGTATATACATATGCGTTTTTATAACGATTTATTTTTTTCATTAGATAAATTTAGTGAAATAAACAAATTGTTATAAACACCTATATATATATATATATATATATATATATTCTCTTTCACTGACTGTTTCGTTGAATCACAACTCTTCAGTGTGTATAGACACGCGAGATACTTTAAACAAGGATCAAAACCCGACTGACTTTACGTCAGTCTTATATCTTATCCAGAAGCTATCAAAATTCACAGCGTAAACAAAGGAAATTTTTTACGTATGTATATTTTTACACACAGACACAGACACACACACACACACACACACACTATATATATATATATATATATATATATATATATATAAATGTAATGACTATTTGTTTATTTCACTATATATATGTATATAGCAGGCGAGGATGACCTGAAGGCTCCCTTTTGAATAGCTACCACACCAAAGTTTAGGGGAGGACGCAACTCCATTCCCTTGATTGCTACACTTTACCCTTACCTTATAATGCTGAGTGGTAAGCATTTTTGTTTAATTGTCAAAAACATTTCTATTTCAAGCAATTCAGTTCAGTCAAACAGTTCTAGTTCAGACAATTCAGTTTAGCGTAAGTACATTTTAAATATTAAAACAGTATATTTCAAACAATTCAGTTTAGAATAAGTATGTAGATTAAATGTCAAAACAGTTCCATTTCAAGAAATTCAGTCTGGTATATGTACACAGTTTAGTTCTATTTGACATATAGATAGGACCCTATCAAGTGCTACCACTCCGGGCCAGAGCAGACCTGGGAGCGATGGCAATGAAGAAGGACTCCTCATTCCCCAAAGGTCCAGCATTACTGGAACCTCACCATCAGATTGTTTAGTGTCATATCTAGGATAATCGTTGGGTATGGGGTCTTAACCCTCTGCAGAGAAGCAGTCGTTGTATTCTACGGCCTCTCTCTCTCTCTCTCTCTCTCTCTCTCTCTCACACACACACACACACACACACTCACACACACACACAGAGAAACTTTTTCTCTAAAAGCGTTTTAATCAATAAAATTTTATAATATAAAGCAATATGAAAATATTTTCTAATAAAATATAGAAAAACTACAAAAACAGAAAAAAACACATGATTCTTAGTTTCACGCTGCTGATCCTCCTGTAACATATTGACCCTCGACCGATCCGTCAATCAAGAGATGCAACTGTGTAAGTGAAACAGGTGCATCCGGTCGAAGATATCGGAATATCACCTTGACCTGCGGACGTGGTTGAATTCGGTGCAGATGCGTACGCCCACGGGAAGCAGGTGGATGTCAAAAAAATCATAAAACCAGGTGCCACAGACGGCTTGAGTCAGTTCGAGGCAGTCAGTCTGTCAGTTGCAGTTGGAGCCAGTTGGGGACAAGATGCCTGCGTGAGAACAGCTTCCAGACTGAGGGCTTGGGCCCTCAGTGACCCACGGTTGAGCAGCCAGCCAGAATGAGAAAGAAGTGCTGCTATGGTCGAAGAACTTTGGGTCAATATATAGCTGTCTGTCCCCGTCTCCAACTCACCTCTCACACACAACCAACATCAACCCTTTCGCGAATAAAATATGAGAGGTATATTTTTCTAAAGAAGTGTGTTCGTCCGTTCATTGAACCTCGTCATTATGTTTGATTATTTTTCAGGTTATATCTGTATGTATTGTGTAGTTGTATGTGGTTATACAACGCTCAGATTCTGTCTCATTTCAAAATCGTACACTTTGCAGTAGAACTCAGAGTCGTGAGTTTTTTTTAAATAATTTTTATTTTTATTCTATTTTACATTTGGAAATGTTGTGTGTGTATGTGTGTTTGTGCGTGTGTGTGTGTGTGTGTGTATGATACGACCTTGTTAAATTTGACTTCGAGTGTAACATCTATATACTCCTACAATCCACTTAAGCTAATTATAGTTTGCTCAAGTGCTTACTCAACCACTCCTTTTTAAACGTGAGTGCCGCTGGGGTCTGTCTATTAATACACTTCATATCTATCTATCCATCCATCTATCTATGAAGTGGGAGCAAAAATCTTTCTTTGTGCCTATTCTAAATTTTGATGAGTATTTTGGACATACGTTAGAGGATCGTTAAATAAGTTTCCAGACTTTTTTCGTATGGACACTTTTATTGATAGCACACACATGAAACTCTAGTCCATTTCGAAGCAATCCACTCCGGCTGTAACGCACTTGTTGTACCGTTCCAACAACTTCTGGAAGGCCCCATGCAAGTCCTCTTGTGTGAGCGTGTCAATGACCTTCGTCACAGCCACTTTCATCGCCTCAATTGTCACGTAACGACAGCCTCTGAGCTTAGGGAATAACCAAAAGTCACAAGGAGCACAATCTGGACTATAGGGAGGCTGAGGAACTGTCTTGATGTCCATCTTGCTCAAATAGTCTGAGACAAGGATGAAAATGCATCTATTGGTGTGGTTCCAGTTTTGGAATTTTGGAAAGAGTGGAGTACTCTGTCATTGCCATTACTCCCAGGCCCACTTTGACTCGGAGTGGTAGTATCTGTAAGAGCCCCGTTTATGGGTCAAATAGATCTATTTGCAAATTAATTGAATTAGATAGGCATATTTGATATCATATAACTATGCAAAAACTTTAGAAACTTAAAAAAAATGTAAGTATAACCGTACAATGAATACAATTTCCTAACCCCAAGACACAAAATAACACTAGACGAGTTGACATGCCGTTAAAATCAATCGATTAATAAATGACACAATTATTGCACGTTTGAGGAACGATCATTTTTTACTTTGTGAAGAACAAATGTAAAATTTCAAAACCGGAAAGTGTAGATTAGGATTATTATAAAGTTTTTTTTTTGGGAGGGGAATGGTCAAAATTTGGGACTGCGGTCTCGAGGTAAGCCAGTACGGACTTAAATCATGCTATTACGTACACTTTCGGACTAATGCCCCTTGTGCTAAGTATGAAGCCTCTAATTCTTCAAGTTATGGGTTAATTTAATTTGGAACAAGCAGCCGCAGGCATAGGTCTCTATGTCAATGCACACAAAACGGAATATATGTGCTATAATCAAACGGGTGACATCTCCACTCTAGAAGGAACCCCTCTTAAACTAGTAGACAAATTCATTTACCTAGGAAGCAGCGTCGAATCAACCGAAAAGGACATCGACACGAGGTTAACGAAAGCATGGACAGCTATCAATCGGCTATCGATTTTATATGAAAATCAGACCAAACCGATAAAATGAAACGCAGTTTCTTCCAGGCAGCAGTCGCATCGATACTGCTATATAGATGCACTACATGGACTCTAACAAAACGGCTGGAGAAGAAGCTAGACGGCAATTACACAAGAATGCTGCGAGTAATCTTGAACAAGTCCTGGCGGCAACACCCCACAAGACACCAACTGTACTGCCACCTGCCTCCTATCACGAAAACTATTCAAGTTAGACGAACCAGACATGCGGGACACTGCTGGAGAAGCAGGGACGAACT
Source organism: Sepioteuthis lessoniana (assembly GCA_963585895.1). Classification (NCBI taxonomy): domain Eukaryota; kingdom Metazoa; phylum Mollusca; class Cephalopoda; order Myopsida; family Loliginidae; genus Sepioteuthis; species Sepioteuthis lessoniana. The sequence continues at coordinate 8,559,570 of OY757913.1, forward strand.
CATAAGTGATGTACTCTTATGGACCCCCACACATGGTCGTGCAAAAGCAGGACGACCAGCACGAACATACATTCAGCAACTATGTGAGGATACGGGATGTTGTCCAGAAGACCTGCCTGAGGCGATGAACGATAGGGAAAAGTGGCGAGAGAGGGTCAGGGATATCCGTGCTACCAGCACGTCATGATGATGATGGGTTAACTAATATCAATGCTGTTCTTCTACAAGGATGGCTTTGGAATTAACTAACCCACGAAGGTTGATATTGCATTAAACGAAGAAACCTTAAATAGTACCACTACTGTTCTGCCACAAGGATGGCTTTGGCACTGAATAACCCTCGAAGTTAATATGATTTAAATAAAACCAATTTAAAATGTTTTTTTAAGTGGCTTTTATTATGTTAAACGAACTTCGGAATTAGCTCGGGTAAAAAAGTATTTTTAAACTTCTAAAATATATTATGAGATAGGCTGTAGTAACAGGTTTTATTCTAAAAAATATCTCATCAATAATTTCCTATTCCCTGTATTTTTTTTATTGAAAAAGCAAAAAATAATTTGAATAATATGAATGATATGCCCCAAAATTCTAAGGCGTTTAAAGTCACATAATAAAAAGCAAAAATTTGATCAATTAACTTTTTATTGAAATCTTTAATTCTTTTTTTTATTAATTGATTGATTTTAATGGTTCATCCAACCGTCTCGGGTTATTTTGTGCCTAAAAGATTTGGCGTTCATTGTACATTCGTGTTTACAGTTTTCGTATTGTTTCTTTGTTATACGTAGCCTGTGTGTTATATTAAGCTACATCTAATCATAAGACTCCAGTCTGGGAGTTTGGGGAATGTGGAGTACACCTTTACTATTACTTTTTGGTTCTCTCAGAACCAGAATGGTTGGTCCTGTTAGGGTCACATCTATTTGTTGGTCCAGTTGTCTGGGGCAGTAGAATACACCGACTGCTTCTCTGCAGAGGAGTAAGACCCCCCCTCTCGAATAAGTGTCCTGAATATGACACTAAAAAATCTGATGGTGAGGTTCCAATGATGCTGGAGCGTTGAGGAATGCGGAGCACCACTTCATTGCCATTGCTCCCAGGGCTACTCGGGCCCAGAATGAGAGCACCTGATAGGGCCCTATCTATAAGTTAAATAGAACTAACTGCGTATTTATGCTAAACTGAATTGTTTGAATTAGAACTGTTTGACTAAATTGAATAGCTTGAAATAGAAAGGTTTTTGACAATTAAATTGTACTTACATTTAAACTGCGTGCATATACCAAACTGAATTGTTTGAAATGGAACTGTTTTTGACATTGAAACTCTACTTACACTAGAACCGTTTTTTATATTTAACTATGTGTTAACAAAACCTATACTTATACTAAACTAAATTAGCTGAATTAAAACTGTTTAAATAAGCTGAATAACTTGAAATAGAAATGTTTTTGACATTTAAACTGTGTACTCAAATTAAACTGAATTTTTTTAAAATAGAACTTACTATTTGCATAAAAATGGATTTGGCGTTAAATAACCTATAAAGGTTGATATGCCATAAAACCCAACCAACCAATAACCAGGGTATTTGTGCAAAAATGAACGTAATAACCAGTTGGAACTCATTTACTTCGAGTTTATTGTCCAGCACTTTAGCCATTACGTCCTTTAAAAAATATTTCAATAAAACATAAAATAGGTTAATAAAATAAGACACTTTTAGCGTCTGTTTTAATCATTTAGTGTAACTTTATTAAGAAAAAAAAAGTTTATTTTTCTTGTTCAAATTTACAGTAGCGTACAATAAATGATTGATTTACGTTATATCATAAATAATTCAATAAGCTGTTTGCTTCTGTTTACAACGTGGGAATACTTCACCATAACTTGCCTCTAGGCAGGACCATCTGGTATTCGTGCCAACTAGGTAGTTGAAGACTGGTCGCCTGGTCTCAGGGAGCCTTTCTCTCATAATATACCTGTTTTGCAGGATTGGGTTAATTGCTCGGCGCCCGAGGAACCCCAATTAGTAAATTCCAACGAGATCAAGAATATTTTGGACCCCCTTATAAAACGACCTTGTGTCAAATATTGATTTGGTGGGAAGTCGGTTGAATACATTTCCAACAAATGAATATTTGTTATAAGCGTTTAAAAAAGTTAGTTCGTGCTATTCAGACTACTTTTATTGTTAATTAAACCTTACTATCAGCAGAGCAGCTTTTTTCTTCTTTTGAGAGATTAAAAAACAAAACAAATGGCGAAACCAGGTCCTGCAACATGGCAGCCGACTAACCTTGACTTACTAACACTGATCATACACGGGGTAAGTCGGGCTGATACTAGGAACGACATTGCTGACGTAAATAACAAAAACAGGCAGTTTTCTGCTTAGAATATTCCTTCTTTTTTCACCGAACTGTCCTATTTTACATTTAAAAGAATTCAATGTACATGCAGACATTAATCACCCTCTCCCATCTGAAAATGGCGGCTACGATTCCCTGCTTTGCTGCCAACCAATCTGTCGAGAGCTTGCGTGTGAAATAGCCACATTTTCAAATCTCTGGCCTTTGAGACTTCTACTGATGTCTGCAGCGATAAAGCTGACATTTTTATTTGCGAAATCGGACTTTGTATCGCTTATGTCGCTTTCGTCTCCTGTGAGGCGGATTTTCTCTCCCGTGATAGCGTCTAAGACTACGCAGCTGCAATCACAAAGATCTCGAAGTCTCCAATCTATAAAAAAGTTGGGAAGTGAAATATGAAGAATCAATAAAAGAATATATATAAAACGATAAAGTAGTCCCAGAAATCTGACCTTATGTAAAATATAATCTCTCTCTCTCTCTCTCTCTCTCTCACTCTCTCTCTCTCTCTCTCTCACTCTCTCTCTCTCTCACTCTCTCTCACTCTCTCACTCTCTCTCTCACTCTCTCTCTCTCTCTCACTCTCTCTCACTCTCTCTCTCTCTCACTCTCTCTCTCACTCTCTCTCTCTCTCACTCTCTCTCTCTCTCTCTCTCGTAATCTGGTTTGGTCGGAGGAGCGCTATTCATTTATTGTATCTTGGGGGTGAGTAGCCGGGCAGAACCCATCCCTCTCCAGGTCGACTACTGGTTTGAATTCAAAGTTTTCCTTATCCTATGCTGGTTTCCATGCCAAGGTCAAAGAGCCCAATCTGTCCAAGTATTTACCCATAGCTGGAGAAAGAATTGCTTCTTACCTTTCCCAAGAGTAATATCGCTTTGTGAAATACAAACGGCCTCGTTCAGGATTTGAACTATGTCGAATTCCTTAGACGATAAATATTACGCTACGATGTGATGTAATAGTCAACCACTGATCAATTGGCTGAGTATCACTAGTGATTTCGATTCATACTGAGTGCTCCTCTCTTCTAGCCTTGTGCCACAACTAAGCTAAGATAACAATAAAGTAGCCAATCAAACGCCATTTTTTAAAATTCAAATTGGTAAATTTCATGGTGTATTAAGTAGTAATTTACTAAGCGCTTTGCTTAGATATGGCACAAGGCTGTATGAATGAGGCACCCAATGAGTATTGAATTCACTCGTGAAGGTTTGCTAGTCTAGCTAGCTAACCATTACACCACCAGAGGTGCTCACCAAGCGTATTAAGTAGAAAGATATAAAATTTAAAAAAAAACCCTTTCGGGATTTTTCGGACTCCACCTGATATAAATACCGAATCAGAATTCATTTTCAGTTAACCAAATTTGATGCATGATATTTTTGAGCTTATTACAAAGGATTTTTCTCGGCATCAGCACACCAAATCCTTTTTTCTATAATGGAAGCAAAACTTATTTCTTATCATAACTGTATCTATTGCCAGATAAGTAGTAATCTTAAAGGCAATTTTTCTCTCCCTTAAATTCTTATTTCGAAGTTGATTCACACTGTTCATATATGTACCGGAGACAGCTGAATATATTTAGATAAACCAGAATAGCAATCTTATAAATTTCTATATCATTAAAATATGTGCGCTTGAGTGCATACTTCATCAAAGTACGCATGCGCGGACACACACGCAGGCCTGAACAAAGATCGACATGAACAAAATAGATTAAGAGATAGATATGAACCGACTGTGCGTGTGTTTATTTCGATGTCATATCAACCTTCTTGGGTTATTTAATGCCAAAGCCACCCTTCTAGAAGAACAGTAGTGAAACTATTTAACCTACGAGGATCATTAAATAAGTTTCCAGACTTTTTTCATAGGGGCACTTTTATTGATAGTACACACATGAAACTCAAGTCCCCTTCGAAGTAATGTGCAATGCACTTGTTGTACCGTTCCAACAACTTCTGGAAGTCCTCTTGTATGTGCATGTCAATGGCCTTCTTCACAGCCTCTTTCATCTCTTCAATTGTCTCATAATGACAGCCTCTAAATTTTTTCAGGAGCTTCGGGAATAAGCAAAAGTCACAGGGAGCAACGTCTGGACTATAGGGATGCCCATCTTGCTCAAATAGTCTGTGACAAGGATGGAGTTGTGGACTGGTGCATTGTTCTGCTGGAAATGCCACTGACCCGATTTGAAGAGTGCTCGCCTCTTCCCAAGGAATCTCTTCCTGAACTCCCTTAAAACCTTAACATAGTAACCCTAACCCTAACTCTTTGGCCAATCAACTGTGGTGTATTGACTTCCTTACTCCTCCCACACCTCTCATCATCCCTCACAGACTCCGTGCCTTCCTTGAATCTATTATGCCATTCAAAAAACGATGCTTGATTCATGCAAGATGGTCGAAAAGCAGTCTGAAGCATTCCATACGTTTCTGTGGCATTTTTCCCAAGTTTAAAACACAATTTTATTGCATATAGTTCTTCCAAAGTGTCCTCATGTCCAGATTGCATTTTTGAAATTCCCCAGTTGTGACAATCAGGCATTAGTAGGGTGTATTCTAATTCCTGCTGTAGGTGTTCATTTGAACCTGGAATCATAAAAATTGGTCTGTCATCTCATAACATGTATAGTAATAACATACTGAATTTTCAATAGACTACGACAACTTTAAATGCCTGTACAAAAAAGTCTGGAAACCTATTGAATGTACCACGTATATCTGGGAGGTTAAGAGTTAATACCTTTCCTAAGGGTATTTGTCCGAAAGTGAACGCAACGGTGCGAATAGAGTTCGAACTCGCTTATTACGATTCAGCGGTCTAGTGCGTTAACTATTACACCCCGAGAACATCTCTTTGTGTCCTTCTGTTTGCTTCTATTTGTGAAAAAGGATGTTATTCAGAAGATGATTTTATTCAATTTTGAATTATTTGCTAACGTTTCGGTTTTTACATCAAACCATTGTAAGGGCATTTGAATGCATGAGATATATTGAAATTTAACTTTTTTACTTTTTAAAAGAAACGAATGAAAAAGGGAAAGTCCTTCATATTCTGTTTCCGTTAGAGGCGTTCTGCTTCCAAAGTATGAGACGTAATTAATGTTCGAAATTTATTTTAAAAACGTAGTATATTTCCTTAAAAATACTATACTACGTACTCTGGCCACACACACACACACACACACACACACACACACACACACATGTATATATATATATATATATATATATATATATATATATATATATATAGGGCCAGTGCATAATATCTTTTTTTATCATTTTGCGTGTGTGTGTATATATACATAATAGCGTCTCGATGTAAATAGATGGTATTCGGCTGCTAAAGTTGACAAACAGAGGGTTTTGATCTACCAAATCGAAGAGTGATTAGTTCATAAAATAGGTGAGCCCCGATTAAGATCTGTCGGCTACTCTTTATTTTTTTTTCTTTGTTGCTCTACAGTTATATGAGGTTGAACATTAACGGAAAATAATAAAGATAGCAATGAGATGAAATTCCTTGCGTTTGTATCAGTTAGTTTAACGTCTGGAGCAAGATGACTTGCGTCCAGAAAGGAACTGGGGTTCTGTATCGGCTCCCGAGTTCAACATAAAACACTTGATAAAAGGTGCCCATGGTGTAATGGTTATCGTCGCAGGAATTGGACACGGTGACACGAGTTCAAATCCTTGACTGATTGCATTTCACATAGCACTAATACCCCTGGGAAAGGCATGAATCCAATTATTCTCTCTCCAGCTATGGGTAAATAGTAGGACAGACTAGGTTCTTCAGCCTTGGTGAGGCAACTAGTCTAGGAGAAGGAAAACTCTGAATTCAAACCTGTTAAACTCTGCTTAAAAAATTGACCTTGTATCATATCTTGCTTGAGCGGAGGGGTTGGGTAAATATGATAACACACTTGATAAATGGACATATCGGCTGAAACGTTGTTAGTATAATAATAAAAATGAAGACAATCGTCCAAATATTTTAATTGATAAAACACATTTTTATTTGCTTTTGAGTAGCAACGGTACACATCGTTTAAACTCTGTGTTCACTAAAAGGGTGAGTACCCTACACATTTCGACAAGATTGTACATTTTATATAGAAAATGTCCAGATTTATCACCAAAGTACTTTTAAACAAACTTTTGGTCATTTCAAGGGTAAGTCATTGGCGTTAATGTTTGTGTATTTTGAAAACCTTGATGTAATAGTTTTATCAATAGTGTTTATGACGTGTGTGTGTGTGTGTTGTTTTTTTTAAGCCATGAGGAAGGTGGAATTTAAGTATATAAATAGGAAACTAATACTTAGAGCTTTATAATTGGAAGGGGCCTTTCGACAGTGATATTGCAAGAAACGCTTATTCTATATTGCTAACAGTCAAATAGACCCCCTACAGCAAAACGTTTCTTAGAGCTTCATCATGTTTAACTCCCACCTTTGGCCTTTAAACATATAATATAACTTTCCTCCAATTAAACAATTACCATCACGTTTCAGTTTGTATTTGTTTTATATAGTTAATTATCAGATATATTAATTCTAATTATCTTACTGCTGTTTCTATTTGTTACAGTTTAATCTTTTGATCTAACAGCTTCCAAGAAAAGCCAATGGACAAGACATCAATGCTTTTGCACAACGCATGCGTGAGTTCTTATTATACGGGGTCTCTTATTTCTTTACACGGCGTTCTTTTAGATGCTCCCGGCTCCATTACTGTTACTGTTGTACTAGAAATTGACCGATTTATATTCTATTTTTAAGTGCTAGTCTCGGAGTGGCTTTAACTTTGGTACATTATTTAAATAAATGTTTGAATTATACTTAATTACAGCAGCTCATTAGTGAAATAATATTTTATCAGGGTAATACCCCGTTATAGTTAGGAATAATACATCCTCACTGTAAATACATCCTCACTGCTAATATCTATTTTATTTTCTCCATATCTATCTATTTATCTATCTATCTATCTATCTGTATTGTTATGTACACTTGTGACGTTTCTCATTGTAGCAGCCTAGAGACACACTGGGAGAGAAGCAGTGGAAGGTTGTTGACCGGAAACCCCTGGAGTAAAAAGAATGAGACCCCTTTTGCCTACCAGTGTGAATTGGAAGGTGGGGGCAAAATAGTTTAAAACCGGGCAGTTGAACCAGGACCCCAGGTGTGAAAGATTTGAAACAGAAATGTAATTACACATACGAGGATAATTGATTAGGTTTCGAGACTTTTTTCGTATGAGAACTTTTATTGATAGTACACACATGAAACTCTAGTCACCTTCGAAATAATTTCCTCCGGCTGCAATGCACTTGTTGTACGTTCCAACAACTTCTGGAAGGCCCCATAGAAGTCCTCTTGTGTGAGCGTGTCAATGACCTTCGTCATAGACTCTTTCATCTCCTCAACTGTCTCATAACGACAGCCCCTGAGCTTAGAGAATAACCAAAAGTCACAGGGAGCAAGGTCTGGACAATAGGAAGGGTGAGGAACTACCTTGAAGCCCATCTTGGTCAAATAGTCTGTGACAAGGATGGAGTTGTGGACTGGTGTATTGTCCTGGTGGAAATGCCACTGACCCGATTTGAAGAGTGCTTGCCTCTTCCCAAGGAATCTCTTCCTGAACTCCCTTAAAACCTTAACATAGTAACCCTAACCCTAACCCTTTGGCCAATCAACTGTGTTGTATTGACTTCCTTACTCCTCCCACACCTCTCATCATCCCTCACAGAGTCCGTACCTTCCTTGAATCTATTATGCCACTCAAAAACTGATGCTCGATTCATGCAAGATGGTCGAAAAGCAGTCTGAAGCATTCCATACGTTTCTGTGGCATTTTTCCCAAGTTTAAAACACAATTTTATTGCATATCGTTCTTCTAAAGTGTCTTCATGTCCAGATTGCATTTTTGAAATTCACCAGCTGTGACAATCAGGCTTTAGTAAGGTGTATTCCAATTGCTGCTGTAGCGGTTCATTTGAAGCTGAAATCCTAAAAATTGGTCAGTCATGTCATAAGATGAATAGCAATAACTGAATTTTCAAGAGTCTACGACTATATTAAATGCCTGTAGAAAAAAGTCTGGAAACCTATTGAAGGCACCACGTATCATCATCATCATCATCATCCTCACCATCAAGGCATGCCGATCGCTCAGATTTCTTTGAAACTCTCTCATCACCCTTCTCTATCGGCCATTACACTTAGTAAGTCATCTAGACGGCATCTAGTCTGCAAAAAGAGCTGATGAATGTAAAATTTTGCTGGTCAGCTGTAGAAGAATCTTGTTTATAAATTCGTCCTTTCTTTCCCAGGAGTGTTCAGTGTGCTTAGCTTGTCTTACTTGGATGGATAGTGAGATGGTAGATGAGCGGCCGCACAACATGTATTTTTCAGGGTGCTACGCCGAGGATTTGTTCAAAACAGCACGCAGCATCCTTGTGTAGTTTCTCTCTAGCTTTTTCTCCACTTGAACTCTAATGAAGGAGCCCAAATGGTGAAACCAAACAGTAGTATTGACACTGCTAAAGGTTGGAAGAATTCCCGTTTTATTTCATCAGAAAGATCAAATTTGTATATAGTTGATAACTTGTCAATAGCAGTCCACGTTTGACGTATATGTATATTGACGTCATTTTCGGTAGATGAGATATTGCTACCGATGTAAATGAACTTGCCAATTATATATATATCTTAAAATCTGCTTAAAAATTGACTTTGTCTTGCGTCGTGCTCGTGCAGAGGGGTTGAACACACACACACACACACACACACACATATATATATATATATATATATATATATATATATATATATATATGTATGCTAGCTGTACCCGGCCAGGCGTTCCTGTGGCTCAGTTTGTTTAAATGGGAAAAAAAAGAAAATGCATGGTTCTGATATGTTTAATTTTCCAATACTTGGATAATAAGTATATAAAAACACTCCTGAATTCGAATAAAATACTCTCAGAAAATTTTAAACCAATTAGTGGTATAAAACTGGAGATTATCGTTTAGTAACAAACATTTACATTTTTATTTATATAGATATATTAATAAACAATCTGCTTCCATTAATAATAAGCTAAGAAGTTGTTCTGAAAAGCAAAACGTGACCCATGGAACTTGGTTGATTATATCCGTTCCTGTGATTACCTTTAAATTCAGCTTGTTAGATGACATGGAACTTAAACTTATGGGGCTTTAGCTATATGATAGAATTTTAGACTTGCTCTGCTGAAATGGCATGGAACATTTTTTGTCTTCTTTTCAAAGTTGGTCTTCTAAATTTATGGGAGAAGCTTGTATATAAGAATTATTGGTATTTGTTATTTGACTCCTGCCATCTGTAGTCAAGCACTCTTTAGATATTGCAAAAGCAATTATTTAGACTACGCCGTCTAATGAAAAGCATGAAACACACAGCTATGATAGTGTAGCGCTGGTCTCCAGTGTAACAAACCCTAGCACCACCGACAAAATCTTTGTTTGTATATCAACCTTCGTGGGTTATTTAATGCCGAAGGCATCCTTGTAGAACAGCAGTGATACTGTTTATTTATAGCTGGGAGGATAAGGAGGTTTATAAATTTCCTAGGATTATTTGTCCAAAATTGAAAGTAATGGCGCAACTGGAGTTTGAAACCGCTTACATCGAGGCCGCAATCTAGCACTTTGGCCATAACACCACCGACACTCCCCACTTGTCGTTAGAGAAGAGGACTCGAATTCATTAGCGATGTTCGCCGATAGACTCCAACATATGGACACAAAATGTGCTAGCTGACCAGCAAACACGTACATGCATCAGCGCTTTGCAGACTAGATGTAGTCTACAAAACCTATCGGGGGCGGGATGAGAGAGAGAGAGAGAGAGAGAGAGAGAGAGAGAGAGAGAGAGAGAGAGAGAGAGAGAGTCACTTTATGATGATTATATATATATAAATATATGCATACAATATTTTTCTTTTTTCATCTTCAATTATAATCTTTATATTTTTACTATTTTTTATTTATAGTAATCAGAAGTATTTTGAAATAATTTTCGAATTAAAAATCCAAAAAGCTCCTAAGTATCTTATGTTCATCGTCTGTTTCACAGCGATTACGTCGATTATTTCCCTTTCCATTTTGAAAAAGAAAATTCGAAATATTCGATGAAGCTATATAATGAAAATATACACGATCAACTACTTGGTTTTAAATTTTTCAGTCATATATTTTAACCATAGTTTCGGACAACTCTATCAAAATCATTTTTCATATTCATATTTTTAGACGCACCTTGTGTTAGGAATGTCATCGTAGTAAAATAAACACAAAGAACCGAGTCCAAATCCTGGATGAGGCTGTTTGCATTTCCCATAGCGCTGATACTCTTTAGAAAGATAGGTATCCAACTATTCTCCCTTCAGCCATGGGTAAATAGTAGGGCAGACTTGGCTATTTAAACTTGGTATGGAAAACCAGTCTCGGAGAAAGAAAACTCTGAGTACAGCTCTGTCAAACTCTGTGTCGCATCCTATTTGCATGGAAGGGTTGGAGATTATATATATATATATATACATAATGGTTAGAGGGTTCGCAAATGGTTCGGTAGAGCAGGGTTCAATCCCAGGTCGAATCATACAAATGACTCAAAAATGGTACTTGATGCCTCCTTAATTAACGCTCAGCATTATTAGGTACGGATCAATAGTAAGTGGAGCAATCCAGAGAAAGGAGTAGCGTCCTCCGCTACACCTCGATGTGGTAGCTATAGAAAAGTGAGTTTTCGGGTCGCCCTCGAATGCGGTCAGCCAACTCATATATATATATATATAAGAGAGAGAGAGAGAGAGAGAGAGAGAGAGAGGTTTTTAATAGGGTATAAATATACAAAAATAATTCTTTAAAAGTTTATTTAAGTTGAAGACAAATCTAAAAGTTCTTTTTTTTTTCACTATAAAACTTATGATACGAATGTAGGAGTGGAAATATTACGTGTAGGTGTGTGTTTAGAGAGCTTTATCCACACAGCCTTTTCCACTCCTAGAATCGACTCTTTCAAGCATTGATAAACAATTTACATCAAACATTTATTTTAAAAAGAACGAACATGAATAGCAACATTCCAAAGAACATATTTACATATCATTGAGAAACTTGTTGGTGGCCGTGGTAGTTGTGTATTTCCTATTCCCACTCGTAATCAGTTTTTGAGCGCAAAAATGCTGATTTTCAAGGTAAGGAGTCCCATCCCATTAAAATAATTAGCACAATATCTCGCCATTATTTAAGTGGGAGCTAAAGCGATAGACCCCAACATTTTTCATGATATGAATCTTAAGTATCACTCAAGTTGTGCATCATTTATCGTCGGGGGATGAACCGAGTTCAAATCCTGGACGAAGCTATGGGAGTTTAACTTCGCGCTTATGTAGCAGGGAAATGCATAAACCCATCTATGATGATCATTAAATAAGTTTCCAGACTTTTTTTTCCGGATGGGCACTTTTATTGATAGTACATACATGAAACTCTAGTCCCCTTCGAAGTAATCTCCTCCGGCTGCAATGCACTTGTTGTACCGTTCCTACAACTTCTGAAAGGCCCCATGGAAGTCCTCTTGTGTGAGCGTGTCAATGACCTTCGTCACAGACTCTTTCATCTCCTCAATTCTCTCATAACGACAGCCCCTGAGCTTAAAGAATTAGCAAAAGTCACAGGGAGCAACGTCTGGACTATAGGAAGGGTGAGGAACTGCCTTGAAGCCCATCTTGGTCAAATAGTCTGTGACAAGGATGGAGTTGTGGACTGGTGAATTGTCCTGCTGGAAATGCCACTGAGCCGATTTGAAGAGTGCTTGCCTCTTCCTAAGGAATCTCTTGCTGAACTCCCTTAAAACCTCAACATAGTAACCCTAAGCGTAACCCTAACCCTTTGGCCAATCAACTATGGTGTATTGACTTCCTTACTCCTCCACACCCCTCATCATCCCTCACAGACTCCGTGCCTTTCTTGAATCTATTATGCCACTCAAAAACTGATGCTCGATTCATGCAAGATGGTCAAAAAGCAGTCTGAAGCATTCTATATGTTTCTATGGCCTTTTTTCCAAGTTTAAAATACTATTTTATTGCATATCGTTCTTCTAAAGTGTCCTCACGTCGAGAAAGCATTTTTGAAATTCCCCAGCTGTGATAATCACGCTTTAATAGGGTGTATTCCAATTGCTGCTGTAGGTGTTCATTTGACCCTGAAATCATAAAAATTGGTCATCTTATAAGTTGTGTAGCAATAACATACTGAATTTTCAAGAGTCTACGATGATTTTAAATGCCTGTCCAAAAAATGTCTGGTAACTTATTGAAGGCACCACGTATTTTCCTTCCGGCAATGGAGAGCAGACGGGGTTCCACAACCAGGGAATGAAGAGTACTCCTTCATTATTCCCAAGTCCACTCTGACTCTGAGTGGTAGTACCTGTTTGTGTTTTATCTATGGGTCAAATAGAATTGTTCAATCTTTTACTAAGGATTTTCATTGATATTGAATAAAATTATTTGTGTTAAATAGCAATACTTGAAACCATTTAACTTAATGCTAACAAATGACCTCGGGCTCGTTTAAAAATTATGTTACCAGTAAACTCTTCGTAAAAAATAATCACTCAATATATTTAATACAAATAATTTGAATACAATTGCATGGTTTCAAATAACAATACTTATTTAATAATAATCTCTTGCTTGCATAGAGTTATATGGTTTAAAGTATTCTAATCTAATACAAATAATTTGCAAATAATTATATGGTTTCAACTACTACTAATAACAATAATAATAAGCGAGCAACTACTTAAACTGTTGTATAGCCATGACCTCTTATGGCCATAACAGCGTTTCTTTCCCGGTCTCTTGGGCTGCTCAACCGGGGGCCTGGGGGCCCAGCCTCTCTGGGACATGTTCCTCATTCCAGTATCTTCTCTCCAACTGCAACTGCTCAATCGGCGGCCTGAGGGCCCCCTCTGCTGGGTGCTGGTTTTCTCTACCGCATCTTATCTCCAACTGATTGAACTTCCTGTGCACCGAGTTATATAATTGTTTAACATCCACCTTCTTGTGGGCGTCACAAATCGCACTCAATTCAACCCGTCCATGGTTAAGGTTATATCCTGATATTCCTCGACCGGGAGCACCCGTTATTTACACAGGTGCATTTCCTATTTTGACAGCTTGGCGAGGGTCAATATGTTACAAAACTACTTAAACCTTGCTAGAGAACTGAAAAAACAACAACTATGGAACGGGAAAATGATTGAGATAACAATTGTAATTGATAGGCTTCCTAAAGGCTTGGTAAGGGAGCTGAAAGAATTAGAAATCGGAAGACGAACCGAAACCATCCGAACTACAGATCAGCCATAATACTGAGAAGAGTCCTGGAGTTTTGAGGAGACTTGCTGTTACTTAAACTCCAGTGGGAAGCCATCAGCTAACGTTGGTGTGAAAAACTTACGAGTAAAAAATAATAATTAGAGAACTTGCCGAATTGTGATTTTTGCTTGTCCGGCTAACCACAGAATAAAATTGAAAGAAAGTAAAAGAAGGATAAGTATCTGAACCTTGCTAGAGGACAGAAAATTATGAAACATGAACGTGACAGTGATACCTATAACGTTTGGTGTTCTTGGTACAGTCATCAAGGGATTGGTACAGGGCCTGGAGGACTTCGAAATAAGAGGATGAGTGGAGACCATCCAAAGTATAGCATTGTTGAGATAGGCTGAGAAGAGTCCTGAGGATTTGAGGAGACTTGCCGTCACTTAAACTTCAGTAAGAAACCATCAGCTAACGCTGGTGTGAAAAACATGATTTGGTGGGCAAGGTGGTCCACTGGGAGAGGTGCAAGAAATTGAAATTTGACCATATGAACACATGGTATATGCACAACCCAGCATCTGTGATGGAGGATGACACACATAAACTCCTATGGGACTTTGACATACACACTCATCACCTAATCTCGGCCAGACGACCAGGCCTTATTATAATCAACAAAAAAAAAAAGAGAACTTGCAAAATTGTCGCCTTTGCTGTCCCGGCTGACCACAGAATAAAACTGAAGGAAAGTGAAAGGAAGAATAAGTCCCTCGACCTTGCTAGGGAATTGAAAAACCTATGGAACATGAAGGTGACAATTGTGATTGATGCTTTTGGTACAGTAACTAAAGGATTATTAATGGGAATGGAGATTGGAGGACGAGTGAAGACCATCCAAACAGCTGCATTATTGAGATCGACCAGAATACTGAGAAGAGTCCTGGAGACTTAAGGAGACTTGGTGTCACTCAAATTCCAGTAAAAGACCATCAGCTAAAACTGATGTGAAAAATCTCTCCAGGAGTAAATAATAATTCTTTGGAAACTTAGCTTCAGATAAGTTTTTTTTAATACAAATAATTCGTCTAATAGCAAATATTTCCATCAAATATGAGTTATTTTCAAACATCTATTTAACCTGTTGATGGAACCCTAACAGGTACCACCACTCCGTGTCAGAGTCGACCTGAGAGTAATGACAATGAAAGAGTACTCTACAGTCCCCAGATTTCCTAAATTGGATGCAGTTGAACGTCACACCCAAGACAAACATTTTGTGAATGAGCAGTTTTACCTCACTGCTCAGGATGCAGTCTGCATATCCTAAGCCCAGCCGAGGGGGCGGTGTTCGAGACAAGATAAAGGATAAACACTGTACGGAAGTGTAACACAAGACGATTTTCATATCCAGTGGGAATTAATCTATTATTTCGGAAAAAAAAAGATCTACGATACCCTTTTGGTGGTGATTGTATAACTAACATTCTTCTCACCCTGTAGGTGTGTGTTGAAGTGAAATATAGATGGCAATGACATATAGCAATATAGGAAGAAAAGTTCCCCACCCAAGCGTAAGCATCTATTTTCCCCCTGGGCGGTAGCTGATCGTATCTGTTTTCTGCCTCTTCACCTTCATTGATAAATGACTTTGTGTGAACAGCTGAGCTGAACAGTTTTTCTTATAGTAAATATTGGGCAAAAGAAACGTGGTTCTCATTTCTTTCTTTTACGTCAAAAGAAGAAGTGAATTTAAAAATAGATTTTGAAATAAACACTAGCAAAGGAGAGACGTGACTACAACAAATTTGATCCTGAATGAAAATTAACAGAAACAAAAAGTTAGAAATTTAAACTCTCTCTCTCTCTCTCTGGTTGTTCACTTTCTTTCTGGCTGTGTATATGCATATATGTATAAATTACGGATGTAAATGTATATATATATATACACACACACACATATATATATACATATATGTGTGGTGTGTGTGTGTGTGTGTGTGTGTGTGTGTGTGTATACATATATATATATGTGTGTGTATGTAAGTGTGTATGTGTATGTGTGTGTGTTTGTTGAGGAATAGTTGATTGTAAAAATACAAGATGTGCAAAAATAAATGAAAACAAAACACAAGCAAGGGATTCAAATTAAAAGACGAAATATTAATTTGGTTAATCCACTTTTTCCATTTATTTTTTCGTATATATATATATATATATATATAAAGAGAGAGAGAGAAAGATATATATATACGTGGTGAATTCAATAGGTTTCAAGCCTTTTTTGTACAAACATTTAAAATTGTCGTAGACTCTTGAAAATTCAGTATGCTATTGCTATACATCTTATGAGATGACTTCAGGGTCAAATGAACAGCTACAGCAGGAATTGGAATACACCCTACAAAAGCCTTATTCTCACAGCTGGGGAATTTCAAAAATGCAATCTCGACGTGAGGACACTTTAGAAGAACGATATGCAATAAAATAGTATTTTAAACTTGGAAAAAAGGCCATAGAAACATATAGAATGCTTCAGACTGCTTTTTGACCATCTTGCATGAATCGAGCATCAGTTTTTGAATGGCATAAGAGATTCAAGGAAGGCAGGAAGTCTGTGAGGGATGATGAGAGGTGTGGGAGGAGTAAGGAAGTCAATACACCACAGTTGATTGGACAAACGGTTAGGGTTAGGGTTACTATGTTGAGGTTTTAAGGGAGTTCAGGAAGAGATTCCTTAGGAAGAGGCAAGCGCTCTTCAAATCGGGTCATGGCATTTCCACCAGGACAATTCACCAGTCCACAACTCCATCCTTGTCACAGACTATTTGACCAAGACGGGCATCAAGACAGTTGCCCACCTTCCCTATAGTCCAGACATTGTCCCTTGTGACTTTTGCTTATTCCCTCAGCTCAGAGGTTGTCGTTATGAGACAGTTGAGGAGTTGAAAGAGGCTGTGACGAAGATCATTGACACGATCACACAAGAGGACTTCCATGGGGCCTTCGAGAAGTTGTTGGAACGGTACAACAAGTGCATTGCAGCCGGAGGAAATTACTTCGAAGGGGACTAGAGTTTCATGTGTGGACTATCAATAAAAGTCCTCATACAAAAAAAGTCTGGAAACTTGTTTAATGATCCTCGTATATATATATATATATATATATATGTGTGTGTGTGTGTGTGTGTGTGTGTGTGTGTGTTATCTATTTTTGTTAACCTGCCCCTTTTTAAAAGTTATTTACATCCCCCTTGGATTTTACTAAGGTAATTCTTTGCCCAGTCGGTGGGGATTAGAATACTCTGACTGTATCTCTTGCAGAGGGGTAACACTTATACTATTACATCCCAAATATTCAAATAATTCTCATTTACATTTTCAGGTTTAGAAATTTTGCATTTGTCCTTCACATTGTAAAAAAAATGATCATTCCTCAAACCTGCAAAAATTGTATCATTTATTGATTGATTAATTTCAACGGCATAGGGTATTTTATTCATTGTACGTATATACGTATTTACCAACCCCTCCGTTCGGGCAGGATATGACACAAGGTCAATTTTTAAGCGGAGTTTAACAGGTTTGAATTCAGAGTTTTCCTTCTCCTAGACGAGCTGTCTCACCAAGGCTGAAGAATCTAGTCTGTCCTACTATTTACCCATAGCTGGAGGGAGAATAACTGGATTAATATCTTTCCCAAGGGTATTAGGGCTATGTGAAATGCAATCACTCTTGTCCAGGATTTGAACTCGTAACGCCGAAGTCCATTTCCTGCGAAGATAACCATTACACTACGGGCACCTCCACATTGTATGTTTATACTTACATTTTTTATGATGTTTCTAAAGTTTTTAAACAAAGTTATATGATATCAAATATTCCTATCTAATTCAATTAACTTACAAATGGATCTATTTGACCTATAAATGGGGCTCTTATAGATACTACCACACCGAGTCAAAGTGTACCTGGGAGTAATGGAAAGGAAAGAGTACTTCACATTCCCCAAAGCTTCAGGATTATTGGAGCCTTACCATCAGATGATTTTCATATCCAAGATATCGGTTGGAGAAAGGTCTTACTCCTGAGTAGAGATGCAGTCGGGCTATTCTACAGCCCCAGCTGACTGGGCCGTAGATAGGAATACTTGATATCATATAAATGTGCAACATACTCCTAAAAAGCAATAACACAAAAATGTAAATAGGAATTTAGTAATTTACTAAGCTTTTCGCCTAGATGAGGCACAAGGCCGTATGAATGGGGCACCCATTGACCCTTGAATTCACTCATGAAGGTTTGCAAGTTTTGCTTGCTAACCATGACACTAACCATTACACTACCAGAAGCGCCCTGTAAAGATGAATGTAATTTGTTAACATCTAGGCATAGAATAACCCTAGACAGGTTGATATGCCACTGATTTTTCTGTATATGTTAAGAAATAATGATACTGAGAAAACGTCTAAATCTTCTGACGTTCAAATTCTTTTTATCAATTCTAAAAATTTGCTTTTTTGGAGGTAGGGGTTATATTCTCAGCGTCGATATGTATGAAGAATTTTCAGCAGTTTTCCCTAAGATTATTATTTTAATCTATTTTATGACTATAAACAGCCAAATGACAAACCAACTGGATAGAGCGTAATTAAATCACCTTCGTCCTTTTTTTATTCGACCAATCTGTTGCAGAGTGTGAAACCCTTTTTCTTTTTTAAATATGCATTCATGTGTGTAAGTGGATTCATTTGGGGAAGAGGAAGTCTCAAATTACAGGTTTTTTGCTTAGAGTCTCAAGTGATTAGGTGCCTGCAACGGAAAGTTCTTTAAGAGGTAAACTAGTTAGAAAAAATAAAGCTTAACTTGCAGCAGCACAAAATAAACTAGTAGGAAATGTAAAACGATGATTGCAAAGTGTTATATCACACACACACACACACACACACACACACACACACGCACACACACACACAATTACGTAACGGAAATGAAATAGGCGACCCGATTTCTGGTCTTAGACGAAACTGTCTGTGTTTAACTTAACGCCGATGCCCTTGGGAAAGATATCTTCTCTTTCCCCCAACCTATGAGTAAATTGTAGGCCAGACTGGGTTAGGCAACTAATCAAGGAGAAAGAAGACATTGTATCACGTCCTACCTGTGGTGAAGGAGTCGGCTGGGGGTGCAGAATACACCGACTGCATCTCTGCAACGAGTGTCCTGATATGACACTAAACAATCTGAGGGTGAGACTTTAGTAATGCTGGAGCTTTGGGGAATGTGGAGAATCCCTTCATTGCCATCACTCCCATGTCTATTCTAGGGTCTAATCTATGGGTCAAATAGAACTAAACGTTTGGTTGGTTGGTTGGTTGGTTTGTTTTACGGCATATCAACCCTTTTCGGTTCATTTAACGCCGAATTCAACTTCAAACAATTCAGTTTAGTATAAGTATAGTTTTGGTTTACAGTCAGTTAAATTTTAAAACAGTTCTATTTCAAACAATTCAATATAGCATAAGTACACAGTTTAGTTCCATTTGGCCCATAAATAGCACCCTATCGGGTGCAAACACTTCAGCTTTAGTCGATCTTGGAGCGATGGCAATGAAAGAGTATTCCGCTTTCGTCAAAGTTCCAGCAATACAGGAACATTATCATCAGATTGTTTTGTATCACATCCAGGACACTCGTTGGGTGGGGTGGGGGAGTCTTACCCCTCAATAGGGAAGCAGTCGGCGTGTTCTACAGCCCCAGCTGACAGGGTGGTATAGGGTTGGGAATTGTTCGACAAGTGTAGATTGAACACCGGGCCCCAATTCATTAGCGAAAACTTCGCTTTTAATCTTACATAATTATTTATGCGATTTAAAAAAAAATTCTACCTGATTTTATTTTTATACTCTCTCTTCAAAACAGGTTCGAAGTAAAAGGAATAAAAGCAATTGTAGTGAAACTCACATAAACTATTAATAGGTTATCAACTAGTGTTTTCTGTTGATCCAGCTTCAAGGTCCGGCAGAATAATCTCTAAGGTTCGGAACATAAATAAATTTAAAAAAAAAGGCTTTTTATTATTAAGGCTTTTCGGACTATTGTCTTCATCTTTATTGTCCTACGGCCTTCTTCAGGTGTTTGTCGAACTCGGGAACCTTGACGGAACTTCGAACTGGACGTAGTTCGAAGTTCCGTGAAGGTTCCCGAGTTCGACAAACACATGAAGAAGGCCGGAGAACATATCGGCCGAAACGTTGTGGAAATAACAATAAAGAAGAAGACAATAGTCCGAAAAATCTTAGTGATGAAAATCAACAAGCTTCGTCTCAGAAATTTAGACAACTAAAAAAAAAAGGCATTGTCGATCATAGACAAAATTTGATTTAATTCTAAGAAAAATAAACTTCACCATTTTGTTTTGTTAATTGTTTGTTTTAAAAATATCGTCCAAATTCTAGTCCCCGCGAAGTAAACACTGGCCGAATACCTTAAGCTAAACATCACAGTGCTCAATACACTAACTAGAGCGAGATACGATAACTACGCAAGGTCCTTTTAAAAAAAAAGGTACACATAGGTACAGAATTAGCTTATCTAACTACGTGTGGGAAATAAAAAAGAGTTTTAGCACAGGTTCTATTAGATCGGGAGATAGTAAAAAAGAATGCTGTAAACATAAAGCAGGTGATAAATATTGCAAAATATGCTTAGAGGAGAAACAAGCTTCCAGCAATAATCCTAATGAATTACTCAAGCAAAGGGCAGAAACATTTAATATTTGCTGACAAAAAAAGTTTGGTTACTGGGTAGGTAAAATATTGTTGTGTTCTGGTTAGTGAACACGAGTAGAAGTAATAATAAGACAAACCACGATATGTGAGGAAAAATAGTTATATTTACTGGAAGAGAGTATTTACAAGAGAGAGACTGTTAGTAATAAGAACATAAGATTAGTGATAGAGTAATGATATACTTCAACAATAGGAACGGCTCTTCTTGTAGGCTTATTTTATTTCTTTGTAAATAAATACAAAGAAGGCACAAGGCCTTAAGGTTTTTGGGGAGGGGAAGGGAGCGGTCTTGCTTTTCTGTGTATTCTAAAGGGAGCCTAGCTAGCCACATTCGCCGACCCATTCAACAGTACAATATATAACCATCCATCCTTCATCATGTGCGCAGCAGATACCAAAATACCACATTTACTTAAAACCCGTAAGTGGTATATGATTTTTATTTACAAAATATGGTTCATGTACAATGATATGATGGGAATGGGAGAAAAAACCCCGAAAAATATATGTACACGAAAGAAAACAAGGAAAAATTCCCCATTTGGTTTCCCTCCCATCCCCCCGTCTATAAAATTGGATGCCGACTGTTTTCCGGGTCAAAAGAAACCGGAAACAAGCCGGACCTACCCTTGGTGGGACAGGAATCCTAATCCACAGAGATAAAATAAATAAAGGGTCGGGCGCGGTATGGGTCGATAGAAGCAGATAATATGATTTTTTACATATGAATATTCAAGATCTTCAATAAAAGCGGACTGGGATTCGGGTTGAGGTACAAAAATAATAGGGAGGGGGAAGATCTTGAGAAACTAACGACTAGATGACGGGGACAATGACACACAACATACTGCTAACTAGGTTACAAGGGGAAAAAACAATTCTACTTACCAGGGGTGGGGTCCCTAAGGACCCGTACCTTAGACGCCATGGGCCGGCAGAGGAGGGAAGGATGACTCCAACATTGCTCCCTTTCGTACGACCAGGCTCGCTGCAGTCACCCACCTTTTGCTGAATGTTATGCGATCCAAGCGTTTTCTATCGCATCTGATTTTGACCCTCAGCTGATGCCGAAAATACAAAACCAGATCACGATGAGAAAAGTTTGCATCGTCATACAGTCCCTTGTTTCGCGTCGTCCAAATCACCATTCGGGCTACAGCTAGGATCGCGAGAAACACCACACGCTTCTCACCGTGAAACGGAGGAAGAACGTTGTCTACGACGTAACCAACGTCGAGCAGCACAAGCTTTTTGGGTTCGACTCGAGCCGTCCACTCCCCGACGTGATCCCAAAACGGGCGGACTCGCTCGCAGTAGTAGAAGGCGTGCTCAGCCGTTTCTTCCAACCCACTGCTGCAGCGAGGGCAATCAGGCATGTCTGCCAGGCCCGCCTTATAGTTCAAGTCGCGAAGGGGTAACGCATTCCGTGCAAGTCGCCAGGTGAGCGAGAACTCGGAGTTGTTCAAGAAGCTCGATCCTGGCGCCCAATTCCAGTGAGAGCGGATCTCCTCCGCCGTCCAGCCGTGTCGCTCGCTGAGAGGATCAGAAGCGGAACCCACCACTAGCTCCCGATACAGTTCCTTCCGAGGCCATGAAAGGTCACTGGACCCAAGAAGGTTACGAAGGGCCTTTCGGCACTCGCGGACAAACGGTGCTTCGCCCAAAGGCCTACGTCGACCTTCAGCCTTTGGGTCTGAGTTGAGGCGAGGAAAAGTCCGACTCGCCTTTCGTCTCCACACTGAGTCCCCCGTCAAGACACGGCCCAGATATGCAAGTCTTTCAGCAAGCCAGTGGCTCTCCAGATCAGGCATACCCAGACCCCCGTTGCGAATACGTTGGATACAGACCTGCCTACGGATCATCGGCCTTGCACCTCCCCAGAGCAATC
Organism: Sepioteuthis lessoniana; assembly: GCA_963585895.1. Taxonomy (NCBI): domain Eukaryota; kingdom Metazoa; phylum Mollusca; class Cephalopoda; order Myopsida; family Loliginidae; genus Sepioteuthis; species Sepioteuthis lessoniana. Next base: position 8,582,018 of record OY757913.1, read on the forward strand.
TGGAGAGGGATCGTTGCAGTGCCAACCGATGTGCCTTAGGCAGAGGAAGTACAGCCAATCGGTAAAGGATCAAGGGGAAGACGTACGCGGCGCACGCCTCCGCCCTGCCCTTTAAGGACAACCTCCTTGAAAGGCAGATTCCCACCTGAGCATTTACCTTAGCATGTACCTCCGACCAATTTCGCTCCAGTTGAAGGTCGGGCCCAAACCACACCCCGAGGATGCGGATGGGTCCTTTACTCCAGCGGAAGGGCCCCGGAAGAGAATTGCTACCCCTCCAAGCACCGAGCCGCAAACCTTCGCTTTTGTCAAGATTGACCTTGGCCCCTGCAATCCGCTCATACTCGACAACCGCCTCTTTCACTGCCTCTATATCCTGGCGGCGGGATACAAAGACTGTGACGTCATCAGCGAACGCGGAAACCCTGGCCGCAAGGCGGCCAACGAATGGGATACCGCGCAGTGCCGGACTTGTCCCCTCATCCCTAAGCCTGCGCAGGAGGGGCTCCAACGCGAGGACATAGAGAAGAGTAGACAGAGAGCAGCCTTGCCGGACCGAACGCTCGATCGCGATCACCCCCGAACGCCTTCCGTTCACCTGCACCACTGCCTGAGGGTTGTGGTACATCATGCTAATCCATCTGCGGAACTCCGGTTTGAATCCAGCAGTCTCCAAAACAGACGCCAAGAACCGATGGTCAACCCTATCGAAGGCCTTGGACTGATCTAAACTGATCAGCGCGGATTCGGTGTCGTCTAGGACCTCGCGAATCAAGTGCAGGCTGTCCTGGATCGATCTTCCCTTCACAGCAAAGGTCTGTTCGGGGCCGATCAGATCGCTAATGACAAGCTGTAAACGATTCGCTAAGACCCGGGCCAAAATCTTTAACTCTGTGTTAAGCAGAGTTATGGGCCTGTAATCATCTAAACCCTCCCAAACATGCCTGCCACCTTTCTTCAGCAATGTGATCACGCCCTTGGTAACGCTACCAGGGATGGCTCCCTGGGCGAACCAATGGTTGAACATATCCGTCAGAATAGGTACAAACATGTGCGACATCCTCAAGTACACTTCGTAGGGCAAACCATCTAGTCCCGGTGACTTGTTGAGGCCGACCTGCTTCAACGCGTCACGGACTTTGCATTCAGTAACCACACCCTCGCAGCTAGCCGCTTCAGCCGCCCCAAGACGGGGGAAGTCGGCGAGATAGCTACGAAACTCCCGGAGCGGGAGATCAGTGCAGCGGGCAAAGCGATCCCGAAAGTGCGCCCGAAAGGCGTCACGTATCTCACGACCCTATCGCAGCAGACGCCCGTCCGGGGTCTTGACAGATGCGATGTACCGATCGGCGAACCTTCGCACTTCTTCACGCGCAGTCGCGTTCGATTTCACAGCTTCGTTGAGAACTCTTTTTAGCCTAGATCTAACTACTGATCCCTTGTAGCGCTCGCTACTCTCACGCTCAAGGTCCCTCCTAACTAGCTCTACACCTAGGGAGTCCCCCCCCAGCCACCGCCCGGGAAAGTCTATCATCTATAGATTTCGCCTCCGCGGTCCTATCTAAGTTGAGCTGTCGACCGTATTTGGTGGCGAAATCTCTAATCCTATGCTTAAGAGAAACCCACTACCTATTCCCGGTAACCGCCCCCACTAACGCCCGCTGAATTAGGGATTCTAGCCGATCCCGGAAGTCCCGTATCTCCAGTAAGGAGGTATTGAACTTCCAGTAGCCGGCCAGACTAGGCCTATTGCTAACCGCAGACTGACTCTAATGAGTTTATGGTCAGTCCACGCTATCAAGTGGAACGTGGGACAACTAACAAAATCAATGTCAGCTCTTCTCACTAACACTCTGTCCAAGTAGGAACCTACTTTGGCAGAAGGCGATCTATCTAGCCACGTCCACATCTCCCGCCCTGGGTGATCAAGACGAAACCTGTCGACGAGACCGTGACGAGTCACGAAGCCGACAAGGCTGCTTTCACACCTTCCCAATCTGTTAGCTCCCCGCCCGACCTTATCTATCTTGGGATCAAGGATCGCATTCCAATCACCCATTAAGACTAGCCGCTTCGTATCGTCCAGGAACGGCGCCAACCGACGAAAAAAGGAAACCCTCTCGGCAGCGATATTGGACGCATAAACCGCAACCAGACGAAACTTGAAACTTTTCACGGCAACATCGGCCACAACCAACCGGCCCCCGTCACCTGCAAAAACAACGTCAACATCAGCATCAAGGCTGCGTCCAACTAGCAAAGAGACCCCAGCGCTGGTGCAGCTGCCGTATGCTGAGAAAACGTTAAAATCGCTTTCCAGCACCCGACAGTCGGCACCGCAGGTGAAGTGAGTCTCCTGCACTGCAGCAACATCTACTCCGAGGTTCTTGAGTTCAGCAAGCAAGCGCGTACACTTGCTTGAATCCCTCAGTCCCCTCACATTCAAACTGGCAAGGTTTAAAGCCATCAATCCGACTTACCTTACTCAGTGTCAACTACGGGCCGGAAATCCTTCGGGGTGAGGATGCCGACGGCCTGACGCAGGGAACCGGTGCCGAGTTCATTGCTAACTCGGTTATCCCTGGTTATTCCACCGACATCTATGGGGAACCGCAACTTTGGGGACCTATAAAGAGAAGGGTGAACCAAGATAGGGACCCTCCCTGCACAAAAGGTAATACATTTCTTTAGTGAGAAGTGCTCCAACTCCGCCAACTTCATGCCTGTATCAGTCTGACAGACCGTACTCAAGAACTTCCACACGCCCTTGGTACGGTCGCCAGCTGACCGGACAAAAGTGGTCACCATGGCTGCACTCCTAAAGTTCGAAGGGTTTGTAATGTTCAAATCATTTATCTTTTCCATGCTGAGCAGCGGCTTTAGCGCCTTCCGGAGCTGGAAGTCCCCAACTGCTTCCAGCTCCACCGAGCACAAAGCCGCTGCCCGCTGTATCTGTCCAATTGAAAGTTTCTCCTCCTGCCGATTTGGTTTCTTTTTTCCGGCAGGGGGGTCAGGTTTTCTTTTAGGTGAGGGAATCGCGGGGAATAGTTCCTGGGATGATATGTCTCTGGGGCTAAGTGTGGGAAGGGATGGGGTTCGAGCTAGGCTCGAGGGTTGTGCCCTTTCTGCCGATTGGGATCTAGGCAGGGGGATTTTTATAAGGGCGATGGTATTTCTGCAGAAAGTGTTCTTGTTGTGGTGAGAGAGGTGAAAGAGGGTCCATTTGTTGGGGAGGAGACTGTAGTGATATTTTTGGAGGGGGGAAAAGTGGTGGAGGTAGTGTTGAAGGCGATGGTAGTGGTAGAGATGGAGGGGGTGACTGTGGTTGTGGTTGTGTTTGGGGGGAAGGGCCTGCCACGGGCTGGCGTTTTTCCGGGCACATTTTTTTGCGGCCCCTTCCCCACTATCCCTCCTCCGTTTCAAATTGGTGTAGGTCTCCATTTCTTCTGTATGGTTTGTTGTTTTTTTCTTTTTCATCTTTTTGGATGCTGGAGATGCTGTGGTTGCTAATGGTACTGGTGCTGTTGATGTCGTTGGGGTTGCTGGTGTTGCTGATGACTTTGGTGTGGTTTTAGGTGCCGGTGTTGCTGATACTTTTGACGTAGTTGTTGCCGGTGTTTTTGGCGATTCCGGCGCTGCTGGTGGTTGGGCCTTGTCTTGTCTCTGAGAAGGGGATGCATTTTGATTTTTTCTCCCTGTTTAGGGGGCCCCTTTTTCTTCCGGTTTACCTCGGTCCAGCCCTCCTGCTCGTTTGTTTTGGGCTGGACCTGACTCGTGCCCTGGGCCTCCGTTTGTTTGCTGATGGTGGTGGTGGTGCTGGTGGTTGCTGAATCTGTTGTTGTTGTTGTGGCTGCTGTGTTTTCATTTTTCTGTGGACAAAATCTGGCAATGTGCCCAATTTGTCTACAAGCCCAGCATCTTGGTCTACGCCCTTCCATCATCACCATCATTTGCCGGTCCCCGCTGATTATAGTCTCGGGGATGGCCTTGAAGCCATCCCTCGTCAGGCACAGCCGGAAGGCGTACTCCCCGTAGGCTGTCCCGGCCGGGGATCTGAGGAGGTTAAATTCCTCTACCTGGCCAAATGCGCTTAGGTAGGCGGCCAAAACCTCCCCAGTGATGACGGCCGGGACGTTTGATACCGTGACGCGCAGCCTACGGGTCCCCCTATACTCCGGCTGTAGCCTGAAGTGTTTGGTGACAATGTTGTTTGCTGCCGCCTTCGCTGCCTGTTCTTCAGTGGGCAGCAGGACATCCCATGTCGCAAAACTTTTACGGCAAAAGTATTGGCATGGGATGCCTGCCTTCCTCACTAGCTCTTCGAAGATGTCTTTGTTGAGCCCCACAAGCTTTTTCGTTTTGAGGTCAGAGACGACCAGCGAGAGGATCCTGGGTGTTAACTTTTCGACCAACTCAGGGATGGGCAGTATCTCATTCCCTTTGAAATATTTGGCGTATCTGCCCACCCTGTCTCTCTCGAAATCAGCAGGTCCCCTCTGCTGGCCCTTCCAAGCTGTGGGGCTCTTTTGGGCCGGCTGTATCGGGCTGTCTTGACTGTTGATGATTTCCTGTGTCTCAGCGGGGACCGGCAATGAAGGCCAGTTTGCCCCTATAAGGCTTTCCTGTGTTGAGTCTTTTTTTGGGTGGGTATCAGAAGTCGTGGACCCCTCCATAAATAAAATTTAACAGAAAAACAAGTCGAACGTATAACAAAGGTTGAACGAAGAACACGTGACGAAAGACAAGTAAATGACAAAAAATTAAATAAGTCAAAACAAGTCAAAATAAAAAAAAACCGTCACTTGCACAAAATAAATTAACTTGGACAAAACAAAACAAGTCTTACTTAACGAATAACAGGTTTAACGATGTTCAACAATTCAATCTGAAAATAACTTTAGCAGAATGGCTAGGAGGCCTATTCTCAGACTAATCTCCGCTACTGCCACAGTGGCAGATGGAACAGCTCATTATGCTGAAAAGGTAGGTGATACCCAACAAATATGATATCATCTTTTATGTTAATTTTAAAATATTTTCGGGTGACCTTTTAATCAATAAAATGCAATTGACCCAACCCTCTCTCGTCTGATGATCCGGTTAGATGAAACCAAGGTAGATTACTTCTGACTCTAGGTGATCGTATATATATATATATACATCATCCATCATCAAGTTCAGCTGATAGCACGAAGTTCCCTGACTTTCTTTTGCCATTTACCCCAATCGTCATTGCTCTTGGTTGGTCCTTTAAACAGCATCTAGTGTCCGCACAAAGAATGATGAATAGAAGTCTTTGCTGGTCTGTCAACACTGATGTATCCATGCGTAGAAACCGATGATAGAACGTCACATGAGTTTTTTCCTGGTTCTTCAACAGTGCCCATCACATCGTGTTCGTCTTATTCGGATGATCTGTGAGATGGGAAGTAGGTGGCCATACAAAGTAAATTTTGTGGCACGCTGCTCCCATGATTTGTTCAAAACGTAGCATCTTCGAGCAGTTTTCAACTAGCTTTTCTCCATGCATTCTGTTAAAGTGAAGGTGGTGCATCCATACAATAGTACTGACATGGTTTCTGCTTGGAGGAATTCCTGTTTTACTTTATCTGAGAGATCAGATTTTCATATGGTCGATAACCAGTCAATACCCTTTCTAATGCGTATGTTGACATCACTTTCAGTAGATGAGATATTACTACCTTGGTATGTGAAATGGTCAACTAATTCCAGACGCTTGTCATCTAATGTCGAGACAGTTCCTTCTTGTTTCAAATACATGAATTCTGTTTTATCTCAGTTCACGAAAAGACCAATGCTTCTCGCTCATTGTCCCATGTTATGCAGCAGACCTTTGGCTTGGGCAGATGTATTTGGAAGAAGTATTAGATCATCTGCTTAGTCTGCATCTATGATATATCCCTGGTCCTGTAACCTGGTTTTTAGTTGGCTAGCCACAGCTCATGTAACGTATCTTAAGTAGGAGGAACCTGGGGGAGTCCATCCCTCTCCAGGTCTACAACTGACTTGAATTCAGAGTCTTCATTCTCCTAAAACAGTTTCTTTACCAAGGTTAGAGTCTTGTCTGCCCTATTATTTAGTCAAAACTGGAGTGAGAATAGTCTGATTCATATCTTTACCAGGGGTATTAGCTCTATATGCAATGCAAACAGTCTCGTTCAGAATTTGAACTCGTGTACCCAAGTATGTTTTCTCAGACGATAACCTTTACGACACACACACACACACACACACACACACACACACACACACACACACACACACACACACACACACAAATATATATATATAATAATGATAATAAATAAATATATACTATATATATATATATATATATTTAATCCATGGAAAATATTGTTCTGCAACCTAATCCATGGATTAAATATATATATAACATGTTTTTTTTATTATCATTATAATTATTATCATAATATATAGTTATTTATTATCATTATTATTATAATAGCTCTATCATAGATAATGAGCAGTCTCCATATTATATGGCACTTAGTTCGACACATAACCACATAGTGATTTACTAACGACCAACACTCTCATAATATATATATATATATATATATATATATATATATATATATATAGAGAGAGAGAGAGGTTGTTTTTTTTTAAAGAAGTTTTAAGCTTCACTCAGAATAATAGTCATACCTGAATGTATTTGTCCTGGTAACACACTAGAAGTTTTTATGAAACGAGAAAAACTAATTTACATTTTCTCTATTTCTCTCTTTCTGTTTTTCTCTAAATCTTTCTCTTTCTCTCTCTCCCTCTCTCTCTCTCTCTCTCTCTGTCTCTCTTACACATACACACATACACACTCACACACACGCACATGTATATATATATATATATATATATATATATATATATATATATATATGCAATTTTGTATTGTTTATATATATATATATATATATATATATATATATATATATATATATATATATAAACAATACAAAATCTTAAATATTTTTTTGGCTCAATAAACATTCAAATGTTCTCATTTTTGCAAAGACTCTTCTTTGTCTCTTTCAGCAAATTTCATCATCTTATGGCTAATTTTTCATCAATTGGTTGGTTAAAGAAGGGAAGTACGTTTTGTGTATTTAACATATATCAACCTACAGCGTAAGCACACACACACACTTATATATATATATATATATATATATAGGTGTGTGTGTGTGTGTGTGTGTGTGTGTGTGTGTGTGTGTGTGTGTGTGTTGTTTGAAATAAAACCTGTCTGATGATAGTGTTTGTTTTAAACGTATCAACCTGTCAGTCACAGAAAATAACGTAACTGTGTGGCAACAATACTTCACTATATATATATATATATATATATAATGATATTCATTCTACCAGAAATGAATTTATAATGACACCAAAGAAATGATTTTTTTTTATTCTTATATAAAAAGAAGTGTATATATATATATATATATATATATATATATATATATATATATAAAGTCCTGCTGAGAGTATAAAGTTACCTGACTCTTTCTCGCCATATATCCCTATCACTTACCTCTCCTGGCAGGTTTTCTAGACTGCATCCTATGTATGTAACTTTTTATTGGTCGGCCAACACTTGTATGTCCATATGTTGGAATCCGTTAGAGAAAGTAGCCCTCTTCCCCGGCAGTGCCCCGCAAGTATTGTTCCTCTTTCTTGATCGTCTTGAATGGTTTTTGAGATGGGAGTTTAGTCACTGTACAGCTGCAGTTTTGAGGGGTGCTGCTTCCAGGATTTGTTCGAAATTGCATTTTTGCGTAGTTCTAGCATTTTACGCAACCGTCAGACTAAAATAAATAGATAAACGATGAAATAACAACTGTTAAATCGTGAAAACAAAAAGGTTTTGAGACTCAATTTTAGCGTTACATATGTCTGCGTTCTTAATCTCTGCCCTCTCGTATTCTAACTAGATCAGGAAATTAGGATATACGGAGCTTAAAATATAATTAAGCTAAATCTGACAAATAGATTAGAAAAGAAAACAATCGCTAATCCTGGTTTCCTAATTTTAACTAATCCCCATCTGGTCCGATTTTTTCTTCTTTTACCAATTTAAACATCCTGCTTGCGTACCCCTTGATTGTATCCCCTGCAAAAGGGTAAGACGTCCCTTAACAAAAAAAGGGGTCCTGGGTATGGCACTAAATTGTATCCAATTCTGAAACTCTAGGGAGTATGGAGTATCCTTTCATTGCCATTAATCTCAGCTCCACTCTGAGCTGGAGTGGTTGTACCTCTTAGGATCCGGCATATGGGTCAAATAGATGTTGTTGCGAATTATTTGTATTAGATAAAAATACTTGAAACTATATAAGCATGTGCAAAAAATCTCAAGAAACTACACAAAAATATAAGTATAAAAGTACGCAATTTCCCAATCTCTTGGCATAAAATAACCCTTGATAAGTTGACGGGCTTTTTGAACCAATCATTTAATCAATCATTTTACCAGTCAAAATAGATCGATTTTATTTACCAACAGCAAAAATATTAATTAACAATATATTAAAAGATAACTAATTTGAATGTTTGTTTTTTTTGGTGTTGCATGTACATGCAAACGATTTCATCCAAGACATTTTTATCAACACTATTTTAGTCTATTGTCTTTAATTGGAAGCATTTTGAGATGAGGCTTCTTAATTTGAGAATTATTTTTTTTATTTATTGCGGACTTTTTGTCCTCATCTTGGTAGGTTTTGTGTTGTTTCTTCTTTCACTACGTTTCGGCCAAATTTCGCCGATAGACAACAACTATGGAAGGCAGTAATTACTGGGGATATGGTTACAAGACTCAGCACTCCTATCCGAGGTCGCGGTTAAATCACCTGAAGAAGACCAGAGGTGAAATTTGGCCGAAACGTAGTGAAAGAAGAAACAACACAAAAACTACCAAGATGATGACAAAAAATCCGTTATAAATAAAAAAAATTATTTTAGTCTATAAATGTCTTTCATTAAAATTGTATATTTTGTTGAAGGTTTTGAATAATATCTGTGTTAAAACGTTGGGGATAAAATTTGTCGAGAAATATAGTTTTCTCTCAAAAATCCCGAAAAAAGAATGGATGCATATGACATATCAACATATTCTATTACCGGAACAAAACTAAATATTGCCCAGTCGGCTAGTGCTGTAGAATACGCCAACTGCACTTCTGCAGAGAGGTAAGACCCCCCCCCCTCGAACGAGTGTCCTGATATGACACTAAACAATCTGATGGTTGAGGTTCCAGTAATGTTGAAGCTTTGGGAAATGCGGAGTACCCCTTCGTTGCCATCCCTCCCAGGTTAACTCTGACCCAGAGTGTTTGCACCTGATAAGGTCCCATATATGGGTAAAAAAGAACTAAGCTTCATACTTATGCTAAACATAATTACTTGAAAACTGTTTTTAAATTTAAACTGCGTACTTATGGCAAACTGAACCGCTTGAAATAGAACTGTTTTAGCATTGAAACTAACTTATGCTAAACTAAATTATTTGAAATAGAACTGTTTTGACATTTAACAGTGTGAGGACAAACTATACTTATACTAAACTGAATTTTTTATAATTAGAACTGTTTGACTAAAATGAATGGCTTGAAATAGAAATGATTTTGACAATTAAACCGTGTACTCCTGCTAAACTGAATTGTTTGAAATAGAAGTGGTTATTTGTATAAAAATGGATTTGGCATTAAATAATCTACAAAGGTTGATATGTCGTAAAACACAAACAACCAACCGAACAAAACTGAATAGAAAAGAGAATACATCAAAAAAGCAAATATAAAAGATGTATGGAGTCGTGAAGGTTTGTGAGAGATTTACATTTGAGAAGTGTACTTCAATGTTTGTTTTATGAAATTACTAGACTTGCCTGTAAGTTAGTCAATTTCGAGGATTATGTGCAGGGAACTATTTCTTTAGGGTCATGTTCAATGCAATACAAGATTCTTTGGAAATAAAATATCCTTAAGAGAGGCATGAAACGGTACTGATATCAATGCCATTCATTGAACAAAGCAAATGATATCTGAGCACATATTTCTTTTATACTTGGCTCTATTACAATGGCAATGCCATCTTGCGGTCATTGATTAAAATTCTTTGACAGATCAGGAAGGTCATTATGCAAATAACATTGATAGAAGGCAAGCCTAAGACTTCAAGGATGCAATCATCATCACCATCTATAAGAAGAAAGAAGAAAAATCAGTACTTGAATTATTTCTGATTTACTCTCAGTCGCTAGGAAGATTCTTATCAGGTTTATGCTCAATAGACTTGTTTCTATCATTACTGAGGACAACTTTGTTAAGAGCTAGTCTGGCTTTCCGGCAAAACGCAAAACTACTGATATAGTCTTTGTACTACGCTATATTTAAGAAAAATACCAGCAACAAAGCAGTGCTGTATACTACATTGACCAAAGTGTTTGACACAGTGAGCTGGATTGGGCTTTAGAGGACCCGGGAAAATTGGGCAGTCTCCCCAAGTTTCTCACAATATTCACCTAACTCCTTGAAGACAAGCTCGGCCTGGTAAGACACAATAACGACCTATCACGACTATTCCAGATTTCTTTGTACTTGCTCACACCTAGTTCTCTGTATTTCACAGCACTAAGTTGAAACAGGCAATGAAAAATATGGACGACAAGTATGAAGTAAATATATATTTATCTACATAGGTCTTGAGGTAAGCCAAGAGAAGACAGAGGTTTTCCACCAACTATTATCCTCCCACTAGCTACATTGGGCAGACGGAGTTCAAAAGAGTTCAAAAGTTCACCTTGATTGCGTGATATCCTCTGACGCTATTATTTACAAAGAGATAGACAACCGACTTCTTCGATAATGAGGGAAATTATGTAATAAAATGAACAAAAAAATAATGTAGTATACTTATTTTTTCTTTTCATCTCTGATTATTTTACCTTTGTTTAGGGTTTTTCACACCAACGTTAGCTGATGGTTTTTTTACTGGAGTTTCAATAACAGAAAGTATTCTCAAGTCTTCATGACTCTTTTCAGTATGCTGACCGATTATTATTATTATTATTATTATTATTATTTTACAATTTTGAGGGTTTTTCACACCAGTGTTAGTTAAGAGTTTCTCATTGGAGTTTGAGTGAAAGCAAGTCTCGTCAAGTCTCCATGACTCTTCTCAATATTCTGGCCGATCTTAATGCTGTCGTTTGGATGGTCTCGGCTCGTTCTCTTATTTCCAAATCATCCAGTCCTTTTACTAATCTTTAAGTGACTGTACCGAGCGCACCAATAACAATTGGTATCACAGTCACTTTCATGTTCCATAGTTATTTCAGCTCTCTAGCAAGGTCTAGGTACTTATCTTTCTTTTCGCGATTATTATAATTTTTAATATTTTCTCCTGAGTAGTAATAGGTGGTTTTCATTGGAGGTCAAGTGACCACAAATATTCTCAACTCACCAGAACTCTTCTCAATATTCTAACCCATCTCAATTCTGCTGTAATTTAGACGGTCTAATTTTTCAATCGGATTTACTTGCACAGTTCTCAGTGGATTACGTTCCTCTGTGATGTCATGTCTGAACTTTTCCTCTTCCTTTGTTAGTTTTTTTTTCCATTTTCTTATGAGAACTGTTTATTATTATTTTACTCTTTTGAGAGTTTTTCACACCAGCGTTAGCTGATAGTTTCTCACGTGAGTATGACTGACAGCAAGTCTCCTCAGGTCTCCAGGACTCTTCTCAGTACTTTTTCTTTCATTTCTGCTTGTTTGATGGTGTCCGCTTCCACTATTCCCAAGTACTTGTTGTTTTCCTTTTCTCTGAGCGTTCCAATTCTTTCTTGATTTGGCAGTTCTATTATTATTATTAAGACTATGATCTAAGATATAAATATGAAGGAAACGGCTGGCAGTGTGATATATTTCCCATCGAAGTTGGATGCTGTGGTTTTGTACGCACTTCCACTAAAGGAAAAAAAAACAAAAAACAAAAAAAACAAAAAACAAAGCCAAAAACGAAAAACAAAAAAAAAAACCGTTCTGTGTTTTCAATAGGTATCTTATAGAGAAGGAATTATATGTGATTGGGTGTGGCTAGCATATTGCAAGACACCCGATTGAACAGTTTCAACTGAATGATGTTATTGTAAGTTACTGCTGAGCGCTCTAGGATGATCCAATTCCGAAAGTATACGTAACCTTAGCGCTATCATTGGATGATAACCTCGGTAGAATAGCTACTGTTTTTGCAGTATATATATATATATATATATATATGTGTGTGTGTGTGTGTGTGTGTATGTGTGTGTGTGTGTGTGTGAGACTTTGTGCAAGAATTATACCTTTAGAAATAAAGTGCAGTTGAAATACACTAACGTATTTATCATTACATAAATAAACAGTCCCGATACGAAATTGCTCATTGCGCATATGTTGGCTAAGCAAGCCATTGAAAGTAAACTCAACCCTCTTCAAGAGAAACAAAAAAGTGTTTCCCTCATAAAATCTCAAGCTAGTTAGAAGGAAAGTAGACTTTAATATCAAATTTTCATAGAGTTTAAACCTCGTTTCCATAGAGTTAAAACCTCGTTTCCATAAAGTTAAAACCTCGTTTCCATAAAGTTAAAACCTTGTTTCCATAGAGGTTAAACCTCGTTTCCATAAAGTTAAAACCTTGTTTCCATTGAGGTTAAACCTCGTTTCCATCAAGTTAAAACCTCGTTTCCATAGAGTTAAAAGAATGTCTGTTACTGAAATCATTCAATCAGTTTGATTTTCTCAATCTTCCCTGGACATATTTTTATCTTTTACAAAAAACAAACAATAACAAAAAAAAATCGTTAAGATTTTATTTTTAAACAAGTCTACCAGAGAAAAAGTGAGATGAGAGAGATTAAAAACTAGAAGCACATGTTTCTTCCATCTAAATAGAAAGAGTCTTGTTATCGCAAGCCATTGATAGGGTTCCAAGTGCAATGGGAAATCTAAGATTGGACGTTACCATATGAATTGTTACTTTAAAAATATTTGTGTAATGTTGGAGTCAAACAAATGTTACTAACTTTTACAACGATTAGGTTGGCACAAGGGCAGAAAATAACTGAACTAAAAATGATCAGCTAAGGATTATACCGCATAATGTAGCCCAGTCAATAAAAGAAGTTAAAGAACCCCCCTAAAAAAATAATGGGAGAAAATATAGTAGAAACTGAAATTGATTGAATCGAATAAATGATTTTGCAAAATTTTCCACATCTTTTTAAATTGGTCTATATTTTTGCTGTCATCATTAAGGGTTTTCGGACTATTGTCTTTATCTTTATTGTTATTTCCACAACGTTTCGGCCGATATGTCTTTGACCTTCTTCTAGTGTTTGTCGAACTCGGGGACCTACACAGAACTTTGAACTACAACCTTTATTGAATCCACGGGAGTCGCCTGTTCTGATTCCGTTAGCCATAACCGGGTATAATTGTTATGTATTCCTGTATTGTTACTCCGTGTAGGTTCCCGAGTTTGACAAACACCTGAAGAAGACCGGAGGACATATCGGCTGAAACTTGGTGGAAATAACAATAAAGATGAAGACAATAGTCCGAAAACCCTTAATGATAAAATCATCCAGCCTTGTCTCAGAAATTTAAATAACAAACACCTGAAGAAGACCAGAGGACATATCGACCGAAACGTTGTGGAAATAACAATAAAGATGAAGACAATAGTCCGAAAACCCTTAATGATAAAATCATCAAGCTTCCTCTCAGGAATGTTTGGCAACTAATTTTTGTTGTCAGTTTCTTTCTTATACATAAACAATGCTTCTCAAAAGTATTTGAACAAACAGAAAACTTACTTTTAATCGCCTGGTTTTTAGGATTAAAATCAGGAAAATTACATAAGAAGAGAGGGGTTTGTTTGTTTAATGGGATACCAAACTTTGTGGGTTATTTAATGTCAAATCTATCCTCGTAGAAGAACAGTGGCGGTGCTATTTCACCCCTATCTCAGGGAATGGTATTTGCCCGAAGGTGAACGAAATAACGCGACTGGAGTTTGAACTCACTTACTTCATTGCCGCAGTCCAGCACATCAACCATTACACCCCGATACAAGAATAGAGTACTGTTTTATTGCCATCGATGTAACAAGCAATATATATATATATATATATATATATATAATCATGCTTACTGGTCCTAAATTTCTGAAAACAGTTCTTCCTTTTCTTTTATAAAACAGAACTAATTTTTAAAATAAAAAATTCTATTCTTCTAAAATCTCGTTTAAAAGATTGAAAAAAAAATGAACTCACACAGCTATACAAGAGTTTTATAACGAGTAAGTTAATCTGAGACCCGCCTGCTCAAAATCGTGAATGGACCCGGCAATCGTAGAAATAAAGAGATTTTGAGTTTGTTCAAATACTTTTAAGAATTACTTACTATAGGCCAATGCTCATAAGTGCCATATCTATATTGTTTTGTTATTAAACATTTAGCCATATACAAGCACACTTAATTTTTAGCGCATCAATATTTTCGAGGCCCTAAAGGGCGTCTATTTGAAAAAATAAAAAATAAAAATAAGCAAACCAAAAATAAGTGAATATCTTACATTTAGGATGAATTTGAAGACTGATTTTTGCTTCGGATTGATTTCTTTGTCGAATGGCATATCAATATTTGTGGGTTATTTAATGCCAAAACCACCTTTGTAGAAGATAGTGGTTCTATTTAACTCATAGCTGAAGGGATACGAGGTTTTGTACATTTCCCAAGCGTAATAATCTGAAAGTAATCGTAATAACACAACTGGGGTTTGAACTCGCTTATTTTGATATCACACGTCAGCACGTTAGCCACTACACAACGAGGACTTCCCCGACGGACTACTTTGATTGGAAACAACTGTTTCAACTATGTAGACCACTCTGTCTATTTCTTATTATCTGGTAAGGTATAAATATAAACAAACGGCATCTACTACTTAATGCCTTATAATTCCCGAGCTGACGTTGTTCTCTTCTTGGCTGAGCGGTATGATACTATGTCTAACGTAAAATTAGGCGGGTTTCGATCTTAGCTTCAAGAGTGCTACGTGTCTAGCAACACTGAAGAGTTGTGAAACTACGAAGTAGTCTCTTTGTGTATGACTATATTGAAGTAATTGATGATTATCACTAGCTCATTTAGTGAGTAAATGGTGGACCAAATTTTGCTGTAGAGTGCTCAATATCAATGATAGAGCTGTTATCTATATATAGGATTACATATATACATTAGTGTATATATATTTAATATATTATACGGTGGTATCTGTATCAATACGCTTTGTTAAGTTCAAGAGGTGCAAACATACAATAGTACTGACTGGGCTTCAGCTTGGAAGAATTTCCGTTTAGTGTTTATCTGAGATCAGATTTTGAAACGATCATTAATTTTGTCAATAGCTTTACCTATGCATATATGTTAACGTTTCTTTCAGTGGATAAAAAATCTTGCTGTCGAAATAGTTCAAAATTGACAAATGAATAGCATAAATAGAAAGGCAGGTATTAATTCTATATAAAAATAAGTTTGTTTTGAAAAAAAAGAAAAATGAAGGAAGCTTAAAAAATAAAGAAGGAAAGGTTTGCAGTTTTTTTTTTATCGATACCTCCAGGAATAATAGTTATAACAAAAAGGTTACATCATCGATATATTTCAGCAAGTTTGGGATCAAGAATATCAAAATATCTCAGATCATTTAATTATCTCACCATAAAACTAACCTAGTTGCCGTCATTAAGTGTAAACATAAATAAATAAGTAAAATAAAGAATAAAAAACAAGATTATTCCGAGGCTTTTAATAGACGCCCTAAGTTTAACTGTCTAAAATTTTATACGTTAGAACTTCCGGTGACTCAGGTTGTATTTTTTAACATGAAAACACGTCTCTTCCCGTGAGACTTTGTTCCAAATGGTACCCAAATGAAATGTCAAAGTGTCTAAAGAAGGCGGAGATGGAGACACTTTTTACCGCCTTTCCTCCATGACCCACGGAAACGATTAGTTTGCTAACATTTCTAAAAACTCAACTTTTCTTAAATTTTTCATTGTTTCTTTTTTTTTAAGAATGACGAAAAATCCCACGTATAAAAATGTGTATGTTATTCTGTTAAGTTGAAGATACCATTGCCATCGATTTGATTTCTGTCAAGACCTTTATACTAATCATAGCTCGTAACATTCTTATGCAATTCCCGTCTGGCTTTTTCTGTATACGCTAAAAGCTCAGTCGGTTGAGGCTGTAACATACACCGACTGCATCTCTACAAAGGGGTAAGACCCCCCACCGCCAACGGGTGTCCTAGATATGACACTAAACAATCTGAGTGTGAGTTTCCAGTGATACTGGAGCCTTCGGGTATGCAGAGTACTCCGATCATTGCCATCGCTCCCAGGTCCACTCTTGCCCAGAGTGGTAGCACCTGATAGGGTCTTACTATGGGTCGAATAGAAGTAACTGCATACATATGCTAAACTGAATTATTTAGAATAGAACTGTTTATTTGTATAAAAATTGATTTGGCATTAAATAACCTACAAGGGTTGATATGCCATAAAACACAAACAAACAAAGAAAAATCTATACGCTAAGTCAATGTCCATGTGGTGCATCCATATTGTAGTATTGACACGACCACTGCTTGGAAAAACTGCATGTTATTTCATCGGATAAGAAACAAATCATGGGAACAACATCCAACAAAACAGCAGCTGTACGGCCACGAACCTCCTATCTCTAAAACCACCTAAATAAGACGGACATGACATTCGGGACACTTCAGTAGAAGTAAGAACGACTCATAAGCGACGTTTTCTAATGAACTTCTTCACACGGACGGGCAAGTGTTAGACGACCAGCTAGAATTTATCTCCAGCAGTTCTGTACGGGCACAGAATATCGTCTTGAAGATCTGCCGGAAGCGATGGACGATAGAGACGAATGGCGAGAGAGAGAGTCAGGGAAATCCGTACTAGCAGCACGACGCGATGATGATGATAATGATGATGATTTATCATCCCTAAAAAATTCACTGGTTTAGTGAATTTCTTTACAGCAATGAGTTTTCGACTGAAATTATCGATTAGCTCATCGCGTACACATTGTGAATTTATTTGTCTTCTAGGTTTCGCTTAGTTTATTTATTTCCTGGCATATCAGCCTTCGTGGGTTATTTAATACCGAAGTCAACCTTGTAGCAGAACAACAGTGATACTATTTAACCCATAGTTTGGCGGGGTGGGGGGTTCATACCTTTCCGAAAATGAACGTTATAACGCAACTGTAGATTGAATTTGATTACTCCAAACGTTCAGTTGAGCACCTTAATCACTACAACTTGAGGACTTCCCAAATAATAATTATTAGTAACTTGAAACCATTTAATTGCTTGCAAATTATTGGTGTAAGATAAGAATACTTGCAACCATATAACTATGCGCAATCAAATAATTATTATTAAATGGGAAGAGCTAAGTTAAAAAAAAACAAAAAAAAAAAACAAAAACAAACAATTAAATGAATAAATAATAAAACTAACCGGACCAAACCAATGATTATTAGAATTTAACTCTTCCTAGCATTAATTATTCTGTTTAATAATGATAATAAAGCAATGCTTAATTATAATCATTTGTTTGCATACGGGATATGATATCAGGTAATCCGATCTAATACAAATAATTTTCAAATAGAATTATTTGACTCATCGATGGGACCCTGGAAGGTACTACAATTCCGTATCAGAGTGGAACTGGGAGTAATGGCAATAAAGGAGTTCTCTACATTTCCAAGATCTCCAGAACTCAAGCCTCACCATTAGATGCCGTTTAGAGTCATAATCAGGACACCACTTTTGGAGAGGAGGTTTTATCCCTCTGCAGGGGATACAGTCAGCCTGACTGGATGAGCGAAGGAATTGAATTATTTTGAATAGAAATTATCAAAAAGACGTTCGCATCTTTTTGAAAATCCTAGAATAAACTTTCCTAACTGTTAATCTTGTAAAAAAATACAAAAAACCCATTGTAAATTTTTTTTAAATTGCATCTTGGAAGCAACAGAATTGGAATTAATTGAAAAAAAGGATTGATTTTGGTTTTAACATTTGATTTTAGCGTTTTTAAGTAAAAGATTGTAAAGTGTTCTGTGGGTACATTTAAAAAAGAAAGAAAGAAAGAGGGGTGAGATCTCCGACGTTTTTTGTTTTAAACTTTAAAGAAAGAAAAAAAATTAAGTAAACAAGAAAGAAGGAAAAAAAAAGAATCATGTGATTTGTAGATTGCTGTATCAAAAGAAAAAAGAAAAGAAAGTAGACCAGGTGTCAAGTCAGCAGTCGTAACAGCAGGATGACTTGAGAAATAAAGAAAGAAAGAACGTAAGGTGATTTCTATGTCGTTTTTGTTGTAATCTTTAAAGAAAGAAAAAAATTAGTGAAAAAGAAAGAACGAAATAAAAGAAAGGAAGAAAGAACTGAAAGTGAGATTTCAGACGTTTTTGTTGTAATCTTTAAAGAAAGAAAATGACTAGGGAAAGAAAGAAAGAAAGAAAGAAAGAAAGAAAGAAAGAAAGAAAAAAAAGAAAGATAAAAAAGATATTTCATATAAAATTCAACCCTCGTTATTCACGGGTGTATTCTAGTTCGAAATAACAAAAATATGTTATCGCCCATAAACAAGTTCACTCAACCATTTTTTTTTAATAAAAAGTTAATTTCCTTCTAAACCAGACATCAGAATTTTCATCATTTCTTGTAGGACATTAAACTCAAAAAACCCCAATGTTATTAGATACTATTTATTACCAAACTCTACAACATTAGGAGACACTTGTGGTGTAGCTGACATTGCCGTAAGAAGTGCATTCAGCTTCAAAGCTTCGAGTTCAAAACCTGGACCAGGCTGTTTGTATTTCACATGGCGCTTATATCCTTGGGGAAGGTATGAATTCAACAACCCTCCATCCAGCCACTGTTAAACAGTAGGACAGACTTGGCTCTTTATCTTTGGTAGGGCAACCTGTCTTGAATTCAAACCTGTTTAAGACCTGAATAGGGAGGGGTACTACCTGTCTATTTTTATCCAAAAGACACCCTACATGGCTCGTGCCTCCACGGCCAAACCAGGTTACAGGAGAAAAAGAGATGATGATGATGACAGTTTTTAAAAAAATATGAATGTCTAACAATCCCAAAATAAGTCAGCTCAGTCGACTGGGACAGTAGAATACACCGACTGCATCTCTGCAGAGGGTTAAGACCCTTCCCCTGTCAATGAGTGTCCTGGATATGACACTAAACTATTTAGTGGTCAGACTTCAGTAATACTGGAGCTTTGGGGAATACGGAGTACCCTTTCATCGCCATTGCTTCCTGGTCTACTCTGGTCTGGAGTTGTAGCTCTTGATAGGGTACTTTCTATAGGCCAAATAGATCTGTTTAACATTTAAACTGAGAGCAAACAAATGACATGATAAATTGAATAGTTAGAAATAGAAACGTTTGACGATTTTAACTGTGTATAAACAAATGGTTTATGTTTAATTGAAATGTTTGTGATACTTAACAGTACGTGGAAACATTTAACACAGTCCAAATGAATGAGTAATGTTGAATTGAATTATTACAGTTGAATAGCAATATTTGAAACTCTTAAACTGTGTGCCCAAATTGATGGTTTGGTTTGGTTCGTTGGGTTTTATGGCATATCAACCTTTGTAGGTTATTTAACGCCAAATCCATTTTTATGTAAATAATCAGTTCTATTTAAAACAATTCAGTTTAGCATGAGTACACAGTTTAATTGTCAAAAACATTTTAAGCTATTCAGTTTAATTAAACAATTCAGTTTATCATAAGTATGCCGTTAGTTCTATTTAACCCATAGATAGGACCCTATCAGGTGCTACCACTGCGGGCCAGAGTGGACCTGGGAGCGATGACAATAAAGGGGTACTCTGCATTCCCCAAAGCTCCAGGATTTCTGGAACCTCACCATCAGATTGTTTAGTGTCATATCCAGGACATTCATTTGGGGGGGGTCTTACCCCTCTGGAGAGAAGCAGTCGGTGTATTCTACAGCCCCATCCGACTGGGCAAGCCCAAATTGAATTGTTGGTATAACATAGCAATACTTGGAACTATTTAACTGTGTGCAAACAAATGAATAATATTGAATAGAATTATAAGTGTTAAATAGCAATAATCGAAACTATTTAACAGAGTTGAAACAATAGCAATACTAGAGTGCGAACAATTTAGTTCTACGTCTTAAAAATGAAATTACCGACGAACGAATCTTTTACATATTATGTATATTTATTTAACTGTGTGCAAACAAATGACTGATATTAAATAGTTATGGGTTACATAGCTATACTTGAACTGCTTGCAAAAACATGAACTCAGGCTCATTTAAAAATTTTATTAACAAAATGTGTTTACAGATCATATATATTTAATATATATGTATAAAGAGGATTTGGCATGAAATAACCAACAATGGCTGATATGCCATAAAACCCAACCAAACCAAAAATAAGAACACCTCTCAATGCGATATATCTTTGATTACAGAGTTTTAGTCCTGTGGAGTTTGGTAATCACTAGCATCTAATAATATCCGTTTTAGTATATAATGTTTTACAAAAAATAATAAAATTATGGAATCTTTGGTTTCGAAAAAAATGAATTTTTATTTTAAAAATTCTCAATTTTTTATGGGTGATACATTAGATTTTTAAAGTTATAGTTACTGAACGAGACAAAGTCGAAATTCAGGTGGGAAGGGGAAATACTCGTCTTCGCAATTCTATTCCACTCTTTTTTATTTTCTCGTTCTTTCGGGGATGTTAGAATATGCCGACTGTAATCCCCAGTAAAAGCTTAAGACTCTCCCACCATAAAAGGGGTGCCCTAGGTATGATACTAAATCGCATCTGATGGTGAGGCACACATTCTGGAGATCTGGAGAGTAGTCGTTTATTGCCATTACTCCCATGTCCACTCTTACTCAGAATGGTCGTATTTGTTAGGGCCCCGTCTATTGGTCAAATAGACCTGTTTAAAATTATTCTTATTCGATCGGAATACCCGAAAACATATAACTGTAAATTATTTTTATTAAGAATAATTACTTGAAAATACAATTATACTGAGGATAATTATTCGTTACCAAAGATTATATATCGTGAGTTACAACTCCTATCACGCAATTACGTTCCATTTCGGACTAATTCCCTTGGGAAAGGTATGAGTTCTCTGATCCCCTCCCCAGCAACTGGTAAAATAATACCACTACAAGGATAACTTTGGCATTAAATAACCCACGAAGGCTGATATTCCATCAAATAAACAAACTAAATCAAATAACTTCATGGAAAGAAATAACGATTATTACATTGAAATAAATACTTGAATTCATATAATCATTAGTATTTGATAGGAATACTTGAAACCATATAATTATTAGTATTAGATAGGAATACCTGAAACCATATAATTATTAGTATTAGATGGGAATACTTGAAACCATATGATTATTAGTATTAGATGGGAATACTCGAAACCATATAATTATTAGTATTAGATAGGAATACCTGAAACCATATAATTATTAGTATTAGATAGGATTACTTGAAACCATATAATTATTAGTATTAGATAGGATTACTTGAAACCATATAATTATTAGTATTAGATGGGAATACTTGAAACCATATGATTATTAGTATTAGATAGGAATACTTGAAACCATATAATTATTAGTATTAGATAGGAATACTCGAAACCATATAATTATTAGTATTAGATGGGAATACTTGAAACCATATGATTATTAGTATTAGATAGGAATACCTGAAATCATATAATTATTAGTATTAGATAGGAATACTCGAAACCATATAATTATTAGTATTAGATGGGAATACTTGAAACCATATGATTATTAGTATTAGATAGGAATACTTGAAACCATATAATTATTAGTATTAGATAGGAATACCTGAAACCATATAATTATTAGTATTAGATAGGAATACTCGAAACCATATAATTATTAGTATTAGATAGGAATACTTGAAACCATATAATTATTAGTATTAGATAGGAATACTTGAAACCATATAATTATTAGTATTAGATAGGAATACTCGAAACCATATAATTATTAGTATTAGATGGGAATACTTGAAACCATATGATTATTAGTATTAGATAGGAATACTTGAAACCATATAATTATTCGTATTAGATAGGAATACTTGAAACCATATAATTATTCGTATTAGATAGGAATACTTGAAACCATATAACTGTGTGTAAATTATTTATATTAGGGATATTTGATATCATATAAATGTGTGTAAAAAACTTGAGAAACAACAACACAAAAATGTAAATATAGATGTGTAATGAACGTAATTCTTTAACATCTAGGTATAAGATAATCCTAGACAGGTTGGTGTGCCATTAAAATCAATCGATCAATCAACCAATCAATCATTTATTTCCATTTGTGAACCATTCATAGCAAAAAGTTTCCATTCATAAATTTGCTATTTTTTTTTCATACACCCCGTTTACTATAATATTTTCATACACCCCGTTTACCAAAATATTTATTTTGCCTAGAGAACCAATACTAATTCCCGTGAAATTTAGTGATATATTTTCCATAAAGGAAAAGAAATGCCTGACTTAAACATGAAATAATATCGGACCACCTGACGGACACTGAACAGACTTGGAAGTAACTTAAATCCTGATGCCAAATAAAATCCAAAAATAGAAATAAAAATCCTACAAATAGGACATAACCAGAAAGAATGTATTTACAGATTCAACTCAAAGCGAAAAATGAGAGAAGGAAGTCAATAATCTTTCTCGTTCCAATCCACTCTTAATCCCTTCAATTTGTGACCCATTCCCATTGCTTTTAATTTTACTCATCAAAAGAACTCGTTTTTTCCCTTTTTATCCTTCTTATTTATTTTATGGACATACACGATTACGATACGAATAAAAAGACAACATGAACGTATCTGTTCTGATGTTATCCCCTGTCATCATCTCAGATAAATAATAGACTATTCGTTTTTATTGCGAGGAAAGAAAAGGAAGAAGAAAACGCTACACGTCAAAGAAAGAAAGAAAGAAAGAAAGGTTTTGGTTTGGTTTCTTTGTTTAATGGCATATCTACCTTTGTAGGTTATTTAATGCCAAAGCCTTTCTCCGAGAAAAACAGTAGTGGTACTATTTAACCCACAGATGGGAGGATAAGGAGGTTCATACCTTTCCCAAGGGTATTTGCCCGAAAGTAAACGTAATAGCTCAACTGGAGTACGACCTCGCGTTCTACGATTCAGCAGTCCATCACTTTAATCATTACACCACGAGGACACCCCAGAAAGAAAAAAAGAAAGAAAGAAAGAAGAGAGAAAGGAAAGTGACAACTTGGTATATTGGACAATTAATGGAATAGAAGGAAGGAACAAGGTTTGGATTGGGTTCTTTTTTTAATGGCATATCAACCTTTGTGG
Source organism: Sepioteuthis lessoniana (assembly GCA_963585895.1). Classification (NCBI taxonomy): domain Eukaryota; kingdom Metazoa; phylum Mollusca; class Cephalopoda; order Myopsida; family Loliginidae; genus Sepioteuthis; species Sepioteuthis lessoniana. The sequence goes on from OY757913.1 coordinate 8,605,647, forward strand.
GCAATATAATACCAAAGCCACCCTTATAGAAGAACCACAGTGATACTATTTTACCCATAGCTGGAGGAAATAAGGAGCTTCATACCTTTTCTAAAGGCATTATTCTGAAAGTGAACTAATAGTGCGACTGGAGTTCGAACTCACAACCATGTTGGTCCTGCATGTAAGCCCCTGCACTATGGGGACTCCTCCAACGAAAGAAAGAGAGAGAAAAGGAAAGGAATGGAAGATATATAGAGAAAAACATTGGTTGGTTTGTTGGATTTAATGGCATATCAACCTCTATAGGTTATTTAATGCCAGAGCCTTTTTCACATATATTATATATATGATTTGTAAATGCCATGTTTAGGTTGGTGATAGTTGGGTTTTATGGCAAATTGACCTCTTAAGGGTCATTGAGTGTTAAATTCTGATATGTGTGTGTGTGTGTGTATATAAACGTCAAAGCTTTTTGTTTGTATAAACTTGATGGTCGAAGGTATTGGTAACATAGTCTATATCTTTAATAGGAGGCCAATTGTTTTTAAGAAGTTGATTATGTTCTTGAGGGTGTTTTTTTTAGTAGTTCCTTCATGCTGTTCGCCTTATAAAACTTTTTCCAGGTGTGGTTGAGTTTTGTGCATTCTATCAAAATGTGCTTAATTGAGTATTGGTTTCCACATGGACATTTTGGGGGTGGTTCTTCTTTAAGAATGAAGGAGTGAGTCAGTCGAGTGTGTCCAATGAGTAGTCGAGTAAGGGTAGTTTCTTCTCTTCTGGTATTATTAGGATCCAGCTTCCTTTCTTTTAAAATTGGTTGTATTTGAAAGAGCTTGTTGTGGGGATTTTCATCCGATAATTGTTGCCATTTTTTGGTTACTATTTGTTTGATTTTAGGTTTGAGGTCAGTATATTGAGTTTTAATGTTTTTATCGAGAGAAAAACAGATTGAGTGATTGATTCTACTGGCATATCAACTCGTCTAGGGTTATTTTATACCTTGATGTGAAGGAATTGCGTTCATTGTACATTTATATCTATATTTTTGTGCTGTTTCAAAAGATTTTTTTAACACAATTATATGAAGTCAAACATGGGGTGGGGTTTTAACGGCTACTACCACTCCGGGTGAGAGTGAATCTGGGAGTAATGGTAATGAAGGCGTACTCCAACAAGAACTCCCAAACTGGAGCTTGATCATCAGATGCTGTTTAGTATCATATCAAGGTCAATCATTTTCCCATGTGTATATGGGGGGGGTCTTACGCCTCTACAGGAGATACAGACGGCATGTTTTAAGCCCCACTGACAGGCCGACCGAAGACATTGAATTGTTGTTAATATAATTTGTCAAAAAGACCTAAGAATCTTTTTGAAAATCCGCGTATAAAATTTCCCCATTGTCAATTTTGAAAAACAAAATCGAAAATAAATAAAAATAAAAATAGAAATAAATGAATTAGTAAATAAAAATTTAAAAAAATACAAGAAATCCATTGTTTACAAAATGGCATCTTGAAAGGATTCGAATTGAATAAATGATTGATTTCGCTTTTAACTTCTGATTTTGTCTTTTGTAATTAGAAGATTCTGTTAGATGGAATGGTTAAAAATTGTCAATTAGACGCAATCAAACGGTTAACTGTTGTTCCTAAAGTCTAAACAGACAAGAGGGTTCGATTCTGTTTCTTTTTTGTGGCATACCAACCTTGGTGAGTTATATAATGCTAAAGCCATCTGTGTAGAAAACAGACAGAGGTTGTATATTTTTATATATTTTACAACTTTATCGTCAAGCAAGTAAACATCTATTCATAAGAATATGAACAATATTGATTCCTTTTTTTTAAGCTTAATGATGTTTTTACAGTATTTCTTTAAGTTTTATTTTTCCCGTTTTTCTCTTTGTTTCTTTTTTTCATTTTAGAAGGAAGTCACCATTAATTGCTATTCTGCGCCCACGTCTCTACGAATAAAGCGAACAGCACGATATTAAACCGTGACTTTTGAAAATGTCAGTTTAACTAGCAAGGGCACCAATTTGTGTCTAAATCTTTGCTCGTTACAAGGGTGGGTAGCAATTCACTGTCACTGACCACGCAATAAATTTAAGTCAAAGATTAAAGAAAAGGCCAAAAGATTTGAGTTTGCGCTTTTTGAATATTGAGACTATAAGTACCGTGGCTCTTAACATATACAAGATTGACTTAACAGTTTGTCACCGGAAATTATTGGAATATACAGGGTGGAACGATAAAAATTGTCACCCTAAAAAAGACGACATGATTCCATTTCCGTTTCTTTTTTAGTTGCAGACCATCTACTAGTTGGCCTGTTGTGTACAAATCCCAAAAGCGATAGGAGCCTTCTATCATGTCTGAAAGTTCAACTCATGCTCTCTACCGATCCAAGTTATGACAACAGGACCATTGCCAGCACCCTCAAAATGCAAATCCGGACGGTTCAACGCTTGAAGGCACAGCTCAACGCATCGGACGACCCTTTGAAGGTGGTGGAGCGGAAGCCCAAGGGTGAGGACACCGTCAGGAAGACCCGGACCAAGGAGTTCATCGAAAAGTTCCAGGCAATCATTGATGAAACTCCCCAGCGGCCTATTCGGCAGATTGTGAGAGATTTAGGCGTCTCACACACAACTGTGAATGCATGTATGAAGGAGGATTTGAAGTGTAGGTCCTACAGGCGCCAGGCAAGCCAGATCTTGACTGAGAAGACAAAGAACCTCAGGCTAATTAAGTCCGTCAGGTTGCTGACCTGAACCCGCTGGACTACTTCGTTTAGTCATACGTCGACAACATCACCAACATGACCTCCCACAACACCAAAGCCAGCCTGATCGCCGCCATCCGCCGAGTATTCGCTGAGCTCCCGCCGGCGCTTGGGGAAAAGGCATGCTTCCAGTTCCGGATCCGTATCGAGGCGGTGATTGTGGCTGAAGGCGGCTACATTGAATTGATGTCAGCTCTAGTTTTAAAACTTTTATTGAAAAAATCAATTCAGGTAACTTGATTTTTTCAATAAAAGTTTTAAAATAAAGCTGTAGGGTTGTTTTCTTTAGGACGACAATTTTATCGTTCCACCCTGTATGCAATAAACACTTTTTTTTACGGCAAGAGGAGAGGATTATATAAAAAAGCGAGAGAAACAGATCCTACCGAAAAAACTATCTGAACTAGATCTCTAAATATAGTTTATAATATTTCATGGAATGACCCTTGCAATTCTTTAAAGTTTGGTTGTAATCGGACAAAAAATGGAGGAGATGTAGTTGACAGACAGATGGATATTTAGTGTACTATAATAAGAATTTGAAAATTGAATTTATATATTTAGAAAAGACAAACAAATTGACGTATAACTTGCTGTATGTGCCATTGACTTTATATTTAAGGTTTTTTAAACAATTAAGAATTATTCCAAATTAACTAACCCCCATTACTGGGGCCAAAATATATAGATTTTCAAACTAACAAGCATAGCAAGTAAAAAAAGGTCAAGTAGATATTTATTAGCATTTACCCCTGCCAGAATAAAATACGATAAGGTCAAGTTTAATGCGGAAACCCGCTTGCGTATTAGTAGATGGTGCCAAAAATTGCTTAATCAGAATGTCTCTTTATTGTACGCACTAAGCATCCCAGAATGAACCTGACTATACCCCTTTTAGAGGAAAAGGGGTATAGTCAGGTATGATCTAGCAGATAAATAAGTAAAGGATTGAATGAAACATCGATCTACAAATTTGATAAATTTTATTTCTTTGGTAAGAAATCAGTTGCGCCAAGTGTCGAGTTGGACATAAAGCGCTGTGGATAAAAGTGTTAAGCTAAAATTTGCTTCCAAGTGAAATTATCGAGTGGTTGCAGTTTCATTTCCAACTACAGGTAAATAACAAGGTTATAGTTGCACTTAATCATGGTTAACGGACTTCGAACAATCCATATTTACCAACCCCTCCACTCGGGTAGGATATGACACAAGGTTAATTTTTTAAGCGGAGTTTAACAGGTTTGAATTCAGAGTTTCCTTCTCCTAGACTAGTTGCCTCACCAAGGCTGAAGAACACAGTCTGTCCTACTATTTACCCATAGCTGGAGGGAGAATAATTGGATTCGTACCTTCCCCAAGGGTATTAATGCTATGTGAAATGAAATCAGCCTCGCCCAGGATTTGAAGTCGTGTCACCGTGTCCATTTCCTACGACGCTAACCATTACACCACAAGCACCTCCACGGGGTGGATATGACACAAGGTCAATTTTCAAGCGGAGTTTAACAGGTTTGAAATCAGAGTATTCCTTCTCCTAGACTAGTTTCCTCACCAAGGCTGAAGAACCCAGTCTTTCCCACTATTTCCCCATAGTTGGAGGGAGAATAATTGGATTCATACAAACGGAATTCGAACAATCTACCACTGTGGATTAAATGAAGGGTTCGGTTTGAAGTTTCGTGTAAGTTCTCGAGTTCGACGTGAAACCCCTGAAAGAAGCATCGGCAGAAACATTGTGAATATGATAGTGAAGACAATGCAAAGAAGAAAGGCAGCAGAGGTTTCACCTCAGATCTGTATAGTTTGCCCCGGTGAGTGCAAGCTCATCCGTCTTTGACTTTCTCTTACCCGACCATACATTGTATGGAAAGAAAAAAGATTATACTTTTATACATCTGTCCCATATTGTGCCACTGGACAAACAACGAAGAACACGTAGATATATAAAAATATAATTTATATTTGTATTCTTCGACGGCGACGTTTGTGTGAAGTAGGAATACAGTCAGAGAGAGTTCGCACATTTCTTTCTTCTGTGGCGGGGACACTTTGTCTGAATTAGAGCACACACACACGGAGGAGCTGACAGGTTTGCTTGCGTGTCCAGCTGGTGTCTTTCTCAGTCCAAAATTACAGACCTTATATTGTTTTTCAACTCCCACTTGGAAATATGAACATCCTCTTCGCCCACGTATTTTCTATTTATGGCTGGTTATCGGAACTTACATACTTCCGTTTTTTTTTCCGGTAATTTGTTGACCTTATCTGCGAACGGAAATATCTGTCACTCTATCCACGGGCAATAAATTATATCCTTGCAATCCTCCTTTATTTTTCTCTTTCCTCTGAAACCACTTTGTTGATGTTATCTTGCGACCGCATTGAATCTGCTATGTTCATCCACGGCGCTCCGTTGCCAGCTAAGCTAGTATATTACACATCGGCGTTGTTGTCTTTCTCTGCTATACAACACAAGTATTCCTATCTAATACTAATAACTTGCATATAGCTGTATAGTATCAATTATTCCTACCTTATACTAATAATTTATACACAATTACATGGTTTGAAGTAATTATTTCTATCTAATGATAATTAGTTTGATCACATTTATATGGTTTCGCGTATTATTATCCAAAAGTCACAATTTTTAAACAGATCTTTTGGATTCATAGATGTTAACCAAAAAGTTACAACCACTCCAGGTCAGAGTATACAAAGGAGTAATGTTAGTATAATGAGTACTTCATACCAATTCCAAAATGCAATTTAGTGTCATACTTTAGAACCCCCTTTTCTTCGGCAGGGGGAAGTACTATTCAGTAGAGGATACATTTAGCGTATTCTAAGCCTCTTCTGCATAGCAAATAAGAAACGAATTGACGTTCCCGGTGAAAGTCCTTTGCATGCAAAATTTTATGACATTTTTTTCCATTTTGGCCTAAATTCTTTACTCTCAGGATTGAGGTCATATGAAAACCTAAGTCCGTGAGATATGGTATAAATTCTTGATGACAATTGACTATATGAGGGACTTGGCCGCTCACTCGCGAAAACATTCACCACTACTTGACTTTCTTCCAAAATAATAAAACAGAAATCTAAATATCTACTTGAGAAGTAAAGTGTCCTTAGACTCCAGGAAATGACGGGGTAATTAAAAGTTAGTTTTTATCAATGAGGAACATCATGCCTCAAACCGCCATTGTTTGTATTTAGAGCTATCATTGGAGAGAAAGAAAAAGAGAAAAAAGATAAGAATAGAGAGAAAAGAGAGAGTGGGGCAAAGAGTGAAAAGTACGAACTGTGTTTGTACGTTCAAATAATTCTTTTTTACCTTTCTATTTGAAAAAAAAAGAACGGTCTTAATCTTTTACAATAGTTCGATTGATTGCCTTATTTAAATGGCATTTAAACCCTCTTGGGTTATTTTATGTCCTCGAAACAAGTGAATCACATTCATTCAATTAAAATTTATATTCATATTTACTTATTTTCGTCGTTGTTTCTTTTCAGGTTTTTTGCACTCGGTCTTATCGAATACGATTTATTTTTAAACAGATCTATTTAAGCCATAGATGGCACCCTAACAAATTCTACCACTCTATTCTAGAGTTTAGTGTCATATCTAGGACCCCCACTTTTTGGGGAGGGTATCTTACCCTTCTTTTGAGGACACAGTTAGTGTGTTCTAAATCCTACCGACAGGGCTATCAATCACTCGAATTAAAACGCCGACGTCGTTGTGTTGATCATCCATCAAAGTAAATAATTATAATTATTAGTATTCGTTGTTTTCACAAAAACTAATAATTACGTACTTAGAACATCGATTGACAAAATCAGAGAGAATGGCTTCGAACTGACGAAGAAAAGAAGCAGAAGGTACCCCGCAACAACAATTACCGACGCCGACTACGCCGATGACATAGCGATACTGGCAAATACACCAGACCAAGCCGAAACACTACTGCATAGTTTGGAACGAGCAGCCGCAAGCATAGGCCTCTATGCTAATGCACACAAAACAGAATATATGTGCTATAATCAAACAGGGGACATCTCCACTCTAGAAGGAACCCCTCTTAAACTAGTAGACAAATTCACTTACATAGGAAGCAGCGTCGAATCAACCGAAAAGGACATCGAAACCAGGTTAACGAAAGCATGGACAGCTATCAATAGGCTATCGACTATATGGAAATCAGACCTAACCGATAAAATGAAACGCAGTTTCTTCCAGGCAGCGGTCACATCGATACTGCTATATGGATGCACTACATGGACGCTAACAAAACGGCTGGAGAAGAAGCTAGACGGCAATTACACAAGAATGCTACGTGCGGCCACCTGCTCCCTATCACGAAAACTATTCAAGTTAGACGAACCAGACATGCAGGACACTGCTGGAGAAGCAGGGACGAACTCATAAGAGATGTACTCTTATGGACCCCCACACATGGCCGTGCAAAAGCAGGACGACCAGCACGAACATACATTCAGCAGCTATGTAAGGATACGGGATGTTGTCCTGAAGACCTCCCTAGGGCGATGAACGATAGGGAGGAGTGGCGAAAGAGGGTCAGGGATATCCGTGCTACCAGCGCGATATGATGATGATGATTCGTCTTTATGAAAACAACGAATTCTAATAAAGAATTTCTATTTCTAAAAAGATGAAGAATGCAGCCAACTGATTGGCCCTTTTACTTTGATTTATTCAACGTCAGAATGTTTGATTATCTTGGAGACCTTTGTTTCTTAAGAGGTTAAACTGATATGGAATTTTCACCGTATTATCTTTATTCTGTGTGATCAATAAGTTTCCTCTAATTTAAGTCTACTGATAAGGAGATTATACTAAAATCAAATATTTATTGAGTAAAATAACTATTTTTTATGATTGGACTTAACGTATATACGTATGAGAAGGAACCAACAAATCTGTAGCCTGACAAATCGTTGTTGAATAGGGACATAAATTTTTAACTGCTTGATAGATGCGATTTATACTCTACTAACCATTTTTCAATATAAGTTCATTATAGTGAATTTTTTTCATTATCAGGCTTATTACCGGGAGTTTTTACCTTATTAAGATAATTACTGGAAGTTGTTTTTTAATTTTTAGGTTTATTAAGGGGAGTTTTAAAAAAATTAGGCTTATTACTAGGAGACTTTTTAAAAATTATTTTTAGTTTAATTACAGGGATTTTTTAAAATCTATTTTCTAGGCTTTTTATTTGGATTTTTTTTAAATTCTTAAGATTATTGCAGGATTTTTTTATTATTCGGTTCATCACAGGGAGTTTTTTTTTCCATTATCAAGATTATTACAGGGATTTTCTTTCCTTATTAGGTTTATTACCAGGATTCTATTTTATTAAACTCTATTTCATACGTTAGTTGTGTAAATTTATACGATGAAATCTAATCACCCTTTGGAGGGCGATCGGATGGCAAACTGTGAAATTATAGTTTTTTTTCTCGGTGCTCTGTGGCACCTTTTTTCTTTTGATAATCAATTAAGATAACTACAAAGTTACACAGCAGTCAAAGATTCAACACAAATCCCATTGGGGTTAAATACCGAGACTTTTTGCTAAGGACTTTTTGAAGAGTTACATTTGAAATTCCATGTAGATATCTATCTTGTAGATGTTAAGAATCTACTGCATTTCATTCTTTTGGAGTCTGTCAGTCTAGTAATTTATTCATAGAATTGGTAACGTTAACGGAATTGAATTTGATTTGCTTTAAGTATGATTTTTTGTTGCTCTCTTTTGCTGTAATTTAAGAGTCAAATTATAAAAACACAAGTAATTATAAACTACTTCAGTTGTATAAAGAAACGTTTTAATGTAAAACTTATTGGGCAATCAAAATGGCATTTCAAGTTTTTTTTTCGATTAGCTTTAATTTTTTAAGAAAGAATGACACGTAGAAATGGCAAAAAGATGGGTTGACAGGTCGTTAAAATTTATCAATCAATGCTTTTTTTTTTTTTTTTTTTTTTTTTTTTTTTGCTATACGGTCCTCAGAGAAAGAAAAGAGTTGAGCCTACCCAGTGTCAAAAACAAAATTGGAGGTCCAAATGGTAATCGATCATCGTAAACAGAAAGCTATCAAACATTCGTATTGGCCCAGTTGACTGATGTTTTTGCATAGCTGGCTACAGTACGGTTTCATTGGTTCTTGATCTTGCCTTTGTTTTATATAACAGCCAAAGACGACGACACTGATGTACAAAATGTGATCTGCTTCTTTTTCAATTAACAAATGAACGGATGGATGGAGCAAAAGGGTCGAAGACGTTTGAGCTGCACTTAAGGTGACTAAAGGTTACGGATATTCGCTGTAATCCCTTCTCTTTTGGATCAGAATCTTTCTGGCTATATAACATGCCGGACACTCACGCAATTAATGTGGTTGCGCCTCTCTCCAGCATGTTACTCACGCAAATTCTTGTCACACCTTTTCTAGCCTGCCGTCTACACAGTGCATGTGGACACGCTTTCTTCTAGCATGCCACCAACGAAATTTATGCGGCATTTCCGCCGAGAACACTTGCGTCCAGTTTACTTTAGGTGCCAGGTGAATTTTCGATTATTTTCGTTCAACCTGAGTCCGACTTCCGCTGCTGCATTCACAGATGTCTAAGAGGTCTTCAAATCGCTATCGAACACTTGTTCTCCATATTAGCCCCAATCGCCGGACAATTTCATCTTTCTATCGTCATGGTGGTATTCCAAGTGGTCATTTCCAGTCTCCCGGATACCACTCGACAACTTCAGAGGTCCACACACTTTCGATACTCTGTGATCGCGTCCTTCACTCTGCTCTACTCTGAATTATCTCGTTTCGAGTGTTCTTACTCAACGATATTTAACTGCATGCATCTTTCTATAGTTCTCTGTATTGTAACCAGTACCTTATCTACCAACCCCTCCGCTCGGGCAGGATATGACACAAGGTCAATTTTTTAAGCGGAGTTTAACAGGGTTGAATTCAGTGTTTTTCCTTTTCCTAGACTAGTTGCCTCACCAAGGCAGAAGAAACCAGTCTGCCCTACAATTTATCCATAGCTGGAGGGAGAATAATTGGATTCAGACCTTTCCCAAGGGTATTAGTGCTATGTGAAATGCAATCAGCCACATCCAGGATTTGAACTCGTGTCACTGTGTTCATTTATAACAACGATAACCATTACACCACAGGCACCTCCACTGTTCTAATTTATTTGAAGTAGCCCACGTTTCATTTGCACGTGACACTCAGACAAAACGGTGCAATTGGAGATATTGGCACGTTTCTTCTTATTCAGCCTTTGCCTTGAGAAAATGCTTTAACGTGCTGAGTTGCCTTCCATAATAATGATTTTATCCTCCGCAAGATTTTCGCACCGATGTATCGGCACATATTCACCATATGTCCTATGTAGACATACTCTTTCATTTACTCGATTATATCGCTTGCCACCATTATACAACAAAGTATATATATATATATATATATATATATGTAAAATATCTGCAAATGAAATATAATGCTGTTACAAAAACTTTCATCAAGAAGAGTTCACGTAGTGGTTAATGTGTTGGACTGTGACATCGTAGTAAACGAGTTCGAAATCCAGTCAAGCCATTGCATTCACTTTCGGGCTGGTATAAAGTTCTTTATCCTTCAGCTATGGGTTAAATATTACCACTACTATTCTTCAACAGTGATGGCTTTGTCATTAAATAACCCATGAAAGTTGATATGCCTTTAAACAAAGAAACGAAACTGAAACAGCCTTCTGACAATTTTGCTGTCTCAAGATTGTATTGTTTTCTTACTGGTCTGTTTCAGTCTTGGAGTATAAAGCACAGAAAAAAAATTAATGGATTTTCTGGACAAATTCTCGCAATACACACACACACACACACACACACACACATATATATATATATATATATATATATATATATATAATTTTCTGTTTTAAACATGTTCGAGTCGTTTGATTCCTGGATTGAATGAATTCAGGAAGGAGCCGAATTTTTCCCAAATACTTTCAGTCCCAACTGGAACAATCTTCGGGAGAACGATTCATGAAATGACAGTCACAATGATGAATCATATACATTAATATAAAGAGTAGGAGGAAGAACAAGTGTGAGGAGAGTCTAAGGAAGAATTTTTTTTTATTATAGGTAAGAGGAAGAATTAACGGGAAAGAAGGAAATTACTTTATAAGTAATTGATTCTCACCAAAAAGTAAGTATCAATTACTTATTAAGTAATTTCCTTAAATGTTAAAGGTTTTTAGAATGTGGCTGCTATATTCGAAATTAATTATGTTTAAAGAAGAGATGTTAATCTTTATACTGAGAGCTTCAAGAATTCGAAGTTTTCATTTCTCTGTGTAATATGAAGGTGTTTTTACACAGAATTTTTCCGTATTTGGACGAGGTGTAGAAGTATCTATCCAATTTAATCACACACACACTTATATATATATGTGTGTGTGGGGATGTATTAATTAGTAAAGAGTACTCAATATCGGTGATAGAGCACATGTAGATCTGAGGAAGATATATTGTTGTTTGAGGCATGATGGGAAGAATCATCTAGTTTGTGGGGTATTCTTGGAAGAGTGGTCTAGTTTATACTGATTGGTTATATATATATATATATATGGTAGGAATGGAAAGAAAAAATAACCTCAAACTTAATTAAACGGCAGTTCGTTTAACTAATATTCTTTATTTAGCATGTAAGTCATAAATATATATATATATATATATATATATATATATATATATATATATATATGTATGTAATTTGGTTATTTCTGTTGATTGCTCTCAAAATTATTCCCACCACAAATACAACACAAAACTTTACAATCGCGTAAAAGAAATGGAATAGATAATGGTTGTAAAACGGCGTGGACAAAATGAACATTTAAAACAAGGCAAACGAACAAAAAACAATTTTATATTCTATAATAACAAAACTTACATTAATACATAAAAATATTACTAAGTCTACTAACAAAATAATAGTGTGTATATATGTGTGAGCTCGTGTGTGTGTGTGTGTGTGTGTAACACAACTAAGCTACAAAAAGAATTGCAAAATTAAAATGTCCTTTTTCTATGGTTTGAAACAGGCAGTTTTTTTAGAGACGGGAAAGCGTCTCATAGTTCTTGTATATGAATGTCTGCGAGGCATGGTGTTGCTGCTGCGGAGAAATTTTGGTCAAAGAGAAGGTGTTGACGCTACGAAGAAAATTCGTAAAAGAGAAAGAATGTGTTTTAAGACGGCGTATTTATAGAAAATACCGTCTTGTAAGTGGCTCAAGACGAAGGACTTGAATTTACGCGCGCCGACGTAGTTGTAGGCATATCACGTGGTCCTCCTGGCCTATGGTTTCCCGAGACTGAACATTGAGCGTCCGCCATCTTTGTGGGAACAAGTGGCATACCGCCCTAATTAAATTATAGGAGTGTAAAGTCATATATATATATATATATATTGTATACTTAAGCAGCAAGTCATTATCTAAACATGTTTGGTTGAATATCGCGGATTGTTTCTTTTTTTAAATCTTCAAGTGAAGACGTTCAAGTCTTCTAACAAGTCTTCTTATGTCGGGGTCAAGTTGGTGAAGAAAGTATCCTATATTAACCCAAGTGCTTTCGACTATTTCACTGGTCATCTTCAGGAGTTGTGTTAGATCGTTTGTTACTGTGAGTTCAATTTATATTTATTTGAAGTGTTCCTTTTAGTTATTTCTTGATGATGTTGGCTCCTTCTGTGGGGCGGGGTTAGTTATTAAATATGTTTAATATACTCTTACGGTTTTATTGTTATTTCTATATGCGATTTTTGTATTGATAATTAGGATCTTTCTAAGGATTTGAGTTTGTCAGTGTTTTTGTCATACTTTGTCATTATATGCTGTTTTATGGTGCTTATGTCGGAAAGGTGTTAGTTAAGGCGACAAGAGCGTGTGGTTGTTGTATGGCAAATGTAGGTATTAGGTGTTGTGTTATTTTTCGAGAGACACTCTCGAAATGGACATGTAAATTTATACACTTCATTAGTTCGAGTTAGGGGAGTTTGGGAGTTATTTGTTAAGTTTGTGTTATTCTTAACAATGAGGTTTTTTATATGTGTGTGTATGTGTGTGTGTGTGTATGTGTGTGTGCGTGCGCGCGCACGCGTGTGTGTGTGTGTGTGTGTGTGTGTGCGGGAGCTTTCCTCGGCTTCATCAAAATAATACAGCCAACACACATATAAGAACACTTTTTGTTTATATCGTCTGTTGTATACAGCGTTTTTAATCCTTTCCGTTCGGTCCGAGTCGAATGACACTGAAATATGCAACACAGTTGTAAAGAACCTGGAAGTAAGACAAGTATGTAGTACTTGAAATCTGGCTCAAGGTCTTAATTTAGGAGCGATGTGGGACCGACTCAGTCGACTGCTTTCTCGATCCTGATCTCTCTAGACTTTTTTTCCTGAATACTCTTTCGGAATCTCTCAGGATTATCGCCTTAAATATCTTTTTGAGACGTCAAAAACTCCAGCTTATATTGAGTCCGGTGTCTAACCGACGTGAGGGTTGGCTGGTTATGGTATTGACTTATCCTAAATGTCAATTTCTTATTATCCCAATTTTCTTTAAAACAGCTTTCCCAAATTTGGGGAATTGTTCATTCCAGTTTTGATGGTCAGAGAACTAGATTCCCTCAATTTTAATTCATATCTCATACCCATACCTGTTATCAGCAAGGTCTTATAACTCCCTTATACCCCCCATTCTCTCTATTTTCAGATTGGACCTCCTCTAGGGGCGGGCGCAAGTATCTTTTGTGATGAATTTCAAAATGCGTAGACGAAGGGGAGTTGCTTAGGATTATCAACCCAATATTTCCTTATCAGGTCGGTCATCCCGACTTTTCAAATGCAACCTTTTTTTGTTAATCTATGATATTTTTTGTCGCCAAATTCTAGTGGTCCAAATAATATTGCTTTAGATTCTCTTAACTGACCTACCAGGTCATTCCCTCAATGAAAACATAATCATTTTCTTCTCTGACTGACAACTTTCATAAACATCCCAGATGCCCTGTCTATTTGTCAAAATCATTCTTTACCGGGTTTTCTTGTCTCCAAGCATTTTGTCCAAATACTGTTTAGCAATTAAGATTCCCTTATAAGAGTACAACTTATATATTTTTCACTTTGTCTGCTCCCTTCCAGTTAATAACCCACCCCAAGTTCCAATCTTATATATATATATATATATATATATATATATATATATATCATGTTTTTCATTCATTCATTCATTCATCTAGCTATCAATCTATCTTTCTCTTTCTCTCTCTCTCTCTCTCTCTCCTTCTTTATCTCTGTCAGTTTGTCTGTCTCTTCCTCTCTCTCTCTCTCTCTATATATATATATATGTATATATATATGCATCCTGCTTTTCATTCATTCATTCATCCATCAATCCATCTATCTCTTTCTTTTTATTTCTCGTTCTCTCTGTCTCTCTATCTCTTTCTGTCTCTCTCTGTCTCTGTCTCTGTCTCTCTCTCTCTGTCAGTCTGTCTGTCTCTTCCTCTCTCTCTCTCTCTCTCTCTCTCTCTCTATATATATATATATATATATATATAAGCATCCTGCTTTTCATTCATTCATTCATCTATCAATCTATTTCCCCTCTCTCTCTCTCTCTCTCTCTCTCTCTCAGTGTCTTTGTCAGTCTCTTCATCTCTCTATAAATATATGCATACTGGTTTTTCATTCATTCATTTATCTATCTACCTATCTATGCTTTTGTCTGCCTGTCAGTCTCTTTGTCTGTCTGACTTTCTCCCTCCCTCCCTCCCTCTTTATATATATATATGTATATATATATATATATATATATATATAATATTTAGAATCTATATGTCATTGTCTGCGTGTTCAACCTAAATTTCATTTTGGTATGATAATTGCATTGGCAAGAAATTCAGTCTCCAATCGCCATTGACTTTGTGTCTACACTATAAAAACTAGATAAGACGTTAAAAGGTACTACAACTCCATGTCAAAGTGGACCTGGGAATGATGACAATGGATGTATAGTCCACACTCCCCAGATCTCCAAAATTGAATTCACACAATCAAATGTAGTTAAGTGTCATACCCAGGACTCGCCTTATTTGAGGAGGTCTTACCCCACTGCAGGGAATATAAATAGCGTATTCTTTCACTTAACAACAAAGCGAATAATTGATGGCAGAAAAATCAGAACCTTTCTTTATTTTAATGAATATTACGACTGAATATATCAGTTGACACTGTTTCTTCTTTCTATTTTAATATTGGGGAAACGGAAGCTGAGCAATGGATCATTGAATTTTGTCGTAATGATGGCAAATGTGGAAGTACGGGTCGAAAATGGGTCAGCGAAATTAAAAAGGCGATTTTAAAGTAATGGATAAAGAAAGATTCCGGAAGTCTTCAGAATTTGAAGACTAAAAATAATTCAAGGAACATTTGAAGGTAAACGAAGCGGAAACATCATGCGAACTTACATAAAAATTAGAGTTGAATCACTCAATTCCAGTACATCGTTTAGAAGCCTCAGAAAAACGAATAATCTAAAAACAAAAACGTTAAGAATATAAGTTCCATATGAACTTACGGAAAAGAACACTTACTAGCGTTTAAACAACGATCTTTGTTTTTATTCAACTCAGAATTGAAATTATTTTGTTCAAGGTAGAGTATAGTGTTGAAAAGGGAATTTTTTCCTATCAGAACACAAAATGAAAAAAGTAATTCTGTGACATCAACGAAAACGGAGTGTATTGTGAAAAAAGCTTTTATCATATTTTTGATAAAATCCACAAATCGGCCAATTTAACCCACTGTGAGAATAAAATAATCTTGTCATTTGCCTTCGAATTGTTTAGGTTCGGGTGGATTCTTTATTTAATGGCTCATCAACTGTTGTGGGTTATTTAATGCCAAAGCAGTCCTTGTAGAAGAACAGTAGTGGCACTATTTAATGCATAGCTAAGAGGGAAATAAAGTAGGTTCATACCTTACCCAAAAGTAAACGTAATAGTGGGACTGGAATTCGAATTCACTTACTACAGTGTCACAGCAAAGCACGTTAGCCACTATGCCATGGGACTCTTCCATCAAATGGTTTAGGTGACATTTCATAATCTCTCTCACTTCCATAACAGAGACATTTCACAGCGTTTCAAAAATAATGTCTATAAGTCATAAAAATACATAGCCCAGTCGGCTGGGGCTATAGAATACATCGACTGTATCTCTGCCGAGGGGTAAGATCCCCGCTCAACGAATGTCCTGAATTGACACAAAACAATCTTATGATGAGGCTCCAGTCTTGGAGCTTTAGGGAATTTGGAGTACCCTTTCATTGCCTTTGCTTCCTGGTTCACTCTGGCCCGGAGTAGTAGCACCTGATAGGGTCCTATCTATGGGTCAAATTGAACTATTTGATATTCAAAGTGTTTGCAAACAAATGACATGCTAAACTGAATTCTTAGAAATAGAACTGTTTGATTATTTAACAGTGTGTAAACAAATGGCCGGTGTGAATTGTTAGCGATACATATCAATACTTAGACCCATTTAACTGTGTGCAAATGAAGAGGTAATGTTAAATAGAATTATTTGTGTTAAATAATAATACTTGTAACCAATTGTGTGCAAACAAATGATTAATATTTAATAGTACTATGTAGCAATAATTGAAACGATTTAACTGTGTAGAAACAATAGCGATACTGAATTGTTTGTAAGCAAATTAGTTCTAACTCAATCAATAATGAATTTACCAAGAAACTATTCACTTACAAATATCCATTTAAATATGTGCAAACAAATGACTGATGTTAAATTGTTGATTTTAATTTAACTGGGGGGGGGGATAGATTACTTCAGGCTTGTTTACAGGTATTATCTATAAGATAAGTTTACTGATCTTATATTTAATCGGTTCATTGGTGTAAGAGTTATAATGTCCCCCGAGACCAGGGTTCAATCCCAAGGCAAGTCATACCAAAGACTAAAAAAAAATGGTACTTGCTGTCTCTTTGCTTAACACTCAACATTATAAGGTACGGATCAAGGGTAAAGTGGATCAATCCAGGAAATGGAGTAGCGCCCTCCCCAATACCAGTTTGCCCAGTCGCCTGGGACTGTAGAATACACTGACAGCACCTCTGCAGAGGGGTAAGACTCCACCGATGGATATGACACTAAACAGTCTGATGGCGAGGTCCCAGTAATGCTGGAGCTTTGGGGAATACGGAGCACCTTTTCATTGCCATTGCTCCCAGGTCCACTCTGACCCGGCGTGGTAGCACCTGATAGGACCCTATCTATGGGTTAAATAGAACTAACGGCATGCTTATGCTAGACTGAATTGTTTGATTAAACTAAATAGCTTAAAATAGAAATGTTTTTGACAATTAAACCGTACTTTCATTTAAACTGCGTGCTTATGCTAAACTGAATTATTTGAAATTGAACTATCTTTGACATTGAAACTGTACTTACACTAAACTGAATTGTTATATATAACTGCTTGAATAAACTGAATAGTTTGAAATAGAAATGTTTTTGACAAACTGTGTACTCATGCTAAACTGAATTGTTTGAAATAGAACTGATTATTTACATAAAAATGGATTTGGTGTTAAATAACCTACAAAGGTTGATAAGCCATAAAACCAAACCCACCCAAACCAATACACCTCAGTGTCGAAGCTATTGAAAATATAGGCATCGGGCCGCCCTCGACTACAATCGCTAACTTTACTTTTAATCCTATATTTGTATTCATAAACAGGATTTGGCATTAAATAACCTATAATGGTTGATAAGCCATAAAACCCAACCAAACCCACCCAAACCAATACACCTCAGTGTCGAAGCTATTGAAAATAGAGGCATCGGGCTGCCCTCGACTACAATCGCTAACTTTACTTTTAATCCTATATTTGTATTCATAAACAGGATTTGGCATTAAATAACCTATAATGGTTGATAAGCCATAAAACCCAACCAAACCAATAAAAATACTCTAACGTATAAGATTCTATTGGTTTCACACTTTTATATTTGTATTTTTATTTTGCATTCCTGTGTATGTGCGTGAATGGATGTGCTGGAATCTTTGGGGAGTTTTCTTCCAAAGGGAATCGTCTTCGTTGAAAAGAATCCTTTCATCATGAATCCAAGAAACACGAGGATGTTTGTCTCCAAACTAATTAGCTACCAACTACATCATCCATTATCTCAACCAGACGCAATTTTACCCGTTTGATACCCTTTGATGTTCATCTCAAAGCAGACAAGAATTCAAAATTATATATTCTTTTAACGATAAAATTAATCACAGTAAAATTATTAACCCTTCGAGCTCGTTACACCGGTATACCGGTGATATGTTTTTCATTTTTTCCCCTACACCATAGCATCGGTTTACGTATGCAGAGTACACTCTCAAACGACACGGGGTAAATTTAGGTTCATTAGCTCAGAGTTCAAAGGGTTAAATTGATAATGAATATCATCATCATTATCATCAAGATGTGCTCTCTCTCTCTCTCTCTCTCTCACTCTCTCTCTCTCTCTCTCTCTCTTGCTATCCATCTTTATCAATCATCACTCTTTGTAGGTCCTCAAGGCAGTATCCAGTGTATGCACAGAGCTTTTTTTGGTCGGCCAACACCGGTGCGTCCGTGTGTAGTAGTTTGTGAGAAAACGTTACATATGAGTAACTGCTCAGCCTGTCTTTCTCGGATGGTTTTAGGTGATGGGAGGTAAGTGGCCGTACAACTGTTGTTTTTTGAGGCGTTGCTTTCCGGATTAGTTCAAAACAGTACTTAATTGTTGTATATTTTCTTTTAATTTCTTTTTAAGCGTTTCTTTAAAGTTCAAGTGGTGCAGTCATACAATAGTACTAACATGGCTGTATCTTGGAAGAATTCCCTGTCGTGGAGCAATGGTAAGCAAGTTGATCCCACAGATGATAATTACAGGAATTCCTCACTTAATATTGTTTATAAATCTATTTAAAGTACAGTGTCAAAGTTTGGTTGGGTTTGGTTTTAAGGCATATCAACCATTGTAGGTTATTTAATGCCAAATCTTCTTCATACATATATGCTGAATATATATATATATGATTTGTAAACGCATTTTGTTGATAGCATTCTTAAACGGACTAGAGTTAAATGGTTTCAAGTATTCCTATATAACAGTCACAATTTAACGTCAGTCATTTGTTTGCACAGTTAGTTCAATTTGACCCATCGATAGGACCTTATCAGGTGCTACAACTCCAGGTCTGAGTGGAGCTGGGAGCAATGGCAATGAAGGGGTACTTCACATTCCCCAAATCTCCCAGGCTGGAGCCTCGCCATCAGATTGTTTAGTGCCATATTTAGGACACTCGTTGGGGGTGGTCTTACCCCTCTGCAGAGATGCAGTCGATATATTCTACAACTCCAGCCGACTGGGCTACAGTGTTAAATGAAATTTAGTTAATTTAATATAAAACCACATAGAATACTGTAATTTATCCATTTTTAACGGTATGTCAAACAGTCTAGTTATTTTATGCCTCTAGGTTAGAGAATCACATTCATTGTTAGTTTATATTTACATCTTTAATGTCGTTTTTTCTTTTCTTTTCTTTTTGCAGATGGTCTTATCGAATATGAGTCCTTTTTAAACAGGTCAATTTAAGCCATGGATCAGACACAAACTGGTATTTTTTACTCCAAGTCAAAGTTGACCTGGTAGTAAAGGAAATATAGTCTACACTCTCCAGGACTGGAGCCTCACCATCAGATGCAGTTTAGTGTCCTACCAAGGACCCCACTTTTTGGAATGGTCTTAACCCTCTGCAGGGGATCAGTCAGCTCATTTTAAGCTCTATTGACAGGGCGAGTAATTCATCTAGATTTTTATTTTAAATTTGTTTTTGCTTTTTTTTAAAAATATACTGTATATTTGATTTTTACGACTATGCTTATAAAAGTTTATATAAATGTTGCGAAAAAAACGTATTACTCAAACAAAATTTAATTCATCAGCGTCCGGGAGACCTGGGTTCAATCCCAAGGCGAGTCATATCAAAGACTTTAAAAATGGTACTTGATACCTCCTTGCTTAACACTCAGCAATATAAGGTACGTATCAAGGGTAAAGTGGAGCAATCCAAGGATAGGAGTAGCGCCCTCCCCTACACCTTCTTGTCTCCCTCGTGGGAAAAGTTGCTTCACCTAGCTTAATGTCACTCCCTTTTAGTCATTTACTAAGCTTTGCTTAGTTGCGCCACAAGGCCAGGGCACCCAGTGTGACTTGAACTTCCAAACCATAGTCTGCCTACACCACGCGAAGCACGCAATTTACTATTGTTATTTACTGAGTTTTAATTAGATATGGCACACAGGCCTAAAGGTACTTTTAATACCGGCTTTTAGCTTAAGTGGTCACCCATCTAAGTATTAAACCGGCTCCTCGTCGCTTAACTTCGATGATCTTGCGGGAACCAGTGCTTTCAGCGTGTCTTTTTATTATTAGTATTCGCGAATATTTTAACTGAATTTAAAATGTTGAAATTTTTTCCAGAATTCAACCAATGAAATTGAATTATCACTCGTCGTAGTTTGTATTGCTTGCTCAAAAGTGATCTTCAAACGTTGCATTACTCTTGCTTCATCGTCTTCTTTCAAAGTTGGAAATAGGCTCTACGTTTTTGTTTTGATATTGTTGATAGTTAACGGGAAGCGGCTCAGTTTATACCTAGTTTCAATCATTTTCTCACTACGATTTTGAGGAGAGTGTGTAGCAGTCAAAATGAATCAATTTATCCTTTTTTCCTTATAAGTATCTGCTTGCTTCAAAATTGTTTGTATCGTGGCTTCGTTCAATCAAGAAAAGTACCGTATCTCACCCCATTTCTCCTACTGTTTCTACTGCGCTCTTTTTTTCCCTTTCTATTTCTGTTTTTGTCTCCCGCTCCATCTCTGCCCTTTTTTCCCCTCATTTATCTTTCAATTTCTCCTCTCTTAGCCATTTCTCCCTCATCGTATCTCTTTAATCATTGCAAGTTCCCTCTCCAAAGAATTTAGTTTTTAAGGCTTTTTTTTTTTTTAAATAAAGATATTCTGTGTTTCATTTTCCTCTTATTCATTGATATCAAATGGGGAACACGTTAAAATTTTAAAAAAATAAATAGTATGCGTTTTTATTTATTCATCTTTTATTTTATTTTATTTACTTTATTCTTTTTCGAAAAGGGGATATTAAAGAAGTCTTTCGCTTCAACTGCAGCAGGCGAACTAAAACAATATGTCCGTGTAAATGTGACATGTGCCTCGATAGTAAGATGTTGCCTGATGTTGCTAAGAAAACGGAATAAGTGCTAAATTTAACATTTTTGCTTTGGTCCGTGTTGAGTTAAATTTCTTCTTATTAAATAAAAAGTTGATTCAATTAATAAACCGGATAAACTTTAAAACAGCTGGTCATCAAAACCATTTTGAACGAAGAAATAAGATACTAAAGTAAGTTAACTTCTAACTGAGTACTCTATCTCCACACAGTTGGCCTTGTGCCAGACATCGGCTATTTTTTAAAAATTTTAGTGTAAAAAGACATGTGCATATTCTTCGTCTTGAACGATTTTTGTTGATGTTTTTAGGTTGTTTTGAAGTTGGTAAATAATAGTAAAATTCGTGCATGAAAATTTATTATCGACATTGGAGTGTAATCTTTGAAAGAGCTTTCTATTTCAGGTATATACTAATTTAAGAGTATCGGATAGACATTTCTTTAGTTTTTGATAAATCAACTCAGAAAACGTAGATAGGAATATTCCAGAAAAAAGTATCAAAATCTCACTTACGTAGAATTTATACTCTTACATTTTAAAACCAATCAGCAAAGGACACATAGAATAGAATATTCTAAAAAAGGCGGGTCAAAAACAAAGTTGTACAAAAATTTGTCACTGAAACAAAAATAATTAGGTTCCAAGATAAATAAGTAATTTCGGTGAATCTGATTGGTTAAGACAGGTCACAGGTTGTGCTTTCGCCTATGCCCGCGCATTCGAACATTGTTTGACCTGTAATAAACTTAAAATATTTTACTTGGATCCACTTTTATTTTACCCAAAAGTATAAATTGCAGGTTTTTTAGTTCAAGGTTAGAGACCGACGGATCAGCAGACAGACACATCGCATCGTATCACATTACGGCACGATAGATTGACGCCAGATGACCTACTAATACACACAACGGTTAGGAGAGTAGGTCAAAAGACTCATACATACCAAGACACATGCATATACACACACATAAACATGTATGTAAGTACAAGCCTATCTTCTCTCTTTAGTTCGGACATGCTCACACATATACATATATTCAATTTGACTGACATTATTCGTGTTTTACACACACACACACACACACACACACACACACACACATATGAACACCTTTTAGATTATAATTTCCTCGCCATTGTCGATTTGATATAAAATATAAAATTGTTTTTTTTATGTTCTTGTTTTGTCAAATTTCTCGTGTCTACGTTGTTTGTACCAATTTGTGTTGTATTATTGTGGAACTAAAACCTGAAGTTTTACTTTTCGCGGAACCTCAGGAAATATTATTTCGCCACAAGAGAAAATAGTCCATGGTTTTATTTTTGCTGGGATTTTTTTTTTCGACTGAAAGGTTTAGCAATATTTTATGACTATTTCAGGAAAGTTTTACATTTTTATAATCAAATTTTAATAAACAAATCGACTGGGGCTGTAGAATATACCAACTGCATATCTGCAGAGGTGTAAGCCTCCCCATCCACAACGAGTGTTCTGGTTTGGTTTGGTTTGGTTTCTTTGTTTAATGGCATATCAACCTTTGGAGGTTATTTAATGCCAAAGCCATTCTCCTAGAAGAACAGTAGTGGTACTATTTAACTGGGGGAATAAGGGGGTTCATACCTTTCTCAAGGGTATTTGCCCGAAAGTGAACGTAATAGCGCGACTGGAGTACGAACTCGCTTACTACGATTCCGCAGTCCATCGCTTTAACCATTACACCACGAGGACATCCCCCACGAGTGTTCTGTTATGAGACTAAACAATCTGGTGCTTAGGCTCTAGTAATGCAGATGTTTGGGGTAATGTGGATTACTCCTTCATTGCCATTACTCCCAGGTTCACTATGGCCCGGAGTGGTAGCACTTGAGGGGGTCAACCTACGGGTAAAATGGAACTGTTTGATATTTAAACTGAGTGAAAACAAATGACTCACGTTAAATTGAATTGAAAGAAATACAACTTCTTGATCATTTAGATGTGTGTAAACAAATGACTGATGTTTAACTGAATTCTTAGTGATACATCGCAAAACTTGGTACGATTTAACTGTTTGCAAACAAATTATTAATAGTAAATAGAATTATTATATATTTAATATATATTCATGGACAGGATTTTGCATTAAGTAACCTATAATGGTTGATATGCCATAAAACCCAACTCAACCAAATCATATATATTCAATATATATGTACAAAGAGGATTTGGCATTAAATAACCTACAATGGTTGATATGCAATAAGCCAGATTTTAAGGTAACAATATTAAAAAATATCCTTCTTTTTGGAGAGGGTAAAAAGCACCAATATATATATATATATATATATATATATATATATATATATATATATATGTCTAGCCACACTGAAGTGTTCTGATAGAACGAAACAGTCTGTCTGTGGATGAAAATATATATATATATATATATATATATATATATATATATATATATTCTAAAATAAAGTCCAACATGTTATCTTTTTAAAGTGATTATATTTAAGAGAAAATAGCCCTATGGTTTCCGAGGAAGTTCTGATTTTTTTTCGACTGAAATGTTTAGCAATATAGATTTTATGACTATTTCAGTAAAATTTTACATTTCTGCAACGAGATTTTAATAAGTAAATCGGCTGATCTGATATGACACTAAACAATTTAATATTTTATTTTTTTGTCTCTAAAATTGAATTTCAGTATAAATATTTTGTTCAATTCCTGTTTCATTCCATTCTTAACCGGACAGAGAACTTTTCAGTACCCTTTGTATGTACATATATTTTCTTAAAGTTATTGTTGGGTACACAATGTCCACCTAATTACCTTACTACCCATGGGTTTATTAATATTTTTTGATACTTCATCATCATAATGTGCCGCTTGCACGGATTTCCCTGACCCTCTCCCACCACTCCTCACTATCGTCTATCGCTCTCAGCAGGCCTTCCATGCTATATCCTGTATCAGTACAGAGCTGTAGTAGATTGGTTCTAGCTGGTCACCCTACCCTTGGTCGTCCGTGTGAGGGGGTCCACCGGAGTACATCGCTTATGAGACGCCCTTACTTCTCCAGCAGTGTTCCGCATGTCTTGCTCGTCTAATTTGGATGGTTTTCGAGATGGGTAGTAGGTAGCCGTACAGCGGCTGCTTTGTGGGATGCTGCCTCTAGGACTTGTTCAATACAGCTCGCAGCATTCTTGTGCAATTCGCGTCAACCCTTCTCTCCATACGCTTAGTCAGCGTCCATGTGATGCATCCATACAACAGTATTGACACAACCGCTGCTTGGAAAAAACTGCACTTTATTTTATCCGATAAGTCTGACTTCCATATGATCACAAGTCCGTCCAAGCCTTTGCTAGCTGCGTGTTGATAAAATTTTCGGTAGATGAGATGCTGCTTCCGAGCTCGGTGAACTTGTCCTCAAGTTTCAGAGATTTACCATTTAGTGTGGAGATGTCGCCTCTTTGATTAAGGCACATCTGTTTTGTCTGCGTTGACATGGAGGCTTATGCCACCAGCTGCCCGTTCCAGATTATGCAGCAGGGATTGGGCCTAGGCGAGTGCATTTGCCAGACGCGCTAATCTTTTTCTAAAGCATATTGATTCTCATGTAACAACCGACTTTTTGATGATTTTGGTGGGAGGAAAATTTTCGATCTCTGATGAACAAAATCAAATTTTATACAAGACAGAAATATATTTCCATTCACACATATTTAATCACACACAAGTCGGAACAATAGAATCAGAAAGAGAAAAATATTGAGTCACAAGAAACATTACGTTTATTGAAATTCTTGAAAATTAAAAATAGGGACTTTTTTTTTTCATCAACATTTATAAATTGTAAATGGACAAGCCACTCGCAAAAGTGTCAATATTTCTTAGTGCAATAATATTATGATACATGCATAGAGCACGGTTCCTTAAGATGCACTGTTAAACATATACATTCCTATGATAAAAAACAAATTTATTTTGTTAATGGATATTTAATGCCATATCTTTACTTTTGTTTTTGTTTTTGTTTTGCACATATAATTTGTTAGCGGGTAGTTGGTTTTGTTGGTTAGTTATTTTATTTAATGATATATCAACCTTTGTGGGTTATTCAATGCTAAATCTTGTTTTTTTAATAAATGAATTATAAACAATTATTATTATAAACAATTATAAACATTGATAGAGCACAAAACGATAGTCGTCTAGGGCTGTTGAATTCACCGACTGCATCTCTGCACAAGAGTAAGACTCTGTTGTGGGAGCCTTACCCATCTCACCATAATGGACTCTTCTCACCGTTATTAGTACTAAGAGATTTCGCTGCCAGAGGGGCAGATCAATATCGGTGTTATCCGAACAGTACGAGACTTCTTACTTTTTCTATGTAACTCAATCTTTCTTGTGTAATATAATCTGTTATCTAATATCTGTGTTTGTTTTCATTAGTGACCCTTTCCGAGGGCACAACAGACTCCTTCCAACGAGTGTCCTGATATGACATTAAACAATCTGATGGTGAAGCTCCAGTAATGCTAAAGCTTTGGAGAATGCGGAGTATCACTTTATTGCAATCGCTCCCAGGTCCACTCTGGCCCGGAGTGGTAGCACTTGATAGGGTCCTATCTATGGGTTAGATAAAACTAAACAGCGTACTTATGCTAAAATGAATTGTTTGACATAGAACTATTTTTGACATCTAAACAGTCTACTTATGCTAAACTGAATTGTTTATATGTATAAACATGGATTTGGAATTAAATAACCTACAATGGTTGATATGCCATTAAACCAAATCAAACCAAACAATAGTTTGTTGACAACTTTGCCTCACAAGCGCGTCCTACATATTTTTTATATGCATCCACTAATTTGGCTTTCAATTATATTGTCAGTTTCAACATCTGGAGGAATAAGAGCATTCATTCCTTTCTCGAGAGTATAAGCCCGAAAGTGAGCCTTATACAGCGACTGGTGCTCAAACTCGTATACTCGGAGGCCGCTGTCCAGCACTTTCATTCTATCAACTTGGTCCATTGGCCTAGTAGGTAAAGTGTTCGCCAATGGCCCGGGAGAGCTGGGTTCAGTCCAAGGTCGAGTCATACCAAAGACTCAGAAAGTACTACTTGATGCCCCCTCTCTTAACACTCAGCATTAGAAGGTACAGATCAAGGGTAAAGTGGAGTAATCAAGGGAAAAAGTAGCATCCTCCACTACATCTCGGTGTAGTTGCTATTGAAAAGGAAGCTTTCGGGTCGCCCTCAACTACGGGCGCCAACTTTATTTACACTATATATATATATATATATATGTGTGTGTGTGTGTGTGTGTGTGTGTGTATGTGTGTGTGTTTGGCGGATAAATGTGTAAATATTTAATAACACAGATATTGACTCGGCAGAATCCTCCCTTGAAGGCCTTTCTTCATCTGATGAGGAAAGAAGATCCTTATTTACTGGAGGTGTGGGTACAGGAAGATCATCTGAATGGGGAACGGGTCTCATAGCAGATCGAAGGTTTGGATATTTGATCTTTTTCCTAGAAGATGCATTGAAACCAGTTATATTAGTTAAACAAAAATAACAATCATCTGCGTGGTTTCGCGGCTCTCTCCAAACCATCGGGACTGCAAAGTTGAAAGCCGCTTTCTTGCCATTAAATCATGCAGTTAGTTCATTGTAGCAGGGTTTACAACAGATGTGTGGATCCCAAGACTTGTCCTGATCACCAATTTTACTGTCAAAATAGTGAAAGTTGACGGTTCTGAGGAGGAAAGCGATGTTTCGACGCTGTGCAACTGTTGTGAAGTCCCCACACACGTAGCAGAAAGAATTGGCCTTGTTGAGGCATCCTCGACATTTTGACGTGCTTGAAGCCATTGGAGAATCTGAAAATATAACAAAGTAAAACTAAATGTGCATTTGAAAATGTAATACTAATATTTAGTTACTCAAAAGATGTGTAACACGATAGTTGAGGGATACTAACCTCCTGCGCCGCCTGCGAGACAACCTCATCCAATGACTGCCAGAGTGTGGATTGAGACCTGCTGCCTTAACATTCAAAATCCGTCTGGATATATAACTATATATATATAAATATAATGTAATGCTATCATATACATTTAGTGCATAATAACTAAAAAAATAAGCCATAAGTCTCAGAATATTAGAATTAACCCTGAATTCATATACGCCTTTACGTACCGTATATGCACAAAATGCACACTATGCAAATCTAAAAAAAACTAGAGGTGATGATTAAAAACGGATTTCAAATTTGAATTCAGCACCCTCAAATTAGGTAAAAACAGGTATTTTTGTGCTTGCCTCAATTTCTTTGTAAACCAATGTAATTCTGTACTTACTGAAGAAATATTTATTTCTTTACTTATTCATACGATGTGAGTAGAGGCTCAAAATAAGATCTAAAAAGTTAATGATTTATCTAGGAATCTAAATGGTTAGAAATTATATTTTCAATATTCTTGGGTGGAAAAGATTTCTTAAATCATTTTGAGTCTTGATCCTTCAATTCTTTCAAATATTGTTGTTAGTGATGTATCTCAAAATTTAAAAATGAGTTCGAAGGCGTCGATTGGTCGATAAATACAAAAAATACTGAGAGAAAAAATTACAGCTTATCGAGCCTATATTTTTGCATAGAAACTAATACATTTTTTGTGGGAAAATCATTTGAGTTCTTATATATATATATATATATATATATATATATATATATATATATATATATATATATATATATATATATAAGTTAGAACGGAAGAAAGATATATGTTTGTTGATTCGTTTATATCTTTCTTCCGTTCTAACCTTTTCTACATATATTCTGTCGGATTCAATTCATTCTCTCTCTCTCTCTCTCTCTCTCTCTCTCTCTCTCTCTCTCTCACACACACACACACACACACACACACACACACACACACATATATATATATATATATGTGTGTGTATGTAGTAATAGTACGCTATAGAGTAATGAGAAATTAAGTTGCTATGGTTTGTTTATTTTAAGACATTTCAACCTCCTGGGTAATGCCAAAGCCATCCTTGTAGAATAGGAGGTTATCCTCGTGGTGTGATGGTTACAGCGCTGGACTGAGGAATCGTAGTAAGCGAGGTCGTACTCCAGTCGCGCTATTACGTTCACTTTCGGACAAATACCCTTGGGAAAGGTATGAACCGCCTATTCCTACCATATCTGGGTTAAATAGTACCATTACTGTTCTTCTAGGAGAATAGCTTTGGCATTAAATAACCTAGAAAGGTTGATATGCCATTTAACAACAAAAACCAAACCTTGTAGAATAACTGTAATCGTACTATTTAACCTCTTGCCGGGGAATCAGAAACTTCATACCTGTCCGAAAGGGAACACAATACTTCGACTGGAGTTCGAACTCGTTTTCTACGATGTCCCCGTTTAGCACGTTAACCACTACAGCACGGAGACTCCACCTAATTTGTTATAATATCTCTGGGCAAATTAGTTTTTTTTTTAAATTAATTTTATAGAAATTGAAATATATGTATGATTTTTTTATTAGCACTCATTAGGTAGACTACATTACTGTCTATTGATCTTTTAGTTTCTTCTTCTTTAGTGTCCTCGTGGTGTAATGGTTAAAGCGCTGGACTGCGGAATCATACTCCAGTCGCACCAGTGCGTTCACTTTCGGACAAATACCTTTGGGAAAGGTATGAACCCCTTTATCCTCCCAGCTATTGGTTAAATAGGACCACAACTGTTCTTCTAGGAGAATAGCTTTGGCATTAAATGATCTACAAAGGTTGATATGCCATTAAAGAAAGAAACCGTCTTCTCTTTCACATGAATTTTATGCCATTTTTCCTTACTTCGTGTTCTTTCCTTTCCGCTAATCCTTTCTTAGCTTTCGGCTTTTCATACTTTTTTCTTTCTTTCGTCTATTAACGCTTGTGTTTGAAAGGATTACCGTCGATCGAGGATCAAGTACTCTCTGCTCGCCAACTCAGTTAATGGCATCATCTCGATCCCATAGATAAACCGATTCACCTGTAAATAATTACGGGAACAATGTTTTTGTTGAAGTAGAATTCTTTATTCTATATATCGATATTTTTTAATCAACACAGCTCACAACCACATATGTAGGAATGCCAATAATGGACTTTGGGATAAGCTCGCTAACCATTACACAATGGCGTTTTTTTTTTTTTTGGCATAAAATATCTTTTGTCATGTTCAATTTCTGGACGAATCTATTTGCATTTCATTTCGTGGCAATGCTTATAGTATAGGCATGAATACAGGTATGGGTAAATAGTATGATAGATGGCTTCTCCATATTTCGTTAGGAACACCGATTTGGGAGAACGACAAAACCTTTAATAACCGGGCCATTAGCCTAATGAGTAGAGTGTTCGCTAATGCTCCGGGGGACCGGGGTTCAATCCCAGTCATACCAAAGACTCAAAAAATAGAACTTGATGCTGCCTTGCTTAACACTCAGCGTTAAAAGATAAGGATCAAAGTTGAGCAATCAAGGGAATCGTACAGCGCCCTCCTCTACACCTCGGTGAAGTAGCTATTGAAAAGGGAACCTTTGGGTCACCCTCGACTATGGTCACTAGTAGCTAGGTAACTTACTGTTGTGCAGATAAGATAAGAGTCCATAAATTTACTTCGATATAATCTTCATTGTTCGGGCAACTCCTGCGGTATCAATGATGCCGGTTCATATAGTCCCTATCCTTCTCATCGAGAGGAGGTCTGCTATTGCTTGTCTTCCATGCAATCTTGTCTAAGCCAATACCGGATCCAGGCGCAAATTCATAGTCTCGAAAGACAGACTGATGCCATAAAAGGTATATTTATTCTCCCTTTAATAACTGTTTTAACATTATTTTTTTTAAAAATTCTCGCCTGTCACCGAGATGAACATCAAAGAATATCAAACGTGTAAAATTCCACCTGGTTGAGATAATGGATGAAGAAGGAAAATACTTTTGGGAGTGAACGTCCCTGGCTTTTTTGGATTTACAATGAAAGATTTCTTTTCAACAAAAGCAATTCCTTGTGGAACAAAACTCCCTATGGATTCAACTTCATGCGCACATGTGAGTGTGCGCAGAAACGAACGAGTGCGCTCTATTACTTAATAGAAAGTTAACCATTCGTTTGCCACGCTTAGCTAAGTATAGAACAAAAATACACCATATGGATTAGGTGCCCAGTGAGGACTGAATTCATCACAGCAGTAAAGGTCTGCGAGATTTGCTTGCTAAGAACGACTCAACAATTTTTTATTTATTTTTTAAGTAGGAATAACACAAGGCTAATTTTTAAGCGGAGAAAAGCTGTTTAGAGTTTAGAGTTTTCCTTCTCCTAGACTGGTTGCACAACCAAGGCTAAAGGATCCAGTTTACCCTACTATTTACGCATAGTAGATATGGGGGAGAACACATGGGTATTTTTGTGAAGTGAAAATCAAACAACCTCGAGCAGGAATTGAACTCGGGTCGCTGATTCCATATTCTATTTTGATAACCGTTACGTTAAGCGCATTTCCTTTCTTTACATCGGAGTATTACAATATTGGTCAGATACTTTTTAAAAGTCTTTTCGAGTGTGTGTGTGTGTGTGTGTGTGTGTGTGTGTTCTTTTTTACAACTGGGCTTGATCACTTGGATTGTATGCATTCTGTTAAAAAAAAAGAAAAGAAATACGCCTTCTGAGGGATGACGAAAACAAATTCCTCACGGTGCTGGACGTGCGGGCGGGGGGGGGGCGGGGGCGGTCGTAAAAGTACATAACGAAGCAGTTTTCTTTAGACACGCCTCTAGGAAAAAAAAAAAATGAAAAAAAACCCCGCAACAATCGTTAGCACAGCAAATGTAATACAACATAATTGAATTTTTAGTTACTTTTTCTTTCAACTCACTCCTTTGCGCAAAAGATTTAAATTATCACTGGTATAATTTTTATTGTTATTTTTTTCCTCTTCTGTGTCAAGTTCGCCATCTTTGTCAACATGTTTTTGTTATTTTTTTCCTTTTTTTATCACATTTTCTATCTTTTTTATTTGCTTTTTTATTTTATGTGTGCTTTTTTTTGTCTGCGATGTTTTTTCAGTTTGAGCTTTCTTCTGCCGTTTTTTTTTTCAGTTTCTTTCTCTTATTTCTTTTTGGACTTCCCTCTCCGTAATTATTGTCTCTTTCTCTATCTTATTTGCACCATCTCTCTCTCTCTCTCTCTCTCTCTCTCTCTCTCTCTCTCTCTCTCTCTCTCTCTATCTATCTATCTATCTATCCATCACACACACACACACACACACACACACACACACACACACACTCTCTCTCTCTCTCTCTCTCTCTCTCTCTCTCTCTCTCTCTCTCTCTATCTGCTTTTACTCTTCTTTTTATTTTCTTTCATACTCTCTCTTCTTTTCCTTTTCCTTCCACTTCATTCCATTTTAAAAGTTTTCTATTTTCTCTCTGTATATCTAACATTCTTTTACAGTCCGAAAAAGTCATTCTTTTTTCTTTCGAATTCCTTCTTTTTTTTCTTCAAAATCATTCCTCTACCTTCTACTCATATCTGAACGCTTCCTACCTCTTCCTATTCTCTTTTTAACCCTTTTTTTTTTTACTTCGTATCTTTTCCTTCCATATTTCTCCTCTTCTGAAAACCTCAGTTCTTTTTTTTTTGTGACAATTTTTTTTCTTTTAATTCTGATCCATTTTTCTCTTTCCCTCCCATCCATTTTCTCTTCTCCTCCTCCAATCTATCTTTCTCTCCTCTGACGATCAATTTTTATATTTCCACCCACCCATTTCTCTCTCCTTTTCCAATTCATTTTTCTCTCCTCTTACGATTCTCTCTTTTCTCTCCTCTTACGATTCTCTGTTTTTTCACCGCTTATGATTCTTTCTTTCTTTCTTTCTTTCTTTCTTTCTTTCTTTCTTTCTCGCCCTACATTACTTACCTTTTCTTTTTCTCCATTTTTTCTTTTTCTTTGAACACCCCTTTTCTTATTTCTCTTCCTTCCTTTATTCTCCCCTTTTTAACCTTTCACTTTCTTTTTTTCCTCTTCTTTCTTCTTGTAGAATTAGTTGAATGTTGAATATGACAATATAATTTTCGTTTTCCATTCTCGTGCGTGATTTAAAAAAAAGATACCGACTAAACAAGCGAATAATGAAGACAAACAAAAAACGTCTAACTGACGGATCCTTTCTGGCATAAACGTTCACAAATCTAACTATTAGATAAAATGCAAGCAAACACCGAAAAAGACATTCATCATTTATTTTGATAGAGCATAGGATTGGCAACCTAAAAATAAATATGCAATTTCTCATAATATTTGCCCGTTGCCTTTATACGCAGCTATAAACAAAGTTCATGGTTTTATAATGCACTTTTTATAATTTTACATAAACTTCTTATACCGAACTCTTTTACGCGCCTCTTCTATCTACCTCCAAGATGATTAATGATTTTTCTTTTTCTATATCGCAATGAACTTACGGTCAAATGTTATCCTAATACCCACAGATCCACTCAGGATTTAAGCGGGATTAAAAGACTTCATCTCCGTCATTAAATGATAATAAAGGAATTATAAGGTTAAACTTTACAAATTTGAGGGTTTCGATCTAAGTTTTTAATGTTTACATAAAGTTGTTGGTCGGTTGTGCTTTATGGTATATAAACCCTTGTCGATTATTTAATGCCAAATCCTATATATATATATATATATATATATATATATATATATATATATATGATGATTGCAGCATCTGCACAGAAGATTGCCGTCTCAAGTTTCATGTTCCGCATTAAATAGCCCCTCATGTGTCCTCTGGTGGCTCTGAAGGTCGGCAGCTGATTTACAAGGACGATGACAGACATGACTCTGAATTAAAACCTGTTAAACTCCGCGTAAAAATTGACCTTGTGTCATATCCTGCCCGAGCGGAGGGGGTGGGTAAATATGATGACAGACATGACACACAAAAGTCAAAGTCTTAACAAGGGTTGATTGGTTCTGCATGAGAAATACTGTCCTTGTGCACAACCATCTGCCTCTTCAGTCCAGAGGCAGACCAGCATACCTTACCGCATGCAGGTAAGGTATATATATATATATATGCACACACACACACACACACACAAACACACACACACACACATACATATATATATATATATATATATATATATATATATATATGTGTGTGTGTGTGTGTAAATGATTGAATAAAATACCGATATACAAATTAATAAATTTCATTTCTTTAAAGTGAGTAAAAAGTTTGTTAAAAAAAAAAAACAGAAGTTATAAAGTCTTTTCTTGTAAGAAAAGATAAAATATTTATGATCTGACCAATATTAAGAGAGAAAGTGAAGATTCATTAATGAAATATAGCAGTTTCATGAAATATAGCAGTCTTAATCTCATGGCTATATCTTGTGTGCTTAAAAGATCTGTGTGAGTTTGTCACTATGTAAGAGAGCAAATATATTAATGTGTTAAATATGTATGAGTCTGCAACAGAAATAATCATCCTTAAGGGAAGAGATTGTAATTGCAGTCTGAATATTTTTATAAACAATAACATATTTGTTCAATTTAAGTTAATTAAACGATGTTGAAATTAAATACATTCTTAAGGGAAAAGAATGTTTTCACGCAAAAGAAATAAACTGAAAATTTTCTTGAGTAAGTAATAGGTTAAATCCGTAAAACCTACTGTTGTATTGTTTACATAATTTATAAGAATAGGGGAGGCTCGAAATTAGATTTTTTAAAAAGTTGATGATTTAACTGATTCTAATTGGTTAAAAATGTTGTATTTTTAACAATCTTGGAGAGAAAAGATTTCTTAGATTATTTTGAGTTTTGATCTTTTTAAATTTTCATGGCAAATCAAATATTATGGTCTGGGAAATCTCAAAGAAATTTTAAAACGAGTGTGAAGGCATCGATTGGTTGATCAATGCAAAAATGCAGAAAGAAAAATTACAGCTTCTTGAGTCTATTTTTTGCACAAAAATTTACACTTTTTTTTTAATAATGGAATTCAGTTGAGTTCCTATATATATATATATATATATAATTTTTTAATGAATAGTTTGTTGGAAGCTCAACTGTTAAATTGATTCAACCACTGCTATCTAATACC
This sequence comes from Sepioteuthis lessoniana, assembly GCA_963585895.1. NCBI lineage: Eukaryota > Metazoa > Mollusca > Cephalopoda > Myopsida > Loliginidae > Sepioteuthis > Sepioteuthis lessoniana. The sequence continues at coordinate 8,640,052 of OY757913.1, forward strand.
AATAATTCGATTTAATATCAATCATTTGTTATACGATTTCAAATACTATAAATGATTAAACAATTGTATCTGACCCACAGATGGAACCATAACAGATTCTACCACTCCAGGCCAGAGTGGACCTGGGAGTAATGCAATAAAGGGTACTCTACATTCCTGAAAGCTCCAGGACTAGTGCCTCATCATCAGATGGTTTAGTGTTATATTCAGGGATGCAGTCGGTGAATTCTACAGCCCCAGACAACTGGGTTATATATATATATATATATATATATATATATAAAGAACAAAAAACATGCTAAGAAACATTGTAAAATACTCCTTTAATCTTTTCTTTCCTTGGAAATTAATCTGTCATACTTACGAAGGCCTGTCTAGGGTTATTTAATGAGTGATTGATAGATTTTAATGGCGTGTCAACCTGTCTAGGATTATTCTATGCCTAGAAGTTAGAGAATCCCGTTCATTGTACATTTATATATATTTTTGCATGATTGTTTTCAAGAGTTTTTTTTTTTCTGGTGTTCCAAGAATAAGTCTTTAAGAAATCTATTTGACCAATGGATAAGACTAACAATCCTGATCAAAATGGACTTGATTTTAATGAAATGAAAAAGTACTCGACATTCCCCAGGTCTCCAGAAATGGAGTCTCACCATCAGATACAGATTCGTATTATACGCAGCACTCACATTTTGAAGAGTCGTGACTATTTCAGAGGATACAGTGACATATTCTAAGCCCCGCCGACCGGACTGTTTACTGGAGAGATTGGGGAAAAAAAATTCAGGAATCATATTCTTCACCACGCGATTAAGTCATCGCAAGTTTAGTAATTAAATATATAATCCATAATCTATTGTCAGTTGGAACACATTTCAAACTCAAGGGATAAATTGGTGTGATGGCCCAGTGTGTAGAGTGTTTGCCATTGGTCCGGGAGACCTGGGTTCAATCCCAGGTCGCGTCATACCAAAGACTTTAAAAATGGTACTTGATACTCCCTTGCTTAACACTCGGCAATATAAGGTACGTATCAAGGGTAAAGTGGAGCAATCCAGGGAAAGGAGTAGCGCCCTCCCCTACACCTGGGTGTAGTAGCTATTGAAAAGGGAGCCTTCTGGTCGCCCTCAACTAAAGGGAGACAACTTCACTTCGAAACGAAATACTTTCCTTGTAAATCGAAATTTTCAGGGTTTTTATAATTAAATCTCCTCTTGATCAAGTGAATTTCATTTGAACAAATTTAATTCACTGAAGCAGACATAAAAAAAAAGAAAGAATTGTTTTTTTGTTTTATTTTTGAATAATTTACTCTTAATATTACATGATTTTTTAATGTCCTCGTCTTTGTTGCTGTTGTTTCATAATATTCTGATCGGTTCATTCCCAGATGTTGTTAAGGATTAAAGATCTTAGCTCTTAATTTACAGTGAAATCATTGAGAGGTGAGCTAAAAAGGTAAAAGAAGAACAAAAAAAAAAAAAAAACCCAAAAAGATTGATAGATTTTAACGGCATTTTACGTTGATATCTAAACTTTTTGTGCTATTGTTTCGAAAGAGGTTTTTTTGGGGTTTTTTTTTGCATACGGTTATATGATGCTACCAAGCATTACCCTCTAATATACATAATTTTCAAACAAATCTATTTGACGAATTGATGGGATCACAACAGATACTACTAACCCAGGTGAGAGTGGAATCTGGGAATAGTGGCAATGAAGTGGCTCTCCACATTCCACCATCCCCAGAACTGGAGCCTCACCACAGAATGTTGTCTCGCTCATTTGCAAGGATACTGTCAGTGTATTCTAAATACTTGAATTGTTAGTATCAGATAGGAATACATGATTCCATATTACAGCGTGCAAACAAATGATAATTATCGTGGTAAACAGGAATATTTTATATGGAAGTTATCATCATCATCATCATCATCATCATCATCATCATCATCATCATCATCATCATCATCGTGTCGTGTTGCTAGCACGGATTTCCCTGACTCCCTCGTGCCATTCGTCTCTGTCATTCATTGCTTCCAGCGGGTCTTCTTGACTACATCCTGTTTCCGTTGTTGTAGATAAGTTCTAGTTGGTCGTCCTACATTTGCGCGTCCGTATGAAGGGGTCCATTGGTGAAAGTCGCTTATAAATTTTTTCTTACTTCTCCAACAGAGTCCACCATATCTTTTCCATCTTATTTGGATGGTTTTAGAGATGGGATGCAGGTGGCCATACAGCTGCTGTTTAATGGGATATTTTTTCAAGGATTTGTTCGATATGACTCGTAGCATTCTTATACAACACCCATCAAGCTTAGTCAGCGTCTATATAATAAAATTGATACGACCACTGCTTAGAAAAAATACGTTTTATTTTATCGGAGAGGTTTGACTTCCATATGGCCGATAACCTATCGATAGCAGTCCATGCCTTCGCTAGTCGCATATTGAAGTCTTTCAGTAGATGAGATGCTGTATCCGAAGTAGGTAGACTTGTACACTAATTTCAGAGAGCCGCCATATAGGGTGGATATGTCTCCTTTTTGATTAAAATAAATGTACTCTGTTTTGTCTGCATTCATATGGAGACATATGCCACCTGCTGCCTGTTCCAGACTACACAGCTAGGATTCGGCTTGGGTAGGTGTATTTGCCAGAAGCACTATGTTATCTGCGTAGTCTGTGCCTTTAATAATTTGTACAGGGTGTCGTCTGTTTCTTGTCTTTTTTAGTGTAAAACCATTTTCTTTCATTAGATCTATTAACATTCGAAGTACGTCGTCTAGGCTGGTTATGAACACATACAGGGCTAATGTATCCCCTTGCAGAACACCAGCAACAATGTCAAACAAGTATGGAGGTAAATTATGGAAATAAATCCGATAGTAAGAAGAAAATAGAAAAACAAAAAATTCCAAACGTGATGAATTTGTTGCGATGGAAATTCAACGTTGAAACGTTTCGTTTTTGATAAACCTTTTTCAGGACTTTAAGATGGTGAAACATATTGCTTGAATAACGATGGATGTTTTTACGAAAATAACAAGGGAGAAGAAAGTAGATACTTTATGTATAACTGTAAATTGATTGTATTAAGAATACTTACTGGAAGAAGAGTTACTGTAAGCTAATATTGTTTAATGCGGATTACTGTTAATTACTTCAAAGCATATAACTGTGTGCAAACAAATGACTCTTATTGAATAGAAATAATTACTTGGAACCATATAGTTATTAGGATTAGATAGGAATACTTTATACTTCATAAATTTAAATCAATTGTATTAAATTACTTGAAGTTGTAATTGGTTACAAAGTATTTTTATGATGGTTTAAGTTTGGTTTGGTTTTATGGCATATCAACTATTGTAGTTTATTTAATGCCAATTCCTCTTTATACGTATGCACTAAATATATAGGATTTGGTTTGGTTACATTTTATGGCATATCAACCATTGTAGGTTATTTAATGCCAAATCCTCTTTATACCTATATACTAAATTTATAGGATTTGGTTTGGTTGCATTTTATGGCATATCAACCATTGTAGGTTATTTAATGCCAAATCCTCTTTATACATATATACTAAATATATAGGATTTGGGTTGGTTGTATTTTATGGCATATCAACCATTGTAGGTTATTAAATGCCAAATTCTCTTTATACATATATACTAAATATATAGGATTTGGTTTGGTTGCATTTTATGGTATATCAACCATCGTAGATTATTTAATGCCAAATCCTCTTTATACATATACACTAAATATATAGGATTTGGTTTGGTTGCATTTTATGGCATATCAACATTTGTAGGTTATTTAATGCCAAATGATATTTTTACTTATATATCAAATATATTTTTTGTTAACAAATTCTATGGATAACATTTTTAAACGAGCCTGAATTTAATTTTTGCACACAGTTAAATGGTTTCAAGTATTTCTACCAAACACAAATAAGTCTATTTTCTATTATCATTTGTTTGCACACAGTTAAATGTTTTCAAGTATAGTTATTTAACACTAGCAATTCAATTAAAAATCAGACATTTGTTAACACACGGTTAAATGATTAAACAGTTCTATTTCTAACAATTCAATTTAACAAAAGTCATTTGTTTGCACACAGTTTAAATGTCAAACGGATCTATTTGATCCATAGATAGAACCCTATCAGGTGCTACCACACCGGCCCAGAGTGGACCTGGGAGCAATGGCAACGAAGGGATACCCTACATTTCTAAAATCTCCAAGACTGGAGCCTCACCATTAGAATGTTTAATGTCATATTCAGGACATTCATTGAGGAAGTCTTACTCCTCTACAATGATGCAGTCGGTATATTCTACAGCCCAAGTCAACTGGCTGGATTATTATGAGTTACCTGAAACCATGTAATTATTAGTATTAGATAGAAATACTTGAAATTATGCAAATATGACAGAGTGGGTAGAGTGTTCGCCAATGGTCCGGGAGACCTGGGTTCAATCCCAGGTCGTGTCATACCAAAGACTTTAAAAATGGTACTTTATACCTACTTGCTTAACACTCAGCAATATAAGGTACGTATCAAGGGTAAAGTGGAGCAATCCAGAGAAAGGAGTAGCGCCCTCCCCTACACCTCGGTGTAGTAGCTATTGAAAAGGGAGCCTTCTGGTCGCCCTCGACTACGGTCACCAACAACTTTATTTATATTAGATATAATAATTGATATCATACAACCATGAAAAAAAACCCTTTAGAAAGAACAACACAAAAAATGTAAATATAATCGGAGAATGTTCACAATTCTCTATATTTGAGGCATAAAATAATCGTAGACGGATTGACGTGCCGTAAAAAAGAAACTAAGGAATCAGCTGACCTAGAGATCGGATTATAAACAGAATAACAGTCATTTAAAAAAGGCCGTAGATGGATTGTAAAAAACAAAATAAAGGTAGTTAAAAAAAAAATCAGACAAAAATATTTGTCGCGCAAAGGTATCAAATGTGTCTTTGTTGAGATTTTCTTTAAACAACTCCTTCAAGAAACAGCTGTCAGTTTTGGCTTAAAAAATAACATATGTAAAATGCATCAAAAGCTGCAATGTATATAAAACATATCTCAATAAAGATAAAAGTATATGTTGTAAAAAGATAACGTTAGACTGTGAAGATTTTTATCCGGCTCATATGACGGCCGAAATTAGAGGAATTATGTGAAAGTGTGAATGTTTGAAGAAGAAGAAGAAGAAGAAGAAGAAGAAGAAGAAGAAGAAGAAGAAGAAGAAGAAGAAGAAGAAGTGAAACAGAGCGGGGGGGTGTTCATTTATGCATATCGACGTATATACATTAAAACGGCGTGTGCATGAAATGAAATATTCAGGTATGCGTACAGAATCCTTATAAAGATAAATGATTGCGGGAATCTTAACTCTTGTCCTTCTGAGACATATATATTCGGGCAAAATAACAACAGAATGAAATGTAAAAAAAAAAGGGGGATCTTAATAAAGGAATTTTTTTTTATTATTATTTTGAAATCCAAGTGAAAATAGCAGCAGGTGAATATCATATCTAACCTCATGCTGATTACGCTCCAATGGTTCCTTTCAAGAGATAACTTGTAACGTGTGTGTGTGTGTGTGTGTGTGCGCGCACATTCTTATGTGTACGTACAAGATAAGTAGTAATGTGAATGTGTGTGTGTGTATATGTATATGTAGGAGTACGTACGAGATGACTAATAATAGGGATGTGTGTGTGTGTGTGTGTGTGTTAATATATGTATGGGTACGTACAAGATAACTATTGATGTGGATGTATGTATGAGTGTATATATATATATATATATATATGTGTGTGTGTGTGTGTGTGTACGTACGAGATGACTAGTAATGTGGATGTGTATTTATGTGTGCATATATGTATATATCATCATCATCATATCGCGCTGGTAGCACGGATATCCCTGACCCTCTCTCGCCACTCCTCCCTATCGTTCATCGCCCTAGGTAGGTCTTCAGGACAACATCCCGTATCCTCACATAGCTGCTGAATGTATGTTCGTGCTGGTCGTCCTGCTTTTGCACGGCCATGTGTGGGGGTCCATAAGAGTACATCACTTATCAGTTCGTCCCTGCTTCTCCAGCAGTGTCCTGCATGTCTGGCTCGTCTAACAATATGTATATATACGTACGAGAAAACTATTGATATTGATGTGTGTTTGTGTGTATGTATACGTACGAGATGACTAGTAATATGGATGTGTGTGTGTGTGTGTGTGTGTGTGTGTGTGTGTGTGTGTGTGTGTGTGTGTGTGTGTGAATATATGCATGTGTACGTACGAGATGTGTGTGTATATGTGTAGCAGGAGTACTACAAGGGGACACGCTGGCCCCGTACCTCTTTATCATTTGTCTAGACTACGTACTTAGAACATCGATTGACAAAATCAAAGAGAATGGCTTCGAACTGACGAAGAAAAGAAGCAGAAGATACCCGGCAACAACAATTACCGATGCCGACTACGCCGATGACATAGCGATACTGGCAAATACACCTGACCAAGCCGAAACACTTCTGCATAGTTTGGAACGAGCAGCAGCAAGCATGGGCCTCTATGTTAATGCACACAAAACGGAATATATGTGCTATAACCAAACGGGGGACATCTCCACTCTAGAAGGAACCCCACTTAAACTAGTAGACAAATTCACGTACCTAGGAAGCAGCGTCGAATCAACCGAAAAGGACATCGACACGAGGTTAACGAAAGCATGGACAGCTATCAATAGGCTATCGATTATAGGGAAATCAGACCTAACCGATAAAATGAAACGCAGTTTCTTCCAGGCAGCGGTCACATCGATACTGCTATATGGATGCACTACATGGACGCTAACAAAACGACTGGAGAAGAAGCTAGATGGCAATTACACAAGAATGCTGCGTGCAATCCTGAACAAGTCCTGGCGGCAACACCCCACAAGACACCAACTGTACGGCCACCTGCCCCCTATCACGAAAACTATTCAAGTTAGACGAACCAGACATGCAGGACACTGCTGGAGAAGCAGAGATGAACTCATAAGAGATGTACTCTTATGGATCCCCACACATGGCCGCGCAAAAGCAGGACGACCAGCTCGAACGTACATTCAGCAGCTATGTGAGGATACAGGATGTTGTCCCGAAGACCTACCTAGGGCGATGAATGATAGGGAGGAGTGGCGAGAGAGGGTCAGGGATATCCGTGCTACCAGCGCGATATGATGATGATGATGATGTATGTGTATATACAAGATAACTAGTTATGTTAATGTGTGTGTGTATATATGTATGTGTACGTAAGAGATAATAGTAATGTGGATGTTCGTGTGTGTGTGTATGTGTACGAACGAGATTGCTAGTTATGTGGATGTGTGTATGCTTGTGTATGCGCCCACAAGTGTGTGCATACACCTTTATATATATACGCATGAGTGCGTGTAATTATGTAATTACGGAGAGAAAACCCTTTTTTATACATAAATTCATACCCTCGTTATTCAGTCTTTTTATTCGTATTTTTTTTTTTTTGTGGCTTTACGCCACCTTTTGAATGAAGTGTGTTTCCATCATAAATGAACGACTCGATGAAATCTCGGCCCAGTCGGTGAGGTTTAAAATACGCTAACTGTTTCTCTACAGAGGAGTAAGACCTCCCCTAAAAAGGGATGTGTCCTGGACATGATACTAAATTGCATTTAATAGTGAAACTCCAATACTAGTGATCTGGAAATTGCCCAAAATTGCCATTACTCCCAAGTCCACTCTGACCCGCAGTTAGGGTCCAACCAATTTGACAAATAAATCTATTTAAAAATTCTTTGTGTTCGATAGGATATCGTTAGTTAAAGCAGAAATTGTTTAATAAGAATTATTATTAGTTACTTTAAACAGCGTGCAAACAAATGTCTATTATTACATAGACATAACTACTTGAATCCATATAATTAGTCATCATCATCATCCTCATCATGTCGTGCCGCTAGCACGGATATCCCTGACCCTCTCTCGCCACTTCTCCCTATCGTTCATCGCCTCTGGCAGGTCTTCAGGGCTACATCCCGTATCCTCACAGAGCTGCTGTATGTATGGTCGTCCTACTTTTGCTCGGCCATATGCGGGGGTCCATAGGAGTACATCCCTTATGAGCTCGTCCCTGCTTCTCCAGCAGTGTCCTGCATGTCTGGTTCGTCTAACTTGAATAGGTTTCGTGATGGGAGGCAGGTGACCGTATAGTTGGTGCCTTGTGGGGTGTTGCCGCTAGGACTTGTTCAATATTGCTCGCAACATTCTTGTGTAATTGCCGTCTAGCTTCTTCTTCAGCCGTTTTGTTAGCGTCCAAGTAGTGCATCCATACAGCAGTATCGACACGACCGCTGCCTGGAAGAAACTGCGTTTCATTTTATCGGTCAGGTCGGATATCCATATGATCGATTGCTTATCGATAGCTGTCCATCCTTCTTTAGCCGCGTGTCGATGTCTTTTTCGGTTGATGATACACTGCTTCCTAGGTAAGTGAACTTGTCCACCAATTTCAGAGAGATTCCCTCTAGTGTGGAAAGGTCGCCTGTTGAAACTGTACAGCTGCGTGCCAATTATTTGTATTCGGTAGGAGGTGCCCGATGTGTAATGGTTATCGTCGTAGGAAATGGACACGGCGACACGAGTTCAAATCCTGGGGCGAGTCTGATTACATTTCGCATAGCGCTAATACGCTTGGGAAAGGTATGAATCCAATTATTCTCCCTCCAGCTTTGGGTAAATAATAGGACAGACTAGGTTCTTCAGCCTTGGTGAGGCAACTAGTCTAGAAGGAAAACTCGGAATTCAAACCTGTTAAACTTCAATTAAAAATTGACCTTGTGTCATATCCTTTCCGAGCGGAGGGGTTGGTAAATACGGATATTCGGTAGGAATACTTGATATTATATAACTGTGTGCAAAAAAACCCTTAAGAAACAACAACAGAAAAAAATGTTAATATAAATGTATAATGAACGCAATTTCCTAACCTCTAGGCATATAATAATCCGAGACGTGTTGACATGCCGTTAAAATCAATCAATCAATCAATCAATCAATCTCTTAATTTGTTACGTTGTTGTATTGCCGTAATACAAATATAAGCGGAAACATAATCAAACATAATTTACAAACTTCAATGAACGAACGAACCCACTTCTTTATAAAAATATATATCTCACACTTTATTCTTGAAAGGGTTGATGTTTCTGTGGTGTGTGAGAGATGAGTGGAGACAGGGACAGACTGCTATATTGACCCAACTTCTCTTGACTGTAGCACGTTGTGTTATCTTCAAGGACCAACTTAGCACTTCTCCGCATCTTAGCTGGGGTTGCTCAGCGCGCATTCTCAGTCTGCAAGCTGGCCCTCATTCTATCCTTCTTGTCTTCAACTGACTCAACGGCCGCTGGCATCTGCCTATATTCTTTCATAACGCCCTCTTGCTTCCGCTTCTTCTTCTGCTTATTTTCACAGGTGCCTCTCTGATTGTAGGCTCGGTCAAGGGTCAGTATATAACAATGTCATAAACACGAAATTTATTTCTCGTAAGTACGAAGGTGGACTGAAAAGTTTATATGATGACATTATATTTGCTGTTGATTACTTTTTTGAACTACAGGATCCAAGCCTTGCAACACCTATTGAAATAGAATATAGACTACGAGGGGAATTACGTCGGAAAATGAGCCTCATTCGGTCACTTGCCATGAGAGTATCTTTGTTAGCCAATAAAATTTTCATTACGTCGTAAATCAAAATAGATTCCTATGGTACCACAAGAAGAATTTGCATAAGTAAAGTTGGCAATCATAGTCGAGAGTGACCCGAAATGCTCCCTTTTCGATAGCTTCTACACCAAGGTGTAGAGGGGCACTACTCCTTTCCCTGGGTTGCTCCACTTTACCCTTGGTCCTTACCTTATAATGCTTAGTGTTAAGCAAGGGAGCATCAAGTACCATTTTTTGAGTCTTTGGTATGACTCGACCTGGCATTGAACCCAAGTCTCCCAGGCCATTTTCGAACACTCTTGGCTACATCGATAACTTCTTTGAATCCAAAAGAGTCTTTTTTTCTACACTGAACAACTGGCTCGTTTGATAAACGTACAATATGTCTCTCAATTGAGCCAGTTGCTCATTATAGAATAAGTGTTCATGTATCTTCTAGCAAGTCATAATAAAGAATTTCTTTTGAATCTCACGAAAGGCAGTGATCTAGGCTAATTTTGATCTTCATGGGCTGTCTCATACTTGTGATATTGCGCTGTATTCATAAACATCACGATGTGAAGAAAATTAAAAAAAAATGTGTACGGGAAAAAAAAATTATCTAATCAGACATGGACAAACAGTTATTCGGATATTTGATATAGAACGATTTAATTCTCGTCAAAAGGAAGACATTCGAGAGAGTTGCTCTAATATCACTACTATTACATTATTGCCTTCTTCTTCTTCTTCTTCTTCTTCTTCTTCTTCTTCTTCTTCTTCTTCTTCTTCTTCTTCTTTATTGTCTCTCTAGTTTTTATTTCCTTTCCTACCAATCGTACGAAAATTTCAGCTCCTTGTGTAATAATAATAATAATATATATATATATATATATATATAATGGCAAACGAGCCAGGCTGGCAGACCATTGTGAATGAGTTCGATTCTAATTCAGCGGCCCATACTTCTTACTTTATGCCACAACTAACTTAAATTTACTAAAGTATCCCACAAAAAATATAGCGATTTCTTTTCCTTTTGGAGCGCTTAATATGGCGCACCGGTTATTCACGTAGATGAATTCTCTACTCACAGCTGCTTTATACTCGTGCCCATGTGTCAAACTTAGTAGATAGAAATAAGGATACTTCCCCGTGTGGTAATGGTTAACGAACTTGTAAATAGTTACAACTGCGTAAAGATTTCAATTCTCACAGAAGGCTCTACATTTACAACCTTGTGCCAAACTAATCAAAATTGCGCAAATTCTCTTCTTTCTTTCTTCTAAACTTCTTTATTCTTGACTTGACAATTTTCTTTCTTTCTTTCTTTCTTTCTTTCTTTTTTTCTTTCTTTCTTCACTTTTTCTTTCTTTCTTTCTTTTTTTCTACAATTTTCTTTCTTACTTACTTTCTTTCTTTCTTTCTTTCTTTTTCTTCTATGTTTCTATTTTTCTTCTCACCCACAATTTTTTTTATTGTTCATGGCTGCTTCTCTGGCGCCCACGATCGGACATCTTGTCCCCAATTATTTTTTGCACAATTCAAAAAGGCTACGAAAACCATTTTCTATTGAAATTCGTTTAGAAATTTGGTTCATCGGAAACAATTACATTTGCTGAATGAATGTTTTTGGTTTGTCGGCTTTTTAATCTTGAATTGAATAGGAAAAAGAAAAAGATTTCATTTTTGTAAATTAAATTTGTACTTGTCTATGATATAAAAAATGTCAATGGAGCCACAGATTTTCCATTTTGAAGTAACAGACAAACTGAACCGGCATTTTCTTACTTATTTTTCTAGAAAATCAATTATTAATGCTTACTTAAACGGCTCTTAAATTCCATCCACATAGACCTTATATATATATACCCAACCTCTCCGCACGAGCACGAGGTGACACAAGGTCAATTTTAAGCAGAATTTTAGAGGAGCTTAACAAGTTGGAATGCAAAGCTTACCTTCTTCTAGACCAGTTACCATATGATGGTTAAATAGCCCAGTCTGCCCTATTATTTTCCTATAGCTGGAGGGAGAATAGTTGGATTCATACCTTTCCCAAAAGTATTAGCAAACAGCCTCGTCCAAGATTTGAAATCGGGTCGCTGTGTCCATTTCCTACGATGATATCATTACACCATAAGCGCATTATATATATATATGTGTGTGTGTGTGTGTGTGTGTGTGTTTATTTATTATTATTATTATTATTATTATTATTATTATTATTATTATTATATAATAGCTCTATCCTAGATATTGAGCACACTCCATATTATATTGCCCTTTGTTCGACACATACCCACAAAGTGTTATATATATATATATATATATATATGCTCCCCTACCCCTGTAGGGTTGAGCTCTCTAGCGAGGGAAGTGAATGGTTGCCACTAGCTTAATGCAAGGCTCTTCATATGAATCGAGCTCTCGGTAGACGTTAAGCGAATATATGTAAACAAAAACAAACGTGATACATAAGCGTTTAAATTTCATTCGCTTGTGCTAGTTTCCTCGTGGCTGCGTGGTAGAATGTTAAATTGGCGTTTGAGTCAACCGGGTCTCGATCCCAGCTTCGGGGATCTATCCACACTGATAGAACAAAACAGGTCTGTCTGTGGATGACTATATATATTAAAAAGGTTATGTTATTAAGTGCTGCCCACGTCTAAGACTTTCATGTAATGTGAATTTGTACGATCGCCAAATGGACGGCAGTACTAAGTCGTACTTTTTGTTTTCTCAGTGATTTTAGAAGAATGAGAATGTATGAAATGAAGTGAGTGAAATGAGTGAGAATAAAAGAACAACAACAAAAAAAAAGAAATGAAATGAATAAATAAACAATTGCATACTCTACCTTCATCTTCTCCTTCTTCTTCTTCTTCATTCTCTTTTCTCATTTCTTGACATCATTACAACAGGAAATCAGACCTAACCGATAAAATGAAACGCAGTTTCTTCCAGGCGGTCGTATCAATACTGCTATATGGATGCACTACATGGACTCTAACAAAACGGTTGGAGAAGAAGCTAGACAGCAATTACACAAGAATGCTGCGAGCAATCTTGAACAAGTCCTGGCGGCAACACCCCACAAGACACCATCTGTACGGCCACCTGCCTCCTATCACGAAAACTATTCAAGTTAGAAGAACCAGACATGCGGGACACTGCTGGAGAAGCAGGGACGAACTCATAAGTGATGTACTCTTATCGACCCCCACACATGGCCGTGCAAAAGCAGGATGACCAGCACGAACATACATTCAGCAACTATGTGAGGATACAGGATGTTGTCCAGAAGACCTGCCTGAGGCGATGAACGATAGGGAAAAGTGGCGAGAGAGGGTCAGGGATATCCGTGCTTCCAGCACGACATGATGATGATGATGATGATGATGATGACAATTTTATCATTTATTGTACTCGGACTGTTATCTTCGTCTTGATTGTTATAATCACTACGTTTCGGTCGATGTTTCCTTCGTCCTTTTTCAGGTGCTTTATTTCGAACTCGGGAGCCTAGATAGAACTTCGGACTGAACGATCTATTTAATCGACGAGGGTAGATTGTTCTAATTCCGTTAACCATAACCCTGGACAAGTGTTAAGCTATAGTAGCTATTCCTTATTATTTGCCAGTTGTAGGGATTGAACCTGCAATCTCAAGATGATTTAATTTCAAAAGCCCCAAGAGAATTATGCTAATTTTACTGTCATCTTGGTATTCCAAAATGTGATTTTTTTTTCTTCGAGGTTTTCAACCCTTTTCACCTCTTATATAAGCTAGTATTTTTTTGAAAAATAATTGGTCATTTTATAATTGATGACTTTCTTATGTCACCCGAAATTTTCCGTGAACGTTAAAACAAATGTTGAAGGCATGTAACTTAAGACTTCCGACAAGCATTTCACTGGGTTTGAGATGCTGCACAAATTATTCAATAAAAATAACTTAAAAGTGAGTTATTGCTGCACAAATAAAATGTTGAAAATTATAAACAAAAGTGATGACAAAATTGCGGGCGAGCAAACTGGTAATCCAATACGTGATGTAACTGCAAAAACCCTGAAGGTTGCTCTTTGGAAGGAAAAAGCCTCGTAAGAAACGTTTCTGTTTCATGCTACCATTCCTGTCCGTGTCCCTCCCCTTACACTTTGTTTTGTCCCTATCTCGTAGCCCCTCTCCTACGTAGGGACCGTCTGGTTTGTTTCCGAATCCTGGAAAACAGTCGGCGTTCCAGTCTTAAAAGGGGGGGTCCGGTGGATAACCAAATGGTTTTTTCCTTTTTCTTATTTAAAAAAAATTAAATGTTTTGAATTTTAAATGTTTTGTATTTTAAATGTTTTGTATATTTTTTGCTTTTTGGGTTTTTTACTCCACCTCCCTATCCACTCTTTCATATGTTTATGCATTATTGTATTATTGTAAATCGTTGTAAGTTAACTTCAACCATTTCAAAATTGTAAATATGGTGATTTTAAGTAGGTTTTCACAGAGAAAATGGGATATTATGGTGAATCTGGAATTTCTGCAGAGAATGAATTATTATTGTATTGTGTGAATGGGTCAGTGATTGTGGCTAGATAGGACCTCTTAGAAAAGCATATCAACTTCCTCACCCGTTAAAAAATCTTTAATATATATTTTTTTTTAAATAAACACTGGTGAAATGATCACTACCACAACGAATCTTAACAAGGATTCTTGATTAGTACACATCCTAACAATATGGCGTCGCCGATAGGATCATTGACCAGATCGGAAGAACCAGATTAAGTAGAAATGTGGTTAAAGTATTTTGGAGCATATGCCGGAACAAAAATTCAACGAGACAAAAGAAACGTGGCTGATGATGGTGAAAGTAAGGACGGAAATAAAAATAGGGATGAAAGGATTTATGTCTACATTCAGAAAATCTTTCTTACTAATTCTGTTAATAACTCGGAACCATTCTTAAAGTGGACCAGAGAAGAATTTAAACAAACGGACCTGAGAACAAGAAAACTAATGACTATTCATAGGGTCTTAGACCCAAGAGATGACGTTGACTAAATGTGTCAAGAAAAGAAAGAGAAAGAGGACTTACCAGTATTGAAGATAGCGTTGATGCAACAATACAACTACTAGGAGACTACATAGAAATGAATGGAGGAAGACTGATAAAGGCCACCAGAAACAATACTGACAATACGAGGAACAAAAATTGCTAGAACAAAAATTGCTAGAAAACAAAAATGGGAAGAAAAACAACTGTAAGGACATTTTAAGCGACTAACAAGCGACATCTCACACAAGAAAACATGGATGTGGCTAAAAAAGGGAAACTGTAAGAGAGAAACAAAATCTCTTCTAATAGCAGCACAAAACAACGCCATAAGGACCAATTATATCAAACGCAACGAAACAGTAAATATAGGTTATATGGTGATAAAGACAAAACGATCAATTACCTGATAAGCGAATGCAGCAAATTAGCACAGAAATAATATAAGACTAGACACGACTGGGTGGGCAAGGTGATTCAATGGGAATTGTGCTAGAAATTCAAATTTGACCATACAAATAAATGGTATATTCACAGCCCAGAATTCGTCCTGGATAAAGAGTGCAGAAACTCCTCTGGGATTTTGACATATAAACGTATCACCTTATCTTGGGGCCAGACGACCAAACTTAAAAATAGTCAACGAAAAAAAAAAAAAGAAAAAAAGAAAATTTACCAAATTGTGAACTTTACTGTTCCGGCTGACCACAGAGTAAAATTGAAAGAAAGCGAAAAGTAGGATAAGTATCTGGACCTTGAAATTGAAATTGAAATTGAAAAAAGTGTAGAACATGAAAGTGACAGTGATACCAATAGTAATTGGAGCTCTTGATACAGTCGACAAAGGATTGATACAGAGACTGGAGGACTTTGAGATAATAGGACGGGTGGAAGCCATTAAAACTACAGCATTGCTAAGATCAGCCAGAATACTGAGGAGAGTCGAGGAAACTCGAGGAGATTTGCTGTCACTCAAACACCAATGAGAAACCATCGGCTAACGCTGGTATAAAAAAAAAACTTTCAAAGGAGTAAATTATAATAAGGCTATGATAGCTAACATGGATTCTGGTTTTAAAAAAATCACGTCTATTTCTGGGTGTCCTCGTGGCTAATGGTTAAAGCACCGGACTGCAGAATCGTAATAAGTGAGTTCGAACTTCAGTTGCGCTATTACGTTCACTTTCAGACAAATACCCTTGGGAAAGGTATGAACCCCCTTATCTTCCCAGCTATGGTTTAAATAGTACCACTACTGTTCTTTGGCATTAAATAAGCTACGAGTGTTGATATGCCATTAAACAAAGAAACCAAACCAATCCATTCATAATAGATTGTCTTGGCAACTGAGTAAATCCGTAAAAGCAAAATTACTCGAATGGTTGGTGAAAGGGAAAACTAACTTGATCTAGACTCCCCACTTCCGAAAATAACCATCGGTAGAAGGAGTAGTTTCTGTATATATAAATATGTGTGTGCTAACGAAGAAGAAACTTTCATTAAAATACTTATGTAAAACAATTATTCCAGAAACCCTTTATTTGAAAAAATACAGCGGACAATAAAAACAATGGTATTGTTTTTGTTATGTTCTATACAGTAATTAATATTAAGGACAAAGATTGATTGTTATTGAGTCAGAATTTCAGAACAAAATTCAAATGTGGTGTAGCCCTTCATTGTCATTACTCCCATGTCCACTCTGACTCAGAGTGATAGTACCTGTTCGGATCCTATCTAGGGGTCAAATAGAACTGTTTAACTTTGTGCAAACGAATGACTGTTATTAAATTGAATTGTTAGTGTTGCATGGGAATACTTGACACTATTTAACCGTGAGTAAACAAATTTTTTGTTGCATTTTTGCGTAAACCTGCTCATGCATTCGTCCTTAAAAGAGGAATCTTTGTGATGCAGTGGCCAACGTGTTGGACTGCGACAAAGTAGTAATTACGCTATTACGTTCACTATCGAAACCTTGAGAAAGGCATGAACTCTCTTATTCCCACAACTATGGGTTAAATAGTACGACTACTGTTTTTTCTACAAGGATGGCTTTGATATTAGTCTTAATGAGATTGTTTAATGGCATATCAACCTTCGTGAGTTATTTAATGTCAAAGTCATAGAAATGAGGGGCTTCATACTTTTCCCAAAACAATTAGTCCGAAAGTGAACATGAAAGCACGACTGGAGTTCGAACCCACTTACTTTGAGGCTGCAGTCCAGCACTTTAGCCACTATATCATCGGGGTCTCCCTCTCGCTATGTTTTAACGACTGAATATTTTATGAGATTTATCTAAAAGAGATCTGCAAAATGCACTGACTGCACGTCTCTAAACTTCTTTTTATTTTCCCGCTCTTTTGATTATCTTTCTTAAACTTTATTCTCTCCAGTTTTCTCCCTCTGTTTTCTGCTTGTCTGGTTCTAGGAGCATCGTCTCTTTTTATTATTGTATCTTTCTTTTCTCTGGGCGTTTCGAACTTTCTTTGACCCATTTTTTTTATTACATTTCTTTTCTTAATCTCTTGCTTATGGCAACATGGCAAGTTGACCCCATTAATCCGTATATACAAATCATCATTTAAGATATTACAGAACTTATTCATTGGTCTGACTCTTTATCCATTAGGTAGCGGGAGGCACCCGTGGAGTAACGGTTATCACCGTTTGAAGTGGACTCAGCTACTCGCGTTCAAAACCTGAACAAGGCTGTTTCGCATACTCCTGGTAAAGGCATGAGTCCATCTCTTCTCCTTCTAGCTATGGGTAAATAACGGGGAAGACAGGATATTTGACATGACAACTGGACTAAAAGAAGGTAAACTCTGAATCCAAATCCGACCTGGAGAGGGATGGGCTCCGCCTGGCTATTTGTGCCCAAGACAGGCTTCTTGAGTTGCGCCCAACGACTAAATCAGGCAAAGGATTTCTTTTTTAAGTCTTTTAACTTATTTACTTGTCTAATTGTTTGCTTTCTTTCTTTCATGGCATATCAACCTTCGTAGGTTATTTAATGCCAAAACCATCCTTGTCGTAGAACAAGCAGTTATACTATTTAACGATTTAACTATTTATAAGAGGACTTACACCTTTCTAAAGGGTAATAGAATGAAAGTAAATGTAAAAGAACGACTGGAAATCGAACTCACTTCCTTCGCGATCGCAGTCCTGTACTTTAGTCATTACCCTTAGTTGTCTGACACATTATCTTTAAGGATTCCTATCTTATACAAATAACCTGCAAACAGATCTATTTGACTTATAGACGGGACTCTAAGAGGCACTACTACCCCTGGTTAGAAGAAGATTGAGTGATTGATTTTAATGGCATTGTAAATTTATTTTAATGGCATTGTAGATTTTGATTTTAATGGCATTGTAGATGTATTTTAATGGCATTGTAGATTTATTTTAATGGCATTGTAGATTTTAATTTTAATGGCTTTGTAGATTTTGATTTTAATGGCATTGTAGATTTTGATTTTAATGGCATTGTAGATTTATTTTATGGCATTGTAAAATTTTGATTTTAATGATATTGTAGATTGATTTTAATGGCAGTGTAGATTTATTTTAATTGCATTGTAGATTTTTATTTTAATGGCATTGTAGATTTATTTTATTGGCATTGTAGATTTATTTTAAACTTTTTTTGTAATTGTTTCTACAAAGGTTTTTTTTCTCATGGTAATATGATGGCATCACGCATTCCTATCTCGACATCATTATCATCATCAAGTCGTGCTGACAGTACGGACTTCCCTAACTCTCTCTCTCTCTATCTCTATCCGTTCCTATCATCCATCGCTCCAGGCAGGTCCTCCAAACGACATCCTGTGTCTGCACAGAGCTGATGTAAACAAGTCCTTGCTTGTAGGCCAACACTGACACGTGCATCTGTCAAGATCCATAGAAGAACGTCACTTATGAGTTCGTCCTTGCTTCTCTAGCAGTGTCCCACGTGTCCGACTTCCTTAGTTTTTAGATGGGAGGTAAGTGGCCGTACAGCTGATGTTTCGTGGGATGTTGCTTCCTGGATTTGTTCCAGATAGCTCAAAGCATTCTTGTGTAGTTCCCATCTAGCTTTTTCTCAATACGTTTTGTTTGCATCCATGTGGTACATTCATACAGTATGGATTCCTATCTAATTGTTGTGGGAACCTTATCCATCTTACTATAATGAACTCTTCTCACCGTTATTAGTACAGAAATTTCGCTGCCAGAAGGGCAGAGCACTATCGGTGTTATACGAACAGTACGAGACTTCTTACCTTTCCTATGTAACTCTATCTTTCTTGTGTAATATAATCTGTTATATAATCTAATATCCGTGTTTGTGCTTTCATTAGTGACCCTTTCCGGGGCCACAACACTAATATAACTAATTTTCATGGCATACAGGGAAATGAAAGGGCCGACAGAGCTGCAAAAAAAGCACTCCAGACACGTATATCCAATACAAAAATTCCATACACCGACCTAAAACCACTTATTAACAAATTTATACTCAAGAAATGGCAAAAATCTTGGGATCATCAAACAGAGAACAAACTCCACCATATTCAAGATACCATAGGTAAATGGCCAGCAGGTTATAGAAGAAATAGAAAAGAAGTGATAATCTCCACACTTCGTATTGGTCACACCCACATAACCCATTCACACCTCCTAAAAGGGGAAGACTTCCCAGTATGTTCAACATGCAAAGTACCTCTCACAGTCAAACACATTCTCATAAACTATGAGAGGTTTAGACAAATTCGCCCAAAACATTACCAATCAAACAATTTAAAGAACCTCTTCAAAAACTCCAAACCAGAGGAAATCTTGAGCTTTCTAAAAGAAATCAACCTCTTCATCAAAATCTAGTCAAATATTATAAAACATTACTAAAACTCATACTTTAAAACCTAAAACATGCGCAAAATACAAAAGCAATTTAACCCTCCTGGCATTAAATGACTCACAGAGGTTGATATGCCGTTAAACAAAACTCAAACTCAAATTAATTTTCAAATAAATCTATTTGATCGATATATGGGACCATAACATGTACTACCTCTCTAGGTCAGAGTGGACCTGGGAGAAATGATAATGAAAAGATACTCCAAAACCCCCAAATCTCTAGAACAAGAGCCTCATCATCAGATGCAGTTTAATGTCAGACTCGGGGTATTTGTTTTTATAGATGTCTTATCCCTTTGCAGAGGATACAAACAGTACACTCAACGTCCCATCGATAAGACAACGTCATTTTATTAAGTAAAGCTTTGTTTTGTCTCAGCAACACAAATGTAGTAAAGAACAAACTCACTAATCAGAGATAATTGATACAAGAAACCAACTCGTTAACAACTAAATTATGATGAGGTACCTAAATTTTGTGCGTATTCTTTCAACGAAATTAACACCCTTACATCACTCTCAAAGATAATATGCTTCTTTAAGAATCTTCAAAACTAATAATTCTAATAACTTCATTGAAAACCTTCATATTTACTATTGTTTCAATTTCTGAAAATAACTGGTTACTTCTGGCCAGAAAAGATTAAAAAGTAGTAGTATTTATCTTAAAGCTGTTTAAAGTCGTCGTTAAGAATCCCGTTGTTCTGTAGATAGAAAACCAAACCAAGTACAAGAAAGAAAACTTCCTGACAATGTTAACGAAGCTCCGAGTTGATGTAGCAATAATTTTCTTATTACCAGAGGCAGCTGAAACGTCACTTTTCACTTGAATGATTTTCTGACACGAGGCACGAATCGGATTTAAATTAATCAGTCGCGACACTTTAGATACCAACCCTTGTGGAAGCGACTGACGGAGGAAATGAATGAATGAATGAATGAACATTTTCTCAAGGTGAAAGAAAGAATTCAAAAGCCAGTTTAGTTTATAAGCAAATAATAATAATAATAATAATAATAATACACAACAGAATACCAAGTGTAGATTATTTGTTGATAAGGACGAAACAATTAATCACATGATAAACGAAAGTAGCATACTAGCACCACAAAAGTATAAGACGTGACATGAATGGGTGGGAAAGGTGATCCACTGGGGAGTGTGCATGAAACTGAATTTTGACCATTCTGCCAAATGGTATATGCACAAACAAGAATTCGTCAAAATCCCCTAATCCTGGTCAGAAGATCAGACCTAGTAATAATTAACAAAAAACAGAGACAAGTACTTGGAATTTGCTAGATAACGACAAAAGCTGTGGAATATGAAAGTGACAGTGATACCAATTATAATTGGTGCACACGGAACGGTCCGAAAAGGCTGGAGAGGAAGACTGGAGGAATTGGAAATTTGAGGGCGAATCGAGACCATCCAAACTACAGCATTGTTGAGATCGGCTAGAATACTGAGAAGAGTCCTGGAGACCTGCTGTCAATCAGCCTCCTGTAAAAAAATAAATAAATAAAAAAAATAAACAAAAAAAACCAAAACACACCAATTAACGCTATTGCGAAAAACTTGTCAAGAATAATACCAGGAACTTTTCTGGGAATTGAAATAAATCCTGTGAAACGTAAAGAGTAAAGTCATACCCATAATAACAATTTTAGCAGAAACTGCCAGACTAAAGACGAGATTAAACGAATTGGAGGAAAAGTTGAGACTTTCCAGATTATAATTATACTGGAGCTGTCAAGAGTTCTGAGGTTTGGAAATAGTTTTTAGCATTAACTTGTGTTAGATTCCAGAAAGAGAAAAATAAAACACACTTACTCAGAAGATAGATAGATAGATAGATCGTGAAGAAAAATAGAGAATAAGACTTTATAGAAGATGTAAAAGAGAATTACGAACACTGGAAGATAATATATATATATATATATATATATATATATATATATATATATATATATATAAGATGTATTTCTATTTTAGGTATATATATATATATATATATATGAGACAGACAATGAGCTGGAGATACCAAGCTAATATGAGCAGAGACGGAGGGATTATGAAAAAGTAGATGAAGAGAGTGAGAGAAAGACAATTTATTGAGTGAGTTGAGAGAGAGAGAGAGAGAGAGAGAGAGAGAGAGAGAGAGAGAGAGAGAGAGAAGGGACAAAAGATGCAGATAACAAAAAACAAAGCAAAAACAACACACAAAAAGCAATAACAAAAAAAAAGTAAATAAAACGTGCGAATGAAGATAAAGACAAACACGTTCGGCGCATTAGCCAGATTTTTTTTTCTTCTTAGGTAAATAAGTACAATAGAATATTTAGCCATTGAAATAGAAAAGTCAATAAGATTGTTATTTTCGATCACTTTCGCTATGCATAAAGGCTGAAAACCATTTAATTCAGTCACTTTTTGTTCTAAATCTTCAGAACAGAAATAGAAACAAAATGTGGCCAGTAAAGAAGGAACAAAAATAAAGTGACTGTAAGACAGTAAAGTGACTGTAAGACGCAGTTGAAAGAAAATTGTAACCTTCTTTATTCAGAAGTAAAACGACGAGGAGCGTTGAATTCTCGCTTCAAAAAGAAGAGGGTCCATATTGCATACAAGGCCAAAACCCGCATACTATTAAACACATACTAACAGAATGCATCGACTTAAAACTAATACGACAAAAATATTACCAAACAACAAACTTAAAACAAATTTTCTATCAGATAAATCCAAAAAACTTACTTGGATACTTAAAGGAAGTTCACCTATACATCAAAATTGAAAAAACTTCTCTACAAAAAATATTTAAAAATACTTATAATAAATGTTTAAACAAAAATTTATGTAAAAAAAAAATGTGTTTAAAGAAATACTAATTTTAAAAAATTTCCCACAAAATATACCAAAAATATAATGAAATACCATCAATCTGTTTCAAAAACTCAGCCGGCATTAAATGACCCTTTGAGGTTGATATGCCGTAAAACAAAACAAAAACAAAAAAAATCGCTTCATTGGAATGGCCAATTGTTTAAAATTTTCATTAATTTTGTATTTGAAACCTGAAAGCAAAATGAAATACGATGTGACAATTGTGCTGAAATTTGAAATAAATTTGTAAAATCGCATGTACACTTCACAACTCTTGGTTTATTCCCTTTTTGGTCAGATCGAGAACTTTTCAATGTCTTTCTGTGTAGGTTCCCGAGTTCAGCAAACACCTGAAGAAGGCTGGAGGACATATCAGCTGAAACGTTGTGGAAATGACAATAAAGATGAAGACAATAGTCCGAAAACCCTTAATGATAAAAATCAAGCTTCGTCTCAGATATTTAAACAACTAATTTTCAATGTCTCTTCATATTTATAGCGTGTGT
Organism: Sepioteuthis lessoniana; assembly: GCA_963585895.1. Lineage (NCBI taxonomy): Eukaryota > Metazoa > Mollusca > Cephalopoda > Myopsida > Loliginidae > Sepioteuthis > Sepioteuthis lessoniana. The sequence continues at coordinate 8,663,178 of OY757913.1, forward strand.
AGTGTAATGGTTATTGTATGAAATGGACTCGGCGAGCCGTTCAGATCTTTGACGAGTTAATTTGCGTTTTATCTCTAACTAATGTCAACGGAAAAGGCACGAATCCATTTCTTTTTCCTCTTCCACATCGATGGGTAAAGAGTTGGGTAGATCGGCTTCTTTTCGGCAACTAGTCAAAAAGAAAATCTCTGAATTTAAATCAGCTAGGTTCCGCTTAAATAACTGACCTTGTGTCACATCCAACGAGTGGGATTAGGTAAATACGAGGATCATTAAATAAGTTTCCAGATTTTTTTAGTATGGGCACTTTTATTGAGAGTACACACATGAAACTTTGGTCCCCTTCGAAGTAATCTCCTCCGGCTGCAATGCACTTGTTCTACCGTTTCAACAATTTCTCGAAGGCCCCATGGAAGTCCTCTTGTGTATGCGTGTCAATGATCTTCGTCACTGCCTCTTTCCTCTCCTCAATTCTCTCATAACGACAGCCTCTGAGCTTAGGAAATAACCAAAAGTCATTGGGAGCAAGGTCTGGACTATAGGGAGACTGAGGAACTGTCTTGATGCCCATCTTGGTCAAATAGTCTGTGACAAGGATGGAGTTGTGGACTGGTGCATTGTCCTGGTGGAAATGCCACTGAGCCGATTTGAAGAGTGCTGGCCTCTTCCGATGGAATCTCTTCCTGGACTCCCTTAAAACCTCAGCATAGTAACCCTAACCCTTTGGCCAATGAACTCTGGTGTTCTGACTTCCTTACTCCTTCTACACCTCTCATCATCCCCCACGGACTCCGTGCCTTCCTTGAATCTCTTATGCCACTCAAAACTGATGCTCAATTCATGCAAGATGCTCCAAAAGCAGTCTGAAGCATTCCATACGTTTCTGTGGCCTTTTTTCCAAGTTTAAAATATAATTTTATTGCATCTCATTCTTCTAAAGTGTCCTCATGTCCAGATTGCATTTTTGAAATTCACCAGCTGTGACAATCAGGCTTTAGTAGGGTGCATTCCAATTGCTGCTGTAGCTGTTGATTTGAAGCTGAAATCATAAAAATTGGTCAGTCATCTCATAAGATGTATAGCAATAACATACTTAATTTTCATTAGTCTCCGACAATTTTAAACGCCTATACAAAAAAGTCTGGAAACTTATTGAAGACACCACGTAATACCCTTTCGTGTTATCCAGCAGTTTTTTAGACCTTGATATATTAAAAGAATTCGTAAAAAAACAGAGGGTCCAAAACCGAAGATTCGGGAGTTTGCTCAACTGTTGAGTAACAGATGCGGTCCCGTTTTTATTTATTTGACAGCAGACGCAGCAGAATATTTTTTTAGATTCCTATTAATCAATTTATTTTTCTAAAACGAATCACTCTTAGTTTTTCTTTTAAATTCATGTAAAACGATTTTTTTGCTGGTTCTCATTGACCTAAAGGGTAGAGTGTTCGCCAATGGTCCGGGACACCTGGGTTCAATCCCAGGTCACGTCATACCAAAGACTTTAAAAATGGTACTTGATACCTCCTTTAACACTCGGCAATATAAGGTACGTATCAAGGATTAAGTGGAGCAATCCAGGGAAAGGAGTAGCTCCATCCCCTACACCTCGGTGTAGTAACTATTGAAAAAGGAGCCTTCTGGTCACCCTCGATTACAGTGGCCAACTTTACTTACTTACAACCTCCTTAGAAACTTCACGGACTGTCAAGTAAACATTTTTATGACTCATGACGCTTACTTTCTAGAACTAGGTTTTCATAGATATGACGTAGAAGGTTGTTTAGATTTGAGATATTTGGGGGGCATTCTCCTCGATTTGAAACCCTCGTACCTCTGATGACAATTTGTACTACTCATGAAATCAGCCTTGTCGACGAGCCTTTGAATATAATGATTGTGTCCCCTCCAGAGGGGTTAGACCCCCAGATGGGTCCTGACTATGACATTAGAATATCTGGTGGTGAGGCTTCAGTTTGGGAGCAATAGGGAGTGTGGAGTTATCCATTCATTGCCATTACTCACAGGTCCACTCTGACTCAGGGTGGTAGTACCTGTTAAAGCTATGTGTCAAATAGATCTGTTTGCAAATTATTTGTATTAGATAGAAATACTTGATAATATGTAACTTGGTGTATGACAAAGTGCCACCCTGGTATCGGGGAGGTGTTGCTACACGTTGGTACGTTAGTTAGGAACGCTGAAATCAAATAATGATTTTGAAAATCTGACAACCAGCGAGTTAACCTCTGAGTATCCATTTTTAGATTAGACATGAAAAGGGGAAAAAAATTACGTCCCGAGTTTAAAAAATGATTGGTGCCGAATTGTCTGTTTTGAAAATCCCTGTTCAGATTTAAAGAATGGCTCGCATCAGATAAACGACACCATAAAATAATGTTTTCTTCAGTAGTAGATAAAGAAGGTAAAGCTTCTTTCTTTTGGGTGGGAATTGCTCTGGTGGAAGGTTCTTCTGTTTACTGGAGTAGAATATTGCCTGAAATAATTTATTGTTTGATCTTTTCAGTCTGGTGGAATCAGAGCCAGCCGGAGTAGCATTAGGTTTGGTTTGGTTGGTTTCTTTGTTTAATGGCATATCAACCTTTGTAGGTTATTTAATGCCAAAGCCATTCTCCTAGAACAGTGGTGGTACTATTTAACCCATAGCTGGGAGGATAAGGGAGTTCATTCCTTTCCCAAGGGTATTTGCCCGAAAGTGAACGTAATAGCGCGACTGGAGTATGAACTCGCATACAACGATTCCGCAGTCCATCGCTTTAACCATTACACCACGAGGACACCCCCCCGTACCATTTGGAAAAGACATCCTACATCACCATCGCTAGAATTAAGTACTATCGAGGAAAAACTTTGTAAGTGAACTCTTTTTTTCTTCTTTATCTTATATATAAGAAATAGACAATAAACCTTGTTAAGTTTGTCAGCAGATTCAATCGTTCTTTTGAAGTTTATTCAAATCCTGATCCAGCCATGTAAAAGACGCAAAGGATACGAGTTACCACGCCACAAAAAAGGACCTGATATATTTATGTGGACACAATGAATTATTCTAGGGGTTAATCACTTATACCACATCGTCTGACAAAAACTTTAAAGCCTGAGTCACTCTAATCAGTCCGTTAATAAACGAGATTTGATTTCCAACAAACAACGCTGGCCTTGGGTTACAAGTGTAAATTTTTTTTTTATCAAAATAGTCAATTGAAGGAACTTAGGGTTATTATTAGTCACTTGAAATCATACAACAGTATGCAAAACTGGTAATTATTAAAAAGAGATTTTTACTTAAAGCCATAAAATTGAATATGAATTATATGAATTTGATACTTAGAACCATAAATAGAGACGAAATATTTATATCAAATAGGAATACATATAACTGTGCAAAACAAAAACAAAACAAACAAAAATACGCTCAGAAAACAACATAAAAATTGTAAATATTGGACAAGTGAGTAGAGTGTTCATCAATGGCCCGGGAGACCGGGGTTCAATCTCAGTTCGTGTCATACCAAAGACTCAAAAAATGGTACTTGATACTGCCTTGCTTAAAATTCAGCATTGTAAGGTACGTATCAAGAGTAAGTGTAGCAATCCAGGGAAAGGAGTATCGCCCACTCCTACATCTCAGTGAAGTAGCTATTGAAAAAGGAACCTTCGGGTCGCCCTCGTCTACGGTCACCAACTTTACATACTTTTTCTAAATACGTAATCCCAAAAGTTCCGGACACAAAATAATTCCAGACAGATTGCCATGCCGTTAAAATCAATCAATCAATAAAACCAAACTAAACCTATACTTTCTCTTTGTCTTGTTTTTTTTCTTTCGTTCATATGTACTTTTTTCTTTCATTCATATATACCTTTTTCTTTCATTCAAAAGTAATTTTTTCTTTCATTCATATGTATTTTTCTTTCATTCTTATGTAATTTTTTCCTTCAATCATATGTACTTTTTTTATTTCATTCATATGTACTTTTTTCTTTCATTCATAAGTACTTTTTTCTTTCATTTATTTGTATTTTTACTTTCATTCATATGTACTTTTTTTTTTCTTTCATTCATATGCACTTTTTCGATTTCCAACTTTCTTTTCCTTTTTCAATATTCATTCATTTATAATATAATACCGTTATCTCCAGTTCTTTTTACGTTTTTTTTTTTTCATTTTCATCTCTCTTTTATACTTATCTCTTTTTTCCCCTTTTTTAAAAATTTTCATTCATTTTTTAAACAGTGGTTAAAATGCTGAACTACAAAATCGTAATAAGAGGGTTCGAATTCCAGTCGCACTGTTACATTCACTTTTGGACTAATATACTTGCGAAAGGTATGAACTGCCTTATCCCCACCCCAATTCTGACAATGCTGTTCCACTACAAAGATGGATTTGGCATTAAATAACCCGTGAAGGTTGACATGCCATAAAACAAAGAAACCAAGTCAGGTTATTCATTCGTCTTTTTCCCGATCTTATTCCCTTAGAATTCATTCTTTCACAAAAACTCATTCATAATTTATCCCTTGCGATGTTTTCCCGCGTTTCTTTGTCATATCTTTCTTTTTCCCTTTAACACTTATCTAATCTCCTTCTTTCTTTCTTTCTTTCTTTCTTTCTTTCTTTCTTTCATCTTGATTCTCTTGCTTTTTAGTTTTATTTCCCATTCTTTCTTTCTCTGTTTATTTATTTTGCAACAAAGGACTCGTTACACAGAACATAATCCTAAGTCAACCGTGTAACGTCTTTACGTTACTCTATCTTATCTTTTTAGTGAATGCTTATTTGTTGGCTGCTTTGTTTGTTTCTGTGACATTCACAATTTGAGGAGAGAATTAAACATTCCAATGCCGTTTTTGTGATCATATCTCTCTGAATATAGAATAAAATACCACTTTAAAATTCCACTCTTTCTTCACCATAATTCTTAAACTTTAGAAGTAATTAATACTTACAATAGAAATATAAGTCTACAAATGTTAACTACATTAACTATATATAAAATTTGATTATATTTACAACAGACATATAGGTAATATGCATAAAATATTCAAGTTAACGGAGATACCAATTGTAATTGGTGTACTCGGAACGATCCCCAAAGTCTTGTAAAGAGGACGGAAATCGAAGGACAAGCCAAGATCATCCAAATTACAACATTATTGAGGTCGATAAGAATACTGTGAAGAGTCCTGGAGACTTGAGGAAACTTGCTGTCACTCAGGATCCAGTAAAAGACCATCTGCTGACGCTGGTGCGAAAAACTCACAAGGAGTTATATAATAATAATAATAATAATAATAATAATAATAATAATAATAATATCAACAAAAGCCTACGAAACAACTGCGAAGAACATCATAAAAATATTGATTTCAGTAATTTGAGAAAGTTTTAAAACCATTCCGCCTACATCTTCACTAAAATCAGCTGGAAAACTGAGGATAATGCTGGAATATTGAGAAGACTGGCTATCACTGGATCCCCATGGTAACTCGTGTGAAAACTCAACGAGTAAAAATGTAATCGTGGGGGAGTTATTAAAAAGAGTTGCTGTCGCTTGATCTTTAGCAGAAGTCGACACTAGGAAATTGTTGTAAAAAAACAATAGGAGTATATTATCAGACTGAAAATAATTACCGTTATTATTCGTGTATAACATTTTTCCTCGTTTCTTTGCTAAATTAGTGGCTGCGTATTATACGCAAACACTAAACGTAATTTCTTATCCAGCTACAGCCCAGTCGGCTGAGACTGTAGAATACACCGACTGCATTACAGAAGAAGGGTTAACACTCCTCCACGAGTGATCTGGATATGACATTAAACAATCTGATGGTGAGGCTCCAGTCTTGGAGCTTTGGAAAATGTGGAGTACCCCTTCATTATCATTAATCGAAGGCCCACACTGACCCACAGGGGTAACACGTCATAGGACTCTATCTAGTGATCAAATAGAACTGTTTAACATTTAAAGTGTGTGCAAACAAATGATAAATGGAATTGTTAGAAATAGAACTGTTTGACCATTTAACTGTCTACTAATGAATGAGTAATAGTGATTGTTGAAATATTAGTGCCGATTAGCCATACTTGAAACTCTTAACTGTGTGCCTAAATTGAATTATTAGTGTACACAGCGTGTGCAAATAAATCTATTTATCTAAGATTGCAATATCTGAAACCATTTAAGTGAGTGCAAACAAAAGATTAATGTTCGTGTTAGAATACTTGGAACCATTCAACTATGTGCAATCAATAGTAATAATTGTGTGCAAACAAATTAGCTCTGACTCATTTAAAAATAAGATTACTAACAAACTATTGACTTACAAGTCATATGTATAACCATTTAACTGTATGCAAACAAATGAGCTCTGGCTTGTTAAAAAATGTTATCTACAAACTATTCGTTCGCAAATCATATTGATGTATAAAGAGGATTTGGCATTAAATCACCAACAGGGGTCGATATGCCATAAAACCCAGCTAAAAATAATCTTTATCTTGCTATAAGCATCACCGTATTCAGGACAAAATGTAAGTTATATCTATGGCCCAAGCTAACTTATGTGTAACAAACACTTCTACTAAGAGAAATACGAGGATCATTAAATAGGTTTCCAGACCTTTTTCGTATGGGCACTTTTTTTTTGATAGTACACACATGAAACTCTAGTCCCCTTCGAAGTAATCTCTTCCGGCTGCAATGCACTTGTTGTATCGTTCCAACAACTTTTGGAAGGCCCCATGGAAGTCTTCTTGTGTGAGCGTGTCAATGACCTTTGTCACAGCCTCTTTCCTCTCCTCAATTCTCTCATAATGACAGCCTCTGAGTTTAGTGAATAACCAAAAGTCACAGGGAGCAAGGTCTGGACTATAGGGAGGCTGAGGAACTGTCTTTATGACCATCTTGGTCAAATAGTCTGTGATAAGGATGGAGATGTGGACTGGTGTATTGTCCTGGTGGAAATGCCACTGACCCGATTTGAAGAGTGCTCGCCTCTTCCGGAGCTCCCTTAAAACCTCAACATAGTAACCCTAACCTAACCCTTTGGCCAATCAACTGTGGTGTATTGACTTCCTTACTCCACCCACACCTCTCATCATCCCTCACAGACTCCGTGCCTTCCTTGAATCTCTTATGCCACTCAAAAACTGATGCTCGATTCATGCAAGCTCGTCGAAAAGCAGTCTGAAGCATTCCATACGTTTTTGTGGCACTTTTTCCAAGTTTAAAACAGAATTTTATTGCATATCGTTCTTCTAAAGTGTCCTGACGTCCAGATTGCATTTTTTTTAAATTGACCAGCTGTGCCAATCAGACTTTAGTAGGGTGTATTCCAATTGCTGCTGTAGCTGTTCCTTTGAAGCTGAAATCCTAAAAATTGGTCAGTCATCTCATAAGATGTATAGCAATAAGATAGTGAATTTTCAAGAGTCTACGACAATTGTAAATGCCATTACAAAAAAAGTCTGGAAACTTATTGAGGGTACCTCGTATCCTCTAAAATGAGTGCTTGCTTATAATTTTGCCGTTTCTAGTGTGAGCTTATTCTTGTCACAAACTTGTCGTATTTTTATGGACATCTGTCTATTTGTTTTCTCTAAATATTGGATAAACATTTTGTTCGATAACTTAACTTTTCAAAATGGCGTATTATGTCTGATTCGTTTTGAAAAAGATCTTTTTTTTTCGCTTACGTCTCGTCAGAGAAATTACCGTGAGAAAAACCGACGATAAAGAATAAAAATGAAATTGTTATATAAAGCTATGTTAGAGAAAATCAACCTTTAGGCGGGGGATTTCATGGCCCAAATTTACGGGTGCGTTTTATATACGACAGCGTCTGATAGACGAGTGCGTGTTATACACGAATAACCACGGTAGCTGACGATTAAAATTAAATTAAATAAGATTCACAAAAATTGAATGAATAAAATGTCGGTTTTTTCTTTCAAATAAATGTGAATACTTGGGTGAGTTAAAAATTTAGCAATATATAAGTAGTATGTGTTAGTTTGCCTAAATACTAGGATGAATCAAAAGTTTTTCAATATTTTCTTAACGTGAGGCAAAATTCGGTAGCTCCGAATACTTTTGCCGATGTTCTGAATATGCCGAAACGTTGGACTATCAAATGTCGAGCTTGCCTGATATTCTCTGAGTGCTACTCACCTGATTGTGCCTCTATAGCCGGAAGAACGGCCTCAGAATACACGGTTTTAGGCTTATCTGACTTTACCAGATCGAATCGTCAAGATTCTGGCAAACCGAACTTTTTTTACCATCTGGTGGTTGTAGTGTCATCAACTGCACTTTCACTTTTTGCGCAACAAGTATTTTTGGTTACTTCTGTGGCCTAATGGCGCAGGTCAAACTGGTAAAGCATAAAGAATTAAACTACGTTGTCTGTTCACCTGTGTAGTTTTTAAATCACACATGAATTCAAGCAATGCACAATCTGTCAGCGCACCAACTACCATGATACTACCAATCACAGCGGGTATTTGCCACGCCTTGAATAGCTTTGGTCTCGTGATATACGTGCCGCAAACAAGCATAAACCAAAATGATTCAACTCGGCATTTATAGCAAACAAGGCTCGTAGAAAGGATACCTTAGCGGTTGCCTGAAATAAAATGCCAAAAAAAAAAAGAAAAGATAAAGTTCTGAAAATGGTATAAATTTCCAAATCATCCCACCGCACAAAAAAAGAAAATTGTTATATAAAGCTATGTTCTAAAGTTCCTGTCAGTGACTTGATACGAAGCGTGAAACGTTGGCCAATGAATGGTGCTGAGATCAAAGACTGGTTCCATTCCCCTTGAGTCCATGGTTTTCATCATGGGCTCGTCGGCACTGTAGGGGGAATGGACTAAAAGATGAATTATATCGGAACAAATTAGCATGGCCGGGTAGGGGAAATCGCTTTGGTTATCTGAGATGTCAGGTAAAGCAAGGCTTGGTGAAAATTAATGTTTTCAGCGAGACTTTCTTCTTTTTTTGTTTATGTGATAGGAATGGTTTCTGATGGGCCACCCCGATATAAAAATATTTGGTAAAATTCTACACACGCACCCGTTCAAGTTCAACAGGGGAAAAAAATTCTAAAAGTTGTTGTTGTTCTTGTTGTTGTTGCTGTTGTTGTTTGTGATTTGAACTATATAGGACCCTCTATCTCATCACAATTTCTTTATTCTTTGAAAAAAAAATGATTAGGGGGTTCTCTATTACATTTTAATTCAATGTAGAATGATCACCCATTTTCGGAACAGCTAGCGAGGAAAAAAAACTAGACAGAATTATTAAAAAAATTTTTAACCTGCGGGTGGGGGTATTATATTCTTCAGAAATGCGCGATCATTCTAGATAGAATTAAAATATGGACCCCCACCTCATGGAATGTATATTTAATTTTTTTTCGAAAATCAAAAAATACGGTGAGTTTGAGGATCTAATTAGTCACACACACATTTCTCGAAAATTTTACCAATTCTGATAGACCGAAACAGTCTGTCTGTGGATGACAATATATATGCTCCCCCATGGGGGTTGAGCACTCTGGTGAAGGAATTGTCAGCCGCCGCTCGCATAATGCAAAGCTCTTCGAAAGAATTGAGCACTCTGGGAGCCGATAGGGTATAAAAAACGTAAACAAACAGCTGCTGAAGTCTGATTGACAACGTCTCCTCAGATTTCCAGAACTCTTCAAGTTTGTCTACTGATTTAAGTCTGTTCTTCAGTTTCTCTATTCTCTTTTCCGAGTCTTTGTGGGACAGTTTCAAAGACTTCAAGTCTGAACTGTAACACTGTCAACTTCAGATTGCACAACTTTTTCATCTCTGGCAATTTCGAGCTATTTATTCAGTTTTTCCACTTTGTTTCATTTTTACTGTAAAATCCACGAGATGACAAAACCTTTTCTTCTTGTTAAATACAAATAAATCAGCTCTTCTTGCTCAGATTGGGTGATCCGTTTATATCTCAAATATAAAAATCCACGATATATATATATACACAGAGAGAGAGAGAGAGAGAGAGAGAGAGAGAGAGAGAGAGAGAGAGAGAGAGAGTGAATAATAGAATAAGATTTATAATTTGCTATAAAACATTTAAAACATTAAATTTAGTCGTTAATTCTTTCCCTCCCATGAAGATAATGAAAAAAAAAAACAATGTTATTTATCAATTTAAATGTCCATTGGGAGAATGCATCTCCGACAATAAAAAAAAACATAATTCACAAAAAGAATAAAATATATAAAAGTTGTTTCACAATATATATATATATATATATATATGACAGGAGTTCCAATCCTGGACGAGGGTGATTGCATTTCACATCACACTAATACTCTTGGGAAAGGTATGAATCTAGCAATGGGCAAATATAGTCGGGCAGACTGGGATCTTTAGGCTTGGTATGGCAACCGGTATAGGAGAAGGAAAACTCTGAATTTAACCCCGCTTAAGAATTAACCTTGGCTCACATCTTGCTCGTGCCGAGGGAATGGTAAATACATGTACAGGTGTGTGTGTGTGTGTGTGTGTGTGTGTGTGTGTGTGTGTGTGTGTGTGTGTGTGTGTGTGTGAAAAGCAGAAATTGCATGTGTTATAGAACCTTTTTTTTAACTTGTCATGCATGAAGTCCACTAAACGAACATCTACATCCTTGGACAGTTGACATTCTTAGCATTGCTTCTCTCTTTCAACGCCACGAGGAACACAAACCTCTTAGGTATTAGCGAACCGACCTTGACGGACGCCCGCAGAGTCTTAATTTCACCCTCTTTCTCTGGGGAGCCGATAAAGATGCCTAAATTTGCTCGAATCTCGACAGCTGATGTTGTAGCGACCGTTGTACCAAGAACAACGTAGACACAAACATCTCTGTCGCATCCATCACATGAGAAATAGCGTAACAGTCTACTGTTTTTCTCCGATGTCAAGTGTCTCAGCCCTGTTGGGTGTCTCAGCTCTGACCAGACAGAACCAACCAATTCCAGATAACGATCTAAACTTACTCTATGTCCGTGTCAAACTAATCGAATAAAACTCGTATTGCAACTAAGACAACAAATACTATATAAGATAATGACCCTGAGTCATGGTTTCGAGGCTGAAACATCATTACCACTAACCAGCTGTAACTTACGATATAATCAGTGCGGAAATACCAGATCGATACAGTTATAGTTTCTACCTGATCTTAGAGGCTTCTGATATATATCTGTTTTTCTGTTGATGACAAACCAAGTAAATCAAATACGAAGAAATTCAATGAGTAATAAAACCGATTGCAATGGGAAATATATTGGTTGTTCAGCCATTTTGTAAGCATTAATCTCGTAGATCTTTCCTGCTCTTCTGATTTACGTTACTAAGGTCAGTCAATGTTTTCCTCAAAAGGAATCGTCTACTCAATGATATAAACTGCATTTATGAAATAGAAAGATATAAGTTGGTCATGATGAGATTAAAATGATGCCCAAGATCTGATGTTTAGTGTCGTTTTCATTAACGGCAAATTATGTGAGACTGCCGCATAGATAGATAGATAGATAGATAGATTGTAAGTTCTAAGAAATTTCTGGAGAAAGATCCTTTTCTCAGAAATCCTGATGACGTCTTCAAACAAATTTAGTTTTGCTAAATTTTCCGTTCTTGAACAAAATACTTTATAGAAAACAATTGCAGATAATATTTTTTCCACAAATTTAGGATGATGGCTACCACAATTGCTTAAAAAAGTAACTGTAATAAATTCGGCCCAAGACTCCAGTCGGATGTTCGCTCAGGAGAGTATTCCGACCACCGTTTTATGAACATATAACAATAGTGAAACTAGTACTTCAATTTTCTTTACACGATAATGGAAACAGTATGTCCTATTTCTTAAAATTAAAATACCAAAGGAAAAACAAAATTATAAACGGTTACGTTACCAAAATGGTTATAAACGGTAATGTTACCATAAAATGGTTATAAACGGTAATGCTACCAAATGGTTATCATATTTACCAACCCCTCCGCTCGGGCAGGATGTGACACAAGGTCAATTTTTTTAAGCAGAGTTTACCAAATTTGAATTCAGAGTCTTCCTTCTCCTAGACTAGTTGCCTCGCGAAGGCTGAAGAACCTAGTCTGCCCTACTATTTACCCATAGCTGGAGGGAGAATAATTGGATTCATACCTTTCCCAAAGGTATTAGTACTATGTGAAATGCTATCAGTCTCGTGTCGCCGTGTCCAATTCCAGCGACGATAACCATTACACCACTGGCACCTCCACACTTTCAATTATTCGTTGCCTGTAAAACTATAAATATATTCAAAAATGTATATGAGAGACTTCAATCGCAGCAACGGAACGACAAAATCTGGCGAGAATAAATGGTCATAGATTTTGAAATTTCAGAAATGTTTCATTTATTTGGAATTCCTATAAGTTATGTAAAAACGTAACCGTTTATAACCGTTTTTGGTAAAATTATCGTTTATAACCATTTTTGGTAAAATTATCGTTTATAACCATTTTATGGTAACATTACCGTTTATAACCATTTTTGGAAAAATTATCGTTTATAACCATTTTATGGTAACGTTACCATTTATAACCATTTGATGTTAACATAACCGTTTATAACCATTTTTGGTAACTTAACCGTTTATAGCCATTTTATGGTAACAACCGTTTATATCCATTTTGATAACATAACCATTTATTACCATTTTTGGTAACATAACCGTTTATAACCATATTATGGTAACATAACCGTTTATAACCATTTTTGTTAACATAACCGTTTATAACCATTTTTGGTATCATAACCGTTTATAACAATTTTATGGTAACATTATCGTTTATAACCATATTATGGTAACATTACCGTTTATAACCATTTTTGGTAACATTACCGTTTATAAAAATTTCATGATAACATTACCATTTTTAATCATTTTTGGTAACATAACTATTTATAACCATTTTTGGTAACATATCTGTTTATAACCATTTTATGGTAACATAACCGTTTACAACCATTTATTTGAATATTCTAATCGATAAAAAGAAAGTAAGCCTGACAGGAACATTACCAGTTCATCATATTGAATGACAGTCTATAAATATGTGACGTTTGAAGATAAAACAAAAACAATCAAACAACTGGACAGGAAGATATTTTAAATCATTGTTGCGATGACCGAAAATACACTAGAGACTTACCATTATTGTCACTTACCAAACTTAGCTTAGTTTGGCACAAGGTCAAAGGTACGAAGCCTCCAGTAAGAATCAAATTCACTAATAAGTGGTCTCTTCTAGGTTGGCTTTATCATATGACTAAACTAGGGTTTTCACCGGTGCTTAAAATTAATTTATGCGCAAAAAATCATTACTTTTTTTTCAAATCAGAAGGAATTTTGTTCAAATGAAAAATATATTAAAACAAGATTTTACATAGGGTTATTCTTGATTAAGTTTACAAATTCAATCAAAGATCTCAGAAGCTATAAAGCTGATGAGTTTATTAAAACTGTGAAAAATTACAGGCAAATCGAACTGCATGACCTCTTTAGGAGTGATTTTCGACGCAGGAACTCAGGGCACTGACATATTTTTTTTTTGAAGCCGAAAAAGGTCAAAGATGAAGCCGATCGAAATGGTTCGATGATATTTTTCTCCTCCCTCCAAGTCTATGTGATACTTGAACCAATAGGTAATGGTTAAAAATGGTTATATGCGGTAATTTACCATAAAATGGTTATAAACGGTTATGTTACCAAAAATGGTTATAAACGGTTATGTTACCAAAAATGGTTATAAACGATAATGTTACTATAAAAGATGAAACAAAATAACAGAAAAAAAATTTGTTTTATATAAAATAAAGTTAATAATCTTCGATAAAATAATATGTAGCGTTTTGTAAAGAAATACAATTATTTTTTTATGAGTCGAGAAAAATTCTTTAGATTTGTTATTGTAACTATCAAATATTAGCAAATAGTCATGTCTGATAACAGTCATAGCTGTTAACAGTTAAAGCAGTTAAAGGTCTAAGCCGCTAACAGTCATAACTGCGAACAGTTATAGTTGCAAACAGTCAGACCAGTTAAGAGTTTGAGCTGTTAAAAGTCATACCTGCTAACAAGTCAGAGCTGCAAGTAAGAGCGGTTAGCAGTTAAAAATGCTAACAATCAGACTTGCTTTGCAAAGAGTCAGAGCTAGAAGCAGTTATAGCTGCTAAGAGTCATAGCCGCTAAAAGTCATCGTTGCTAACAGTTATCTCAACTAAATGTCTAAAATCATAGTAGCTAACAGTTATAGTCGCAAATAATCAGAGTTGCTAAAAGTCATAGTTGCCTACTGTTGTAGCTGCTCAAAGTGAGAGCTGGAATCAATCATAGCTGCGAACAATCAGAGTTGTTTGCAGTCCTCGTATTGTCAGAGTTGACAATAATAGTTGCTAAAAGTTTTTAGTTTAGATTTTTTGGTTAATGATACATCTATCTTCGTGGTTTATTTAAAGTCAAAGTCCTCCTTGTAGAATAGTACTGATAGTAGTTAACGTTTTGCCGGTGGGATAAAAAAGTTTAGACTTTTTCAAAGGGTATAAATCCAAAAGTGTACGTAATTACACGACTGGAAATCAAACTCGCCTACTTCGACTTCATAGTCTTGCACGTTAATCACTACACTACAAGGACTCTATTCCGCTGAAAATAATTGCTTCTAACAGTCACAGCGGCTAACATTCATAGCTGCTAAGAGTCGTAACCGCTAAAATTCAAAGCTACTAAAAGCCAACGTTAATCACCGATATAACAACTTGTTTTGTGGAGGTGCCCTTGATGTAATGGTTAACGTCGTAGGAGATGGACGCGGCGACAGGAGTTCAAATCCTGGACGAGACTGATAGCATTTCACATAGTACTAATACCCTTGGGAAAGGTATAAATCCAATTATTCTCCCTCCAGCTATGGGTAAATAGTAGGGCAGACTAAATTTCTTCAGCCTTGATGAGGCAACTAGTCTAGCAGAAGGAAAACTCTGAATTCAAACCTGTTAAACTCCGCTTGAAAATTGACCTTCTGTCACATCCTGCCCAAGCGGAGGGGTTGGGTAAATAGGTAAATATGTATCCCAAAAACTGGTTTTGTCAATTATTTACCCATAGCTGGAGGGAGAATATTTGGATTCATACTTTTGCCAGGGGTGTTAGCACTATGTTCAAACCTGTTAAACTCCGCTTAAAAAATGACCTTGTGTCATATCCTGCTCGAGAGGAGGGGTTGGTAAATATGATAGCAACTTGTTTTAGATTGTATTGGATTGAATTAATGCCAGAAAAAATACGTTTCGTTATTTTCCAGCCTTTCTCGGGTGTCTGATGTATTTTGGAATGTTCTTGAATCTTTTTTTTTTCTCTCAAACATGTCACGTTTCGTACTTGCGTGTGTTCTCGATATTTATCGACTGACCTCTGCGCTGAACTCCTGATCTTAAAACGAAATCGTTTAATTTGGCGAGGACTCCCATTTTTCAAGTCACGCCTCTGGAATCCCAAGTTTATTACTTGTTTTTACTTTGTTAATGGCTTCTACAAACTATCAATATCTAAACTTGGTCGGCTGATCTGATTCTTTGAACTCAATTTATGAGCAGATCCCTTCGACTTCCTGTCTACTACTTTGACTTAATTCCATAAAGTTAAGTGCGTTGTCTCACACAAGATATAACCGGTAAACTTAAGCAATATTCTATCAAACCAATTTAAAAGATAACTGTCATAAGAAATCTAGTATTGTTTGTAAAGGGTATTTCTTTATTATCCTAATCCGATATAGTCTTGTAATTTCATTCTTATCTAAAGTATGAAGCAATTTTTTCTGATCTTTCATATTTTGTTTTACAGTAGAAAATGAATAATTTCCATAGTGATATAATTTAGAGTACAAGAAATATTGCGCAAATGTGACGTCAGTCGATGTGATGGGTAATGACAAGATCACAGAGTTATTCCATAAATCGTTTGTAGATCTTCAACAAACGTCCGTCCTAACCGTCCGTATTGTTCTGCGCATGCGCGTGTGACGATCGGACATGACAGATACATGTAACCTGTCAGATCGAGGCTACTTGTCTGTTTGTCTAAACTCTGACAAAAGAAAAACAATTAAAAACAGAGGCAGATCGTTATTTTATTCATCTTATTTATTTTATTTTATTTTTATTGCGGGACAAATCCAACCAAGGTCGCCTTATTTTATTGGTCACGTAGACATCACCGATAGGATAAAACTGTTCGGATTTTGGGACGCTATTTTTGAAAAGGGAAAAAAAAAGAGAGAAAAAAAGAAAGAAAAAAGAAAGAAAAAGTAGCAAAGAGAAAAACAGGGAATAAATTAGGCAGAATGTTATGAGAGAAGAGAAGCGTTATGAAGAAAATATAATAAAGGAGATACTTCGTCTTTTTATTCAACGTCACATCAACCTGCGTTGGTTATTTAACACCAAAACCATCTTTGTTGAGGAACAGTAGTGCAAATATTTAACCCATAGATAGGGGATAAGGGGGTGCATACCTTTCCTATTTGTTCGAAGGAGAACCCAATAGCGTGACTGGAGTTCGAACTCTCTTTTATTATGATGTCGCAGTATAGCACGTTAACCACCACACGACGGGAACTCTCCCAGAAGAAGATACGAAGAATTGCGGTGTATTAAAAAGATACATAACAAGAAAAAAAGGTGAGAATAGAAACGATTGTTTGATTATAGATTTTAACTCGTTTTGAGTCAGTCAGGGAAGTGCGTACTTATCCTCTATGAGAGTTGGATTTGCTATCACTCTACATATATATATATATATATATGAGGTGCATACAATAAGTTTCCAGACTTTTTTCGTATGGGCATTTAAAATTGTTGTAGACTCTTGAAAATTCAGTAAGTTATTGCTATACATCTTATGAGATGACTGACCAATTTTTATGATTTCAGATTCAAATCAACAGCTACAGCAGCAATTGGAATACAACCTACTAAAGTCTGATTGTCACTGGTGGTCAATTTCAAAAATGCAATCTGACACTTTAGAAGAACGATATGCAATAAAATTGTGTTTTAAACTTAGAAAAAATGCCACAGAAACTTATGGAATGCTTCAGACTGCTTTTCGATCAGCTTGCATGAATCGAGCATCAGTTTTTGAGTGGCATAAGAGATTCAAGGAAGGCACGGAGTCTGTGAGGGATGATGAGAGGTGTGGTAGGAGTAAGGAAGTCAGAACACCAGAGTTGATTGGCCAAAGGGTTAGGGTTAGGGTTACTATGTTGAGGTTTTAGGGGGGTGCAGCAAGAGATTCCTTGGGAAAAGGCCAGCTCTCTTCAAATCGGGTCAGTGGCATTTCCACCAGGACAATACACCAGTCCAAATCTCCATCCTTGTCACAGACTATTTGAGCAATATGGGCATCAAGACAGTTCCTCAGCCTCCCTATAGTCGAGACCTTGCTCCCTGTGACTTTTGGTTATTCCCTAAGCTCAGAGGCTGTCGTTATGAGAGAATTGAGGAAATGAAAGAAGCTGTGACGAAGGTCATTGACACGCTCACACCAGAGGACTTCCATGGGGCCTTCTAGAAGTTGTTGGAAAGGTAAAACAAGTGCATTGCAGCCGGAGGAGATTACTTCGAACGAGTCAAGAGTTTCATGTGTGATCAATAAAAGTGCCCACACGAAAAGTCTGCAAACTTATCGTATGCGCCTCGTATATATATATATATATATATATATATATATATATATGTATATACTACCACCTACTCACGAGCAGCATGTGGCACAATGTAAATTTTTAAAGCGGAGTTTAACAAGTTTGAATTCAGAGTTTTCCTTCTTCTAGACTAGTTGCTATACCAAGGTTAAAGAAAACATTATGCCCTACTATTTATCGATGTATGGAGGGAGAATATTTGAATTCATACCTTTCCTAAGAGTATTAGTGCTATGTGAAATGTAAACAATCTCGTCCACGATTTGAACTCGGGTCACCATGTCCATATTCTTCGAAAAGAATTATTAAACCCCAAACGCCTCTTATATATATATATATATATATATATATATATATATCAGGGGCGGAGACGGGACTAGTGCTACTCGTACCCGGCACGACCAATAACTCGGTCAATGTTATTCAAAATGGATTAAAAATCATCCATTAATTTCAAGCAAACATACTTAGTCTGATCTCAATTAAATTACGTATCTATTCAAGTTTCGATAACTAAGTAGCCAAAATTTCATAAATATATCTGGGAAAAATACAACGATGCTGTTTTGAACGGATGGTCTTTGTCCGGCCACCGTCAGATTCATTGAACATCCCATAAAATCGGCTATAATGTTGAACGCCCGATCTGTGCCAGGCACTAGACCCTTATAATAACAGTTATGTTAGAGAAATACGCTTTTGGCTGTAGCCAATAGCAAGAGCAACCCTACCACTGTGCTCAAAAATCTTAGCACGTGCGACTGTTGATAGATATATTGGGAAGAGGGAGAGGGACAGAGAGAGAGAGAGAGAGAGAGGATAGCAGATTAAAGCAGTCGCCGACGTCATCATCATCGCTATGGTAAATGTTGGTTAAACGGCATGTTTTAATTCGTTTTTTCACTAACAGATCTCTATTTCTTTAATGAATGTTGCATATATTACATTCTGTAACTAAAATTTGTTTATTTGAATACATTTTCAACAAATAATCTTTATTTTAAGCGAAATTGAAACTACTAGCTGTGTCTGTGTATATTGTCATCAGTTTCTTTATTCTAATAAACATATTTTTCTCGTCATAGTAATGAACATCTTCTCTTTTCTTCTATACTTTTGAAAGGAAAAAAATTATCTTATCTACTGTATTAACAAGACTACAAATTATATAGTATCTTGATTGTTTACAAAAAAAAAACACCATGCAAGGTACGTTTGTCAATCTGCGCTATACAATGGAGAATCTCGCATTAGCAACTATGATGACTTACTTTGGGTCCACGGACCACGGGTTGGGAACTGAAGTTGACAGAGTGCGGGGGGGGGCACGAGTAGCAAAAATAGGCTAGAGTCACCACTGATATATATATATATATATATATATATAATTGTTAATATCCAGTCAGCGTCCGAAGACAGTGGGTGTGGATTATTCTTTTATAGAATATATGAGGAATATCATATAAATCTATGTGAGTGCTCGATGTATGGCTATTGTTACATCAATTATTTTTCTTTTCATACACATATGAACTGTAATTCCATATTTGCTGTTCTGCAACCTCAAGTCTAATATGTAAAAAGTCATCTGACGAGACGGAGAGTATAATGATATTCTCCGGCGAAATAAATTTATAATGACAACTTAACAAGGTTTGAGTTTCCTTCCAATTGCACTATATATATATATATATATATATATATATATATATATATATAATATTAGAATAGTGTAAACACAGAGTGAATGGTGCTTGGCTACTCTCAGTTTCTTGACTATGTGTTCATTAGGCCTGATGAACTCATAAGCGAGAAACTGACAGTAGCTAAGCATCGTTGAGTCTGTGTCTGTAATATCCTAACTTGAGTATATATGTTCTATCAAAGATGAAGAGCGCTCTTTATTTATAGATATGGCAAACTACATCATCAATATTATATATATATATATATATATATATATATATATATATATATAGTGCAATTTGATGAAAATTCTAAACTTGGTTAAGTCGTCATTATAAATTTATTTCGGCGGAGGATATTACTATACTCTCCGTCTCGTACTCCACCGAAATAGATTTATAATGACGACTAAACCAAGTTTTGAGTTTTCATCAAATTGCACTATATACGCCCTGAATATGAATTTTGTTATATCCCATTAAATAATAAGAGACTAACAATAGCCATACGTTGAGCACTTACATAAATTTATATGATATTCCTCATATATTCTATAAAAAAAATGATCCACACCCACTGTCTTTGGACGCTGACTGGATATTAGAAATATATATATATATATATATATATATATATATATATATATATATATAAGGGGAGCTTATAATTATGAAACTGTTTGGTCATTCTCACAGTGAAAGGTACTGTACTACTCTTGGGTCTGCTGAAAGTGTAAGGGTTGGTTTGGTTTGGTTGGTTGGGTTTTATGGCATATCAACCTTTGTAGGTTATTTAACGCCAAATCCATTTTTATGTGAATAACCAGTTCCATTTCAAACAATTCAGTTTAGCATGAGTACACAGTTTAATTGTCAAAAACATTTCTATTTCAAACTATGCAAGCAGTTATATATCATAATTCAGTTTAGTGAAAGTACAGTTTCAATGACAAAAACAGTTCCATTTCAAATAATTCAGTTTAGCATAAGCACGCAATATAAATGTAAGTACAGTTTGATTATGAAAAACATTTCTTTTTCGAGCTATTCAGTTCTAATTCAGCTTGTTCAGTTTAGTATAGGTACATATTTTGTTTACACATAGTTACAGATCAAAACAGTTCAGTGTAGTGTAAAAACAGTTTCAATGACAAAAAACAGTTCTATTTGAAATATTTCAGTTTAGCATAAGCACGCAGTTTAAATGTAAGTACGGTTTAATTGTCAAAAACATTTCTATTTCAAGCTATTCAGTTTAATTAAACAATTCAGTTTAGCATAAGTATGCCGTTAGTTCTATTTAACCCATAGATAGGGCCCTATCAGGTGCTACCACGCCGAACCAGAGTGGACCTGGGAGCAATGGAAATAAAATGGTGCTCCGCATTCCCCAAAGCTCCAGCATTACTGGGATCTCACTATCAGACTGTTTAGTGTCATTTCCAGGACGCTCATTGGGGTGGGGTCTTACCCCTCTGCAGAGGTACAGTCAGTTTATTCTACAGCCCCAGCCGACTGGGCAAAAAGTGTAAGGGTATGATGATAATGAAAACGGGTGTAAAGAGATCTTGTCTTACTGGCATCAGAATCAAGGAACAGCTTGCTTTTTCCTTTTTTCTTTTTTGTACATTTTTTTTTCTTTTACGAAATCATTTTGACCAAATCTATGTAACAAACAAACAATTTCCAGTTCAATTTACAATTCAAAATAGAATGATATATGTTTGGGGTCTGACGTCGCTGTGAACGTCAATATTTGATAATTGATGTAATAGATATAATTCCATAATGTTAATTAGAATCTTTCATTCCTTCTTAAATAAAAGCATCAATATAATTATGAGCCGCTGTTACAAAATCAACTTAGCAGATTCACAAGTCGTCAAGTGTGTGTATAAGTAAAATATTAAACTAAATCAGTTCTGGATAATTTGAATCATTTCTCACCAATACATAAAAATGCCTCTCTCGTGTGGATCTCACTGTCATGTGGTCAACTCCCTCCCCAAAAAATGTAATAATAATAATAAGTATCATCCTCGAATTGACATACTACGTTACTGGTTCAGTTTTCATCGCTTTTTATGG
This sequence comes from Sepioteuthis lessoniana, assembly GCA_963585895.1. NCBI lineage: Eukaryota > Metazoa > Mollusca > Cephalopoda > Myopsida > Loliginidae > Sepioteuthis > Sepioteuthis lessoniana. Next base: position 8,684,756 of record OY757913.1, read on the forward strand.
CATATCAAATCACTCAATAACTCTTTTGAAAACTTATAAAAAGTTTCCTTCATAGAAACTCTCCCGGGGATGACCTAAGGTCGAAACTGCAAATAAGAAAGATTTTGAATGAAAAGAGTGCTCGATGCTATTATTGTAGAGCAAGTATAAAAACGTATAAATAATAGAATTATGGACACAATAAGTTCGTTACTTTAAGTTTCACATGTTCTACACAATCTTCAGATGCGAGTATGATAAAAGTAGCCTGTTACCATTTTACCGTTGGAAGATTAAAACAATATGAAAATTATATAACTGATTTATAGTGTTAGTGATTCTAATATATATATATATATATATATATGAAAAATAAATTTTCAGCGGATATGCCTTTTATACGATAATATGCCATCGATTCATTTTTTTAAATATGTTCCAGACTCATATGATAGATGATAAATATTTCATCAGAAAAATATTTTCAAGTGAAACATTTAACTTCTAATATACTGTCTTGAAGATTGTAAAAAAAAAGATTTAATTAAAAAACAGAACGTTGGCACATTTTCATGAATACAGAATATGTCCTCTAAATATTTTTTCATATCTTATATTTTCAAAGCGTCGATTTTTACCATTTTTTCTTATATATATATATATATATATATATATATATATATATATATATATATATATATATATATATGAACTTGAACTTGATTATGGAGTTGGTTCTAGTGGTCTTTTATTATAAGAAAAAATTAGGTTGGGTTGATGTGACGTGTTAATGATGCACTGAAAATACCGGCAATGTTAACTCACGTGACGTTATAAGAACCAATCACGTGCTTCTGATGACAGGATACTGAAACCTGAATTTATTTTTGAAATATATAATCAGTGCTAGTTGCATGTGACAACAAAATAAGCAAAATAAAATAATAAAAAGTATGCACACACACACACACACACACACACACACACACACACACATATATATATATATGTATGTATATACCATTGTAGTTATCGTCGTAGGAAATGGAGACGGTGACACGAGTTCAAATCCTGGACGAGAATGTTTACTTTCACAAAGCACTAGTACCCTTGGGAAAGGTATGAATCCTCTTATTCTCCCTCCACCTATGAGTAAATAGCAGGGCAGACTGGGTTCTTCAACCTTGGTTCGGCAACCAATCTAGAAGAAAAACTCTGAACCCAAACCTGTTAAAATCCGCTCAAAAATTGACCCTGTGTCACATCCTGCTCGGGAGGAAGGTTTGGTAAATACAGACAGACAGACAGACAGACACACACACACACACACACACACACACACACACACATATATATATATATATATATATATATATATATATATATATAAAGATTTGAATTTAAAGCTAAAAGTATTGTTATCAGTAAAATAATAATAATAAAATTATAAAAGTATAAAAATCCCGACTGAGAGTTTTGCTTAGTCGATCATCAGGTGAACTAGTTTTCAACACATCTCTCTATATAAAGACGTGTGCTAGCATTCAACTAAATTCTAAAAATATATAAACGGATCATCTAATCTCGGCCAGACGACCAGACCTTGTGGTAGTCAACAAAAGAAAAGAAAAGAGAATCAGTCGAATAGTGAACTTTGCCTTTCCGGCAGACCACGAGGTAAAAATGAAAGAAAGCGAAAAGAGAGATAAGTACCTAAACCTTGCTAGAGAACTGAAAAAAACTATGGAACATGAAAGAGACAGTGATACCAGTGGTAATTGGTGCGCTCTGCACAGTCACTAAAGTTTTGGTACAAGAACTGGAGGACTTGGACACCATCCAAACTACAGCAATGTTGAGAACAGTCCTCGTGACTTGAAGAGACTTGCTGTCACTCAGGCTCCAGTGGAAAACCATCAGCTAACGCTGGTGTGAAAAACTCTTAAATGTGTAAAATAATAATAATAATAATAATAATAATAATAATAATAATAATGTAGGTAGGAAAAGGGAGCCTTAAAAGAAAAATGGAATCTCTCCTAATAACATCACAAAACAACGCTATAAGAACTAATCATACCAAAGCAAGAATAGATAAGACGCAACAAAACAGCAAATGTAGGTTATGTGGTGATAGAAACGAAATGATCCAACACATGATATGCGAATGCAGCAAATTATCATAGAAAGAGTATAAAACTAGACACGACTGGGTGGAAAAGGGATTTACTAGGATTTGTGCAAAAAATTTAGATTTGTCCATACGAACAAGTGGTATTTGCACAACCCAGAATCTATTCTGGAGAATAAGACGCACAAACTCCTCTGGGATTTTGAGAAACAAACTGATCACCTTATCTCGGCCTGACGACCCGACTTCATAATCATAAAAAAAGTTGAAAAATTGTGGACTTTGCTGTCCCGGCTGACCACAGAGTAAAATTAAAAGAAAGTGAAAAGAAGGATAAATACCTCGACCTTTTGGATTAAATGAAATGGAATGCCATTGTCTGAATTTTAGAATAAAAACAAGAGGATTACTATTTCATATGGAAAATTTTTCAGTTTTTGCTTTGATTAGATGATTCATTGTCTGGCAGAATTGAATATTTTTATTTGCTTTAAAGATATTTGTGATATGGTAATGAATTTGAGTGTTGCTGTGACTCTTTTTAGGTGTACGATGATATTATACTTTTTATTTCAACCTGTCAAATAGTGAATCACGGAAAAATACTGTACGTGTTTTATTAAAATTCGGGAATTTATTCAAGAATTTCCAGAAACTTCTTGTGAAATTTTAGCATTTTTCTCTTATTTGAATGTTGCTGTCTCCGATGTTTCTGAGATATAGAAACCTTTTTGAGTTTTTTCATTAAATCTTATATTATAGAAACTTTTTATATTTACTGAATTGATTTTATTGAATGGTTCCTGAATGAGGAATATTTGTTTGTTTGTTTGTTTGTGTTTTGTGGCATATCAGCCTTTGCAGATTATGCTAAATTCTGTTTTTATTAAACCTAAGATTTCTAAACGAACACTTTACAAATAATATTTTAGACAAGCAACGGCTTATTTGTTTGCGCACAGTTAAATGGTTTCAATTTATCTCATTTGGTACAACCTCATCTTACTCAAAAAGGACAGAATGTCTTCCATGTTGTACAAACTTTTTACCTTAAAAAATCGCTTTCTGACGAGAGCGAAAGCTCTACATTCTTTGAGAAAGGGGTTAAACAGTGCAAGGCGTTTGACATGTCAAACACTCTGTGGTTGCTGTTCCTGTCCTGATTATTTAAAAAAGTGTGTAAGTCTTGTGTAAACACCTCGCAATCGGGATAGAATGAACGACTTATTCTATTCTTGATTTTCTGAAAGCTGGTCTCCATTCTCCCAAAGTGGACTGGACCTGGAAGAGTTTATTGTGGATGTTATTATTCCAGCATTGTTGCGTGAAGGAATTTATTGATTTTTGGTTTTAGGTCAGTATATGGAATCATGAATTTTTCGGGGGTCAGATCTAAGGCTGGTTTGACTGCTGAGTCAGCTCTTTCATTTCCTCTCACTTCAATATGGCTTATTTAGTTAAGCCTTTTTTTTCTCATGAATGATTTTTGGCATGAAAAATCTGATTATCGATTTAACGAGATTTTCAGAAAACCCTCAGTTAGCATACCCGAATAAATCTTTTCATTTTTCCTTTATGATTTCAGAAACAACAAAGGAACAGTAATTTAGTGAAAATATATATTTTTTGTTGTATAAGTAACATTTAAAAAACTATATAGTGATTTTCTTTAGCAAAACGTCCACACGTGCTGGACAAAATGATTTTTTTAATCAGCACCTTTAAATTATAAGAAAAAAAAAGTTCAAATGTCTAATGGAGTAAATCTTTTACTTTTTCTGCAGACTAGGGAAATCGTTATTATCATTATAATCTTTTATCAGAAAGACATTCCTTCCAAGAATGTTGATCAATCAAATGCATAGAATTTCGTTGTAAGAGTTGTGGTTTTTCTTTCAAGGTGTTAGTTCCCGCTTAAATGTACTTAAAACATGTAGAACAAGTAGTATTTACTTAAAGAAAAACTGGTTAGACAACATTCCTTGATTTTGATACTAGCATCTTATTTTAGGGGTATATATATATATATATATATATATATATATATATATATATATATATATATATATATATATATATATATCGTTATACTAAAAGAAATAAAACGAGATTTACAAAATACTGGTCGCGAAACTACACAAGCTATTAACGTGCTTCTCTTTGAATTGTTGGATGTCTTTCGAGAGAAATTATTTACCTTACAACCTTCTTATCCTATTTTCTCGTCATTGAATAAATATTAACACCTGCGGCCATGTTGTGTCACACTTTCATTTGAACCTGTCTTAACTCAGATGATTTATTAGCCTGTTTGTTCACGAGTTGCGAATTGCTGCAAATCAAGTGGTGGAAAACAGATTGATGTAGAATTATGTTTCATGTGACACTGGTGCAAATACTTTAGGATTGTTTAGCTAGAACTGATTACAGCTGTAATTGCAGTGGCGGGGACCGATAACTACAAAGCTGAGGGGACGAAGGGTTCCATTCTTTTTTTTTGTGATGTCTGTCAGTCTCTCGACGCAGGCACAGACAAGTTTTTATAGATGATTGGCAGGCCGTCTTTCTTAATATCTTCACTCGGTCGACAGTACTTAGAATACACTAACTCCATCCCTAGCAGAGGGTTAAGAACGCCCCCTAAAAAAGGAGTCCTGGGTATGACATTAATGTTCATTTGATGGTGAGGCTCCTGTTCTTTAGATCTGGGGAGAGTAGTACTTCTTTATTGCTATTTCTCTTGGGTTCACTCTGATTCGGAATGTTAAGGACCCACATATGGGTCAAATCGATTTGTCTAAAACGTATTTGTATTCGATAAGATCGTATGCAAAAGGAAAATCCTCTTAAGAAACACCTGTACAAAAAATGTAAATATGAACGTACAATGAACGCGATTCACTAACCTCTTGGCATAAAATAACTCAAAACAGTTGACATGATGTTAAAACCAATCTGTTAATCAATTAAGGACATCGATTTTGTGCAAAGGAAAGCCAAGTGCTACACAATTTGGTGCTAGTGTCGCGGTAGCAGTTACCAGAACGAGGCTGGACCTAACATCAGACTGACGAAGTCCAGCTTTTAGTTTTGAACTAAGGGTCTTTCCTTTTTCCTTGTACGTATGCCTTACCAAGGCTAGAAAGCCCGCTCTACCCTAGTATTTTACACATAGCTAAAGGTATGGAGGAAAGAGGAGATGGCTAAATGCATTTCCTAAGGGCATTAGCACGAAGTGAAACATTGCATTTTATTTACCTTTTTCACCACGAGCAGATGTGACTTAAATCTTTTGGTGGAACCTTTCACACACTGTGTTTGAAAGCATGGTGGTGGGGGTCAGTACCAGAAATTGTTTGGTCTCCACTGACATTCCTTCTTTAGTGGGGGCGCCTCAAGCATCTAACAATGAGTCTATCACTTCATTATTAAGACAAGCAAGTGGCCTTAGTGGACCTCACCCGGAAGCGATAGTTCCTTCATGTATCGGCCTGAAGCGTGTTACACAATTTCATCTGGAATTTGAACTTGGCTCGTCAAGTCTTGTTTTTTAGAGGGTAGTCCCCGTGGCCCTGTGGCTAACATACTGGACTGTGGCTTTGAAGTAAGCTAGTTTGAACTTCAGTCGTACTATTGCTTTCGCTTTCAGACTAATGTCCTTGGGAAAGATAACCACCTTTTTATCTCCCCCCTCCACCATCAGCTATGGGTTCAATAGTGTCACTGCTGTTCTTCTACAAAGATGGCTCTGTCATTAAATAACCCATGAAAGTTGATATGTCATTAAACAAAGATACCGAAACCGAACCATTTTCTTCGATGCCTCAATTATTCAGACCTTAAATAGCTTATTTCTTGTATCAACATATTATTTTCCGTCAGTAAATTTTTTAGGTTTATATATGCGCCGAAATACATTTGAAGATAGACAACTTACGTGGTGCCTTCAATAAGTTTCCAGACTTTTTTGTAAAGGCATTTAAAATTGTCGTAGACTCTTGAAAATTCAGTATCTTATTGCTATACATCTAATGAGATGACTGACCAACTTTTATGATTTCAGCATCAAATGAACAGTTACAGCAGCAATTGGAATACACCCTACTAAAGCCTGATTGTCACAGCTGGTGAATTTCAAAAATCCTATCTGGACGTGAGGACACTTTAGAAGAACAATATGCCATAAAATTCTGTTTTAAACTTGGAAAAATTGCCACAGAAACGTATGGAATGCTTCAGACTGCATGAATCGAGCATCAGAGTGGCATAAGAGATTCAAGGAAGGTAGGGAGTCTGTGAGGGATGATGAGAGGTGTGGCAGGAGTAAGGAAGTCAATACACCACAGTTAATTGGCTAAAGGTTTAGGGCTAGGGTTACTATGTTGAGGTTTTAAGGGAGTTCAGGAAGAGATTCCTTGGGAAGAGGCGAGCACTCTTCAAATCGGGTCAGTGGCATTTCCACCAGGACAATACACCAGTCCACAACTCCATTCTTGTCGCAGACTATTTGACCAAGATGGCCATCAAGACAGTCCCTCAGCCTCCCTATAGTCGAGACCTTGCTCCCTGTGACTTTTGGTTATTCCCTAAGCTCAGAGGCTGTCGTTATGAGAGAATTTAGGAGATGAAAGAGTCTGTGACGAAGGTCATTGACACGCTCACACAAGAGGACTTCCATGGGACCTCCCAGAAGTTGTTGGAAAGGTAAAACAAGTGCATTGCAGCTGGAGGAGATTACTTGGAAGGGGACTAGAGTTTCATGTGTGTACTATCAATAAAAGTGCTCATACGAAAAATGTATGGAAACCTATTTAATGATCCTCGTATTAATATATTTGACTCTTTTTTGGCATCTAAGTTTCTAAAGTAGCTATTGACTAAAATCAAGATCAGTGCAAAAATCTGTTGCATCAGCTTTTAGCATTGTGGAAGAAGCGTCATAATTTGTTGATTGGTGAAGAAAATATGCTGAAATGTACTTCCTTTCTTCTATCGGGTGTCATCATTTTTCTTGTCAAACATTTGATATGCAAGCATTATAAGTATCTGTGAATAGTTAGGGAAGTATCTTTAGCATAAATTGATGGAACACGCTGGAGGAAAGAATTTTTGCAATTATTTGCGAAACTCTCACTAAAGCACAACGGATAAGGTTTCGGTAAAAATATCCAGAAAAAAAACATTAAATTCATTACAAATTTTGACGAATTTTTCCATTCGTCTTATTTTGCCCCCCCCCCCTGCTTTTTTTTTCCCAAGCCAAAAATCAGGTCATTTTATATTCTATAACCATTTATTAAACATTAAGATTCTAAATTAAGAAGTAGCTCTCCCTGAGATTTAAACTCTTATTTCGTATCCTGGGCTGCCAGTCAGACGAAAGATGCTTTACCGATTTGGCCACGGAAACCATCAACAAGCGAAATAAAATTAATCAAATCGTGATATTATTCCTTATAAAATTTTATTAATGCCATATTATCTGTTTGCACCAAACTGTAGTACATGCAATACTGCCCTGTCGTGGTGGTGGTGGGGGGTAAAATGTACTAATTATATCTTCTGCAGAGAAGTAAGATCCCCCGCAGAATGTGATATCCTGTGTATGACACTAAACTGCATCTGGTGAGGCTACAGTCCTGGATATCCGGGGATTGTGAAGTGCCTCTTCAGTACCATTACTCTTAGGTTCACTCTGACTTGTAGTGGTAGTACTTGTTAGGGTCTCATCTAAAGGTCAAATAGATTTGTTCGTAAATTATTTGGATTTGGTGCGAACATTGATATCATGGAACCGCGTGCAAAAAAATGTAGAAACTATACAAAAAAATGAAAAAACAGGGTGTGGCAGAAATACCTCCCACATTTTAAACTGTTACCTGTAGAGTGCAAGTGAATCTGTAATTGCTAAACAGTGAGATTTTCGTACTCGTTTTAGACTTCGTTGGAATGATGCAGTTCCGAATAGAAAATCGATACTGCAATGGATTGAATCCCTTTGTGTTGTAATTTCAGATTCACCAGTCTTATAAAATATTTCAGAAGAAACGCGCGGGCTGCACCGTTCATATCTAAAAAAAAAAAAAATGCAGCTACTATTACCACTTGCTTATGTTCACTTGCATCACAAAAGTGTCAGTTTAAAATGTGGGAAGTATTTCTTCTGCTCCCTGTATAAATGTGCACGGTACAGAATTCCCTAACCTCAGGTAGCGCTGTCGACTGAAGTTGTAGAATAACCGGACTGCGACTCTGCAGAGGGGTAAGAGCCCTCACAATGAATGTCCTGGATATAACATTAAATCATGTGATTGCAAGATCCCACCTCTGGAACTTTGAGGAATATGGAGTAGACCTTCATTGCCATTGCTCCCTGGTTCACGCTAACTCAGAGTGGTAGCACCTGATAGCGTTCTATCTATGGGTCAAATAGGACTGTTTGACTTTTAAACTGTGACTTATACCAAATTGAATTGTTAGAAATAGAACTGTTTGATCATTTAACTGTGTGTAAAGAAAAGGCTGAATTGCTTATGATACATAGGAGTACTTTGGACAATTTAACTGTATACAAACAAATGAGTTTTGGTTCGATTAAAAAATGTTATCTACAAACTATTCGTTCACAAATCTTGTACGAGGATTTGAAATTAGATAACCTTCAATGGTTGATATACCATAAAACTCATCCAAACCCAACCTGAAATAACCCCGGACTGGTTGATATGCCATTAAAATCCTGGACGAGGCAGATTGCATTTCACGTAGCACTAATACCCTTGGGAAAGGTATGAATCCAATCATTCTTCCTCCAGCTATAGGTAAATAGTAGGGCAGACTGTGTTCTTCAGCCTTGGTGAGACAACTAGTCTAGAAGGAAAACTCTAAATTCAAACCTGTTAAACTCCGCTTAAAAATTGACCTTGTGTCATATCCTGCCCGAGCGGAAGGCTTGGGTAAATAAGGATATGCCATTAAAATCAATCACTCAATTAATCAGTTCGTGCTTTAGCAATAAATAATCTGCATTTAATAGATAACGTTGAATGTGTACGACTTATTGTAGCGTTAAAAATGGATTGATTTTAATGGCATATCGACCAGTCAGGGATTATTTTCATGCCTTGAGATAAGGAAATAAATTATATTGCATTTTTTGTGTCATTGTTTCCTATGATTTTTTTTCTATATCATTTTAACGAGTGATTGTTTTCAAATAATTACGTTCTATGGAACTGATCATGCATACATTAAAAAATTTGGCATAATTTTATTTCTCTCGAGAAAGCCAAAATGAATATGACGCTAACGGGGGAAAAATTCGAGTTGTTTACGATTATTAGGAATCTCATTTTATCTATAGCAACAGATCGATGACTTTCATAATCGTATATTTCTTAGAATCAAATTCATCTTTGATATTTAATCAAGCTTGTATTCAAATCTTTGATGACGTATTTTATCTGTATCATCAGTAAACTTTAAACTTGTATCTTTATCTTCTACACATTAGGAAAAAAAAACTTTCACCGTGTCTTCAATGAGAAGCAAAGCATTGATTTCTAAGAAAAAGAAGAAGAAGAAGAAGAACAACAAGAAGAAGAAGAAGAAGAAGAAGAAGAAGAAGAAGAAGAAGAAGAAGAAGAAGAAGAAGAAGAAACATCTTCCAACGAGCAATAAATTTACAGGGTGTGAAATCAGTGAATCTAAGTAAAAAATATATATAGTTAGATAATTATTTTGAAACGGGGCGTATATTCTATATTCTTCACTCTGTAGTTTATGTAGTAATTGTAAAACCGGCAAACTCTAAAATGCCCTCAATACGGATTTTTTCTATACCAACTTCCCCAGGTATTTCCCTTACTTTAAAAAGATTTTCAATGAAAAATATTATAGACGCCAATATTAGCAATTTCTAATTTTGCTGTATGATGCCTGTTACAGGGCGTTGTTCGTGCATATCTATTTTCTGAAACCTCACCGAATATATATATGAACTGGGGGTTTTCATTGGTACTACACAGCAGATCTGTTTTTCTAGATAAACAAAAAGACTCTTATCTTAAATGAGATCTACACGAGATCTACGCGAGATTTATGGCGGCCAAACCAGAAACCGAATCCAGCTTGACTTTGCTGGGTAACATCGAGATAGCAGACGATTTGTCTTGCAAATGCCAGATAGATATAAATGCAATGATAATAAACTGCCCAGAAGTCCATGGCACTAAGGAGGGAGGTTGGTTGGTGTTGTGTTTCTGATTAAGTAGCAGTGATTGCATGATACAATAAAGTTTTAAGACATGGTTCTACTAACTGTGTATACAATGCAATATTTATATGTAGTACTATTTGACGTTAGATTTAGATTGCAGGCCGTCCGCTAAATTTCAAGCTTAAATGCTTATCAGGTATTATTCTGTGCTTTTATTTCATGTTGAGTTTCTTTGGTGCTGTAAAACAATACCAACCCATCTTTTACCGTTAAACAAACAACCGATGTTTGTCTGTGGTAATATATGCGTATTTTTACATAAGCACACACACACGCGCGCGAGCACGTGGGCATATATATATATATATATATATACAATGGTATCCTGTAAGGCAAAATGTAAACAAGAAAAAGCTACATCATGCTTTATAATTCCGAGCTGACGTTGGTCGCCTGCCAACTGAGCGGTAAGATACTAAATCTAACATAAAGTTGGGTGGGTTTTGATACCAGTGTCAAGCATCCTACGTGTCTAGCCGCACTGAAGAGTTAAGATACAATGAAACAGTCTGTCTGTAGATGACAATATATATATATATATATATATATATATATATATATATATATTGGGAGAGTAAGTACGATGTTGGAAGACCTGAAATTTGTAAGGACCCCAAGAACATCACTGACGAGGCGATCCTGTGCACTCTTTGAGTTTTTGACCACAATATATATATATCATCATCATCATGTCATGCCGCTAGCACGGATATCCCTGACCCTCTCTCGCCACATCTCCCTATCATCCATCGCTTCTGGCAGGTCTTCAGGGCTACATCCCGTATCCTCACATAACTGCTGAATGTATGTTCGAGCTGGTCATCCTGCTTTTGCCCGGCCATATGCGGGGGTCCATAGGAGTACATCGCTTATGAGCTCGTCCCTGCTTCTCCAGCAGTGTCCTGCATGTCTGGTTCGTCTACCTTGGATAGTTTTCGGTTGATGAGACGCTGCTTCCTAGGTAGGTGAATTTGTCTACTAGTTTCAGAGGGTTTATATATATATATATATATATATATATATATATATATATATATATATATATATATATATTCGGGTAATGAACGACTTCGTATAATAAACATTCCCTAATTTTTTGTCCTAAAAGATCTTTTAATAACAATTTTTACCCTATTTCTGCACATCTTTGCGCAATGATTCCAATTTACTGTTTTGTTTCGGTAGAGGACTTAATATTAGATGACACCCTTCATCTCCCACCAAATACAGGGCAGAACTTTTTCGTATGTATTCCTTCTTTGGGGATGTATTCTCATGTTTCATTGGACGCTGTCGTTTTCATCGGATGGGCTTATAGAAGTCTCATCTTTTTTATGACTGGTGATGATTCTTTCAGAAAATGTTGAGTGGCAAGACTTCTTTTTAATGGCAGGCAAAGGAAAACTCTTTGATTAAAATGAAGAACCCATAAACCAAGTTTAGACATTTTTCTGTGTTAATAGAAATGTTTCATCACTTCTGTCGAACTGTTTTAGTTATTTTCACGCATTGGTCTAGACCGGGATTTAATCCAAGGACGAGTCATACCAAAGACTCAAAAATGATACTTGATGAATCCTAACTTAACACTCAGCATTATAAGATATGTATCAAGGGTAAAGTGGAGCAATCTAGGGAAAGTAGTAGCGCCCTCCCCTACATATCAGTGTAGTAGCTATTGAAAAGGGAGCCTTCTAGTCGCCCTCGACTACTGTCGCCAACTTTTCTTACAGTTCATAGAAAATCAATATTGAGAGAATTTGGTCGTACAGATCGAGGATAATCTTCGAGAGAAAGAATTTACCTATCCAAGCGACCCAAACCATCATTCCGGACACGTAAAGCTTCCATTTTCAGAGATAAAAAGAATATATTTCTTGTCAATTTCGTTGCTAAAGATATGAATCTGGTATCAACTGATTTTAAAAGGATAAAATCTATTCATTCTGATATCAAAACATCGGCAACAAAAGTAACAAAAAAAAAAAAAAAATTAGAACGTAAAAATTAAAGTCTATTTTATCCTAAAGATTGAAAAAGGGGGCCACAGCGGAGGATGCAACGGCCCAGATGCTCTTCTTCTTAGAAAGTAGTAATGTACATACAAAAGTTACATCACTTTTGTAATACATCCTCCCCTGATGATGGCCCAAAGTCGGGCAGAAAGTACTTGGGAAATAAACAATTATGAAAAATATATCAATCAATTGCCGCCGAATACTATAAAATCAATACGGCAATATGAAAGGATCAACAAGAAAATATGTAGACAGAAAATGTCTATTATATTCAACGAAATTTGTATTAATGAAGAAATGCTGCCAATATATATATATATATATATATATATATATATATATATTGTGAATTGAATTCCTCTACTAAGAGAATAAAAATATGTACATACATACATATATATATATATATATATATATATATATATATATATATATATATTGAAAGATCCAAGTTTACACACCCACAAGCAAATAAACAAGAAAACAAATTATTGTGAAAACTCTATTTTTAGAATTTCGCTTGACAATGAATCACTATTCAATTTTGAAGAGGTGAGCGCAAAAATCTTTGCCCAAAAATGACGAACAAACATTTTTATTTATAATTTTCCTTAAGTCAAAACATTTTACAAAAAGAAAGGCGCAATCTAACCGCCTGAAGAAGACTCGACTTAATTTAGTAACCTTCAACCAGGTTGGTTTAGAAATCTTTCGCATTGTAAAAAAAAAAAAAAAAAATCAAGAAAAAAACACAAAAAGAAAAAAAGGAATACTGACTAAATTGGCGCAAATCCATCTGAAGCTAAGCGTCTCTCCATAAATAGGGGCCTGGAACAGAATCCGACAAGAAAGAGAGAGAAAGAAACAGAGAGAGGGAGAGGGGGGCAGGCGTAGGGAACACATCGTCAACTCTCTCAGGAAGAAAGCTTTGTTAATTTGACGCGTCGCCAAGCAAACGACTGAAGTCTATTTTTGAGGGCCAACTCTTTTTAACAAGCTTGTAAGATAAGCAAAATTCTAGCTACCTTTTATCTCCATTGTTCAAATAATTTTCAGCTATCTCTTCCCCAAAAGATATTTCTGGAAGAAGCACTTTTTGACTGCAACGGAAAAATTCAACTGAAGAGAATTTGGGGGAAAACGATCAGAAACATCTGCAGAAAAAGATTTGGTTTCTTGATTTCTTGGTACGTCAAATTTTGTGGGTTATTCAATGCCAAAGCCAGTCTAGTAGAAAAACAGTAGTGGTACTATTTAACCCATATCTGGGAGAGGATAAGGGGGTTCATGCCTTTCCCAAGAGTATTAGTTCGAAAGTGAACGTAATAGCGCGACAGGATTTCAAATTTGCTTACTTCGAGGCTTCAGTTCAACGCTTTAGCAACAACAAAAAAACTTTTAACATTTCAAAAGATATTCTTGGTAATCTTTCAAGGTATGAAATGTTCAAGAAACTTTGCTTACAGACCAAGCTTTTCTCAGATAATATTTTGCTAAAATCGTCAAGTATTCATTCCGAGAATAGATGTACAAAATGTATTTAACAACTAGAAACTTTACGGTTAACAGTTTACAAGATTGGGGTGGGGGTTGTAGAATACACCGACTACTTCTCTGTAAAGGGGTAAGACTCCCCTAACGTGAACCCAGTCGGCTGTAGCTGTAGAATACACCGACTGCTTCTCTGCAGAGGGGTAAGACTCCCCCAACGAGAGCCCAGTCGGCTGGAGCTGTAGAATACACCGACTGCTTCTCTGCAGAGGGGTATGATTCCCCTACAACTACTAAACAATCCGATGGTGAGTTTCCAGGAATGTTTAAGCTTTGGGGAATCCGGAGTACCTCTTTATCGCCATCACTCTCAGGTCCACTCTAGCCTGGACTGGTAGCGCCTGATAGGGTTTTATCTATGGGTCAAATAGATCTAAACTGTGTACTTATGCTAAACTGAATTGGTTGAGATGGGACTGTTTAGACACTTAAACTGCGTACTTATGCTAAACTGAATTGTTTGAAATGGAACTGTTTGTGTACGGTAAACTGAATTGCTAGAAATAGAACTGTTTTCGACATTGAAACTGTACTTACGTTAGAGTGAATAGTTTGAAATAGAACTGCTTTGACATTTAACTGTGTGTAAACGAAAAACAATATTTATACTAAACTGAATTGTTTGAAATAGAACTGTTTATATGTTCAAAAATTGATTTGACATTAATAACATACAATGGTTGATGTGCCATAAAACCAAACCAAACAACAGTTTACAAAAGAGAAGACCTTCCAGTGGGGTAGTGGTTAATGTGCTGTACTAGTAGCAGTGTAGTAAGCGAGTTCAAACTGCAGCTGCGTTAGTACATTCATTTTCGGACAAATACTTTAGGAAAAGGTGTGGAAACCCTTATTTCCGCTGGTATGGGTTAATTAGTATCACCTCCGTTGACACAGAGGTCACAACTCCTGGTTGCCTACTCCAAACTATGCAACAGAGATTCAACTTGAGCGGGTGTATTTGCGAGAAGCACTATTTTATCTGCGTAGTCTGTATCTGTAATAGTTCAGTGGGATAGCATCTATTTCAAGCCTTTTTAGAGTGGAGCCATTTTCTTTAATTTGCCCTATTGGCGTTTGATGTAATCAATCCTATACTTTTGGAAAAGGTATGGAAACCCTTATTCCCGCTGGTATGGGTTAATTAGTATAACTTCTGTTCTTTTCCAAGGATTGTTTTGGAATCAAATAACCCACGACGGTTGATATGCCATTAAATAACAATAAAAAAAAAACTGTTCACATCGCTTGCAGCGTTTGCTACGCTCAGATCACGTGATGATGATCTAATACTCTGACGTTGCACGACGCTTTAACAAAGAAATTTAAAATATCAAAATCCCTGGGAAAAAATGCATCTCAGATATTGAAAGCAAAAATTTCCTTAGGTTTTAAAGGAAAATGTCATCTTAATTATCGCCCCGAAAATGACGAATGGTACGGAAAATCCACGCAGGGAAAATTTTGGACTTTTTTTATATGTAAATTTGAACTAAACATAAGAAATCTTGTAAAACGATAAAAACCAAAAACTGTTTAAAAAGTTTTTTTTAATGAAATATGGTTGAGTGGTAGACTGATGCATATATATATATATATATATATATATATATATATATATATATATATAGCCATACATTGAGCACTCTCATAGATTTATATGATTTTCCTCATATATTCTATGTAAAGAATAATCCACACCCATTGTATTTGGACACTGACTGGATATTTTAGAGATAAATATATATATATATTAAAGGTCTCTGCGACAGTTTGAGTCTCCATTTAATTGTACTATATATATATATATGTTCCCGTTTTTCTTTTATTAAAGAGATTAGATTTCCATATAGTCGATAATCTGTAGATAGCAATCAATGCCTTACCCTTGAGTCTGTTGAAATCGATTTCAGGAGATGTAATATTGCTACTGAGTTATGTGAACTGGTCTAAGAATTTCATTTAATGTGGAGCTGGTACCATCTTGTTTAAAAAAAATAAACTCTATTTTATCTGAGTTGACATAGAGTTCACAACTCCTGGTTGCCTACTCCAAACTATGCAACAGAGATTCGACTTGAGCGGATGTATTTACGAGAAGCACTAGATTATCTGCGTAGTCTGTACCCGTAATAGTTCAGTGGGATAGCATCTATTTCAAGCCTTTTTAGGGTGAAGCCATTTTCTTTAATTTTCCCTATTGACGTTTGATGTAATCAATCCAGGTTAATTATAAAAAGAAATGGTGCTAATGTATCTCCTTGCAAGTCTCCAGTAAAAAATGTCAAAAGAAATCTGTGTCTCTATCGGGTGAGTAAACCAGTGCTTTCGTGTTTTAGGAGAGCATCATTAAAATCAGAAATAATAGGTAAAAAGCCAAATGAATATATCACTGATGAACGCACTAGACCTCGTAAAATACATTCTTGTGTGTCACTGGGGTACTTTAAAAATGTCAAGTTCACTAGAATAATACCCAGTATAGAATGTTACAAGCCATCGTCTTGTCATTTGCAGTGATTTACTCAGCTTACACAAGGCACATAGCCAGAAGTTTGGAACACTCAGTGAGAATCGAACTCACTTGAAACAATGCGCTTAATTGATTTACTATCTATCACAACACATGAGTCGCCCACCTGTCTGCCCTATTGAAAGCTAAACTTCTACTTAAAAACAAATCAAAAGAAATGATTTTTGAGCTGCTTCACTTTCTAGATAAAACAGTAGAACGAGAACTAAGAAGAAAAAGCCTCCATGTAAGACTAACGTTACCTTCTTTACTAGCAGGTAATGTGCCAAAAACTTGTCTGTTTATGTATCAAAATCATCAACCATCACTAGGTATATAGAAGATGTGGAACGTCTCTTAAATCTTCTTTTGTGAAGTAAATCCAAGTATATATATATATATAGCTCTTATCTCACCTCCTCATGTCGGCTTCATTTAAAATAATTGTTGTTTTTTTTTTTAATATATGGAATTTTTAGTAACGGAGCTGATAGCAAGCAGTAAGATAACGTTTACTTTTTAATTTTATTATGCTTTGCCGGTTAGAATTTAAGCACTTCCTTGATTAAAGAAAAAAGATTTTAAGGTGATTCGTTAATTCATACACACACACACACACACACACATATATATATATATATATATATATATATATACGTGTGTGTGCGTGTGTGTGCGTGTATTGATCTTCCCGTATGACGATTGTGGGCTACAGATTACTTTCTTAATTTTTATGCAAGTGAAGCTAATAGAAAGTTGAGAATGGTGTGACAAATCTAAGAACTGGATGAAGGTTAGAACTTTTTGAAGGAGACTCTATATAAGTAAAGTTGGCGACCATGGTCGAGGGTGATCCAAAAGCACCTTTTCAATAGCTTCTACACCGAGGTGTAGGGGAGGGCGCTACTCTATTCCCTGGATTGCTCCATTTTACCCTTGATCCTTACCTTATCAAGTGCCATTTTTCTGAGTCTTTGGTATGACTCGACCTGGGATTGAACCCCAGACTCCTGGACCATTGGCAAACACTCAACTCATTAGTCCAATGGACCGGTTTTATACATATATAAAACATCAAATGAAGAGATGTTTACTCATCAGTTTGTGCTTGTCACATTACTAGAATTTTCATGAACTTTAGATAATAAAACGATCATCAGAGGGGACTTGATTGTATTCTTAAAGCTCATTAAACAGACAGAAATGATGCTGCCACAGAAAGATGAATAAACGCTTATTTATTTTACATTTTGTCTTGCTCTGCTGGCCAGTTTTTGTAACACCACGGCCCCAAATAAACTATGAGCGTAGCATTATCCCTTAGGTTTCAGTCGAGCCCCGTGGTAACCAAATCGTGATAAGATGTTACGAATACAAAACATTGTCAGTTGGTTCACTGGAAATGAAAGTGTATTGTTACTATATTTTCATAGTAGTCAGCCAAAAAAGGGTGATAGAGTATTAAAAATTCGTCCAGTGATTTGATAAACAGAGACTATAAACCGTGCGAGGCGAAAGAGACAGCCACAGACTTAGTCATTTCTTCTTCACTGAACCGGCTGCCACCTCCTTCGGGGCTTCTTTTCTCGCCGGTTGCCTCTGTGCTTCTACTTCTGCTCTTTCTCTGACTGTCCTCATTGCCTTGATTCCCTTTCTTATATACGTTCTTCAAATTATTTCTTAACTAATGCTTTTGTCAGTTCATCCTTAAAACAGGTGACACGTCTACACAAAACAGGTTTTATTTGCTTTGACCTTTACAAATCGAAAACCCTTCGCCTTTGAACCTCAAGGTTAGCTAGAAAACAATCTATTACTAAAATAATTAACTAAAATCCCTAATTATTTTACATATTGAGACCTTTTTTTATTCATGAAAAAAGTCTCATAGAAACATTTGTTTAGAAATATTTGTTTGTTCCACTATATATATATATATATATATATGTTTGTATGTATTGATAAATACATGAACAGGTCTGTTTAAATATGCATATAGATCTCTTCAAAAATAATTTGTATTTGATTGGACCATGTTCAAAAAGAAACTCTTAAGAAACAAATATAGAATATATCATCATCATCATCATCATCAAGTCGCGCTGACTCTCTCTCTCTCTCTCTCTCTCTCTCTCTCTCTCTCTCTCTCTCTCTCTCTCTCCATCCGTCCCTATCATCCATCTCTCCGGGAAAGTTTTCCTAACATATTTTTCCTGAAAGAGTTAATGTAAATAAATTCTTGCTGGTCGGTTAACACTGACACGTTCATGTGTCGGGATCTATAGAAAAACGTCCCCTATGAATGTTCTTGCTTCTCCAGCAATTTCTCGCATGTCTTGTTCGTCTTAGTTGAATGGTTTTTGAGATGGGTGGTGAGTGGCCGTACAGCTGTTATTTCATGGGGTGTTGCTGCTTGAATTTGTTCAAAACAACATGTAGCATTCTTGTGTAATTCCCATCTAGTGGCTTTTCTCTTTAGCTAATTTTTCTTTACTGTGAGACGAGAACAGTCGATCATTTTGAAAACTGCCCATTCAGCTGTAAAATATATTTCTTTTGTTTAAGACTTCGCTGTAGATCAGTTGTTAATTATTTACGCAAGCTAGTTCATCCGAAGCTAGATCAAACATCACATGGTTCTCTAATATTATAGTCTTGTGTCAGACTAAGATTCGTGAAGTACTCTTCAGAAAAGAAGAATTCAACCGCCATTACTCTTGCGAGCTTATTGTAACCGTCGTGTTAGGGGACTCAATCAACAATCCATTCTCTTCAGAAGACACTTAAAACCAAAAATAAAAGATTGCAAATATCAAGTGACAGTAACATTGTTCTAATTTCTGCATTGCTATTAATTCTGAATACATTTTTATTCCCTTCTCTTCGTGTCACGTCGTTCTATGTACTTGTTAAGGACAGAGACATCGATAACGTTCGTAGGATTGTTTGGACAACGACTATATTCTAACCTCTAAAGACGAATTACCTTGTAGGTATTTTTTTAGATTCCACTAATTATATACCCTGCAGAGGGATTAGACACCCTTCTGAAAAGTGGTGTCCTGCGTATGACAGTAAATTGCATCTGATGGTGAGACTTTAGTTACTGATTTGGGGAGTGTAGCGTACCCCTTAATCGCCATTGCTTCAATGTCCACTCTTACTTGGATCCCACCACTGGTTCGAATAGATCTGTTGACCGTGCAATGAACGTGATTTTTTTTAACACTCCGCATAAAATAACCCTAGAGGGTTTGACATGTCATTAAGAATCAATCGATCAATTTATTCAATTGATCCGGTTCTATTTTTTCAAAACCAAATCGTTTTTCAGTTCTTGATTCATCTTGGAGAGGAAACGAGAAAATGATACTTCAGTTTGGTTTCTTTGTTTAATGACATATCAAACTCAGTGGATTAGTTAATGTCAAAGCTATTCTTGTTGAAAAAGAATAAAAAGGCCAGCACATTGGCCATTTCACGAAATGATGTTTACTATTTATTCTATAATATTTTCTATAATATTTTCTATAATGTTATCGATGTTATCTATAATATTTTATCTATAATACGACTAAAATTCGATTTATGCTTGCTTTTATATACAGTATCGCCCATAAATACCAACATCCTGGCCCAGTCGGCTGGGGGTGCAGAATACGCCGACTGAATCTTTGCAGAGAGGTCAGACTCCCTCAACGAGTGTCCTGTGGTCCAGTCGGATGGTGCTGTAGAATACATTGAATGAATCTCCCTATAGGTCTAAGACTCCCTCAACGATTGCATTTTCACATAGCACTAATACCTTTGGGAAAGGTATGAATCCAATTATTCTCCCTCTAGCTATGGGAAAATAGTAGGGCAGACTAGGTTCTTCAGCCTTGGTGAGGCAACTAGTCTAGGAGAAGGAAAACTCTGAATTCAAACCTGTTAAACTCCGCTTAAAAAAGAATTGACCTTGTGTCATATCCTGCCCGAGCGGAGGGGTTGGGTAAATATGAAGACTCCCTCAACTAGTGTCCTGTGACCAGGTCGGCTGGGGCTGCAGGATACACCGACTGAATCACTACAAAGGGGTAAGACTCCCTCAACGAATATCCTGTGACCCGGTCGGCAGAGACTGCATAATATACCGACTGCATCTTTGCGGAGGGGTAAGATTCCCCCAACGAGTGTTCGAGATATGACACAACAATCTGATGGTGAGGCTTCAGTAATGTTGGAGCATTGGGGAAGGCCATCGCTCCCAGGTCTACTCTGGCCCGAAGTGGTAGCACCTGATTGGGTCCTATTTATGGGTAAAATAGAACTGTCCGACATTTAAACTGTGTACTTACGCTAAAATGAATTGTTTGAAATTGAACTGTTTGATCATTTAATTGTGTGTGAAAAAATGGCTGATATTCAATTGAATTGTTAGTGTTACATAGCAATACATGGAACTAGTTAACTGAATTGTTTGAAATAGAACTGTTTATGTAAATAGAATTATTCGTATAAGATAGAAATAAAAGAAACTATTTAACTGTGCAAAAAAATTAGCTTAGGCTCGTTAAAAAATGTTATCAACAAAATATGTTTAGAAATATTTGATATATATGTATAAACAGTATCTACAATGGTTGATATGCCATGAAACCCAACTAAACCAAATCTTCAATATCTAATATATTTGTATAAAGAGTATTTGGCATTAAATAACCTACAATGGTTGATATGCCATGAAACCTAGCCAAACCATGTCATATATATTTGATATACATGTATAAATAGTATTTGGCATTGAATAACCTAGAACGGTTGATATGAAACCAAATCAAAACAAATACGTATATCCTAATTAATTCTCTTATTAAAAGTTAATTTTCTTGGAAGAAGATTAACTTTTTATTTTAAAAAGATGAATAGGATTGTACTAATTAACAGACGATAATATATGTAACTGTAACCCAATAAGATTTGTGATTTTTTTAATTACAAAATCTATTAAAATTTCCTGTCCAATTTGTAACTAAATGTTAATTTCGTCAGATTTGCACTCGCACTGAATCTCATTTTTTTAATCAACCAAATTTTCGATATAAAAGAGTTAACTATGAACTGTTAATTTGAATCCTTCCGTAGCACAGTGGCTAACATCCTGTACTTCAGCACCGTAGTAAGCGAGTTCGAATTCCAGTCGCGCTATTACGTTCACTTTCGGACAAATACTCTTGGGAAAAGTATGAACCTACTTATATCCCAATTAGTATCACTGCATCTCTTCTGCAAGGATGGTTTTGGTATTAAATAACCCACGAAAATTGATATACCATTAAACAAAGAAACCAACACCAAACCAAAACTTCACTCTTTCCTTAATAGATGCATCAATATAATCATGCACATGGGAGCACAGCTGGTTCAGATGTCTGGTATTTTAAGATAAAAAAAAAAAAAAAAAACATAATTCCTATTTAGTCATTTGATTTATGTCGTAGAGGTTTTTTTAAGACCGAGTCGTGTGTCTGATTTCAAACCTTTGCAGACAGGAAAATGAAAGCTCGTTCAAGATGTATTTATATTTATCCATCCCTTAGAGATGTGTTCATGTGATTGAGAATATTTTTCAAGGTTGAGTCACGAGTTCGTTTCCTACAGAAGGGCACATCGTCTTGGTTAGAAAGCTAGTCTCTCTGGGTGCTCTATAAAAGTAAAGTTGGCGACCTTAGTCGAGGGTGATCCGAAGGCTCCCTTTTCAACAGCTACTACACCGAGGTGTCGGTGAGGGTGCCACTCCATTCCCTGGACTGCACCCCTTTACCCTTGATCCTTACCTTATAGTGCTGAGTGCTAAGCAAGGCGGCATCAAGTACCATTTTTGAGTCTTTGGTATGACTCGACCTGGGATTGAACCCTGGTCTTCCGGACCATTGGCGAACACTCTATTCATTAGGCTAATGGCCAGTCAATGGGTGCTCTATACTTGAGTCATAGTGCACAACAAAAACTGTGTTTAGCTTTTAAAAAGATTTATGGTAAATGGACTAGGTTAGTTGACCATTAGTGACTTCGATTCTCACTAGGTGCCTCATACTTCTGGCTTGGTACAAATGAAGCTAAACTTAGTAAATCCCTAAAGACAGAAAGACAGTCATAATATTTATGATCCTCTCTTTCATTATAAGTTTTGTCTGTTCATCGTATTTTTTTCTCTTTCTTTCCCTTATTGAACCTTCCAAGGCATGAATCTATCATCTCCCTTGCTATGGGTAAATGATTGGGCAGACCAGACTCTTTAAACAACATATGGCAACAGGTCTACAATAAACTTGCATATCTTTTAAAAACAATCCTTCTCTCTCTTAGTTGACAACTTTAAACAAATATAACAGTTCGTTCAATCCATCAAGTCAAGTGTGTTAGGCTTGACACTAAACTGTATCAGTTGGTGAGACTCAAGCTCTAGAGTTTTGGAAAGTGTGGAGTGACCCCTTTGTTGCCATTATTCCCGTGGAGATGAATTTTCAAATTTACGAAAGAAGAAAGACACCCGGAGCTTGTCGCGATGAGTATGATGGGTACTTCACTTGAACAATCCTGTATTTACCATAAAGAAAACTAAATCGAAAACTATCGAGACTAGTGAAGAAAAAATATATCAAGAATTGACACTTAGACGACGTCTAATAAAAACCAAATATAGGTTTGGTTTCTTTGTTTAATGGCATATCAATCTTTGTAGGTTATTTAATGCAAAAGCCATTCTCCTAGAAGAACAGTGGTGGTACTATTTAACCCATAACTGGGAGGATAAGAGGGTTCATAACTTTCCCAGGGGTATTTGCCCGAAAGTGAACGTAATTGCGCGACTGGAGTACGAACTCGCTTGCTACGATCCCGCAGTCCATCGGTTTAACTATTACACAACGAGGACATCCCCAAATATAGGACTATGTAGCAGTCCAAAAATGAGTACGTATTTTATATATATTTATACACTTTTACTTTTGGTTGAAGTGGTGTTAAAATTATAGCTTTGAGAGTTCGGTAATAAATAATACTCAGTAATATCTGTTTGATAGTATAATGATCCATTAGAAATAATGAGATCTTGGTATCTTTAGTATAGAAGAAAATAAACTTTTTATAAAAAATATTACAGATTTATGGGAGATAGATATGAACTGATTCAAACATATATATATATATATATATATATATATATATATATATATATATATATATATATATCAGTGTAGTCGGCTGGGGTGGTAGAATACGCTGTCAGCATTTCTGCAGAGGAATAAAACACCGCCTCCAACGAGTGTCCTGGATTCGACTCAAAAATAACTGATGGTGAAGATTTAGTACTGGAGCTTTGAGAAATGTGGAGTACCTATCATTATCATTATTCCCAGGTCCACTCTGACCTGGAGTGACAGTACCTTTTAGGGTTCCAGCCATGGGTCTCTTGAACTGTTTCATCGTGTAACTGTGTGCAAGCAAATGATTGATGTTAAAGTGAATTGTTAGTGTTTCATAGCGATACTTGAAACCATTAAACTGTGAGGAAATGTGTGAGTAATGCTGAATAGAATTATTTGTTTTAAATTGTAATACTTGAAAGCATTTAACAGTGAGGAAATAAAACTATTAACGTTAGATAGGAATACTTGAAACTACTTAAATGTGACATAACAAATGATTGATATTTAAAAGAATTATTAGTGTTGGATAGCAATACTTGAAACCATTTTACTGTGTACAAATGGTCCCTAGCTTGTTTGAAATGTTACCTACAAACTATTATTCGATTAGAAATCATATATATATATATATATAAACGGAATTTGGCCGTGAATACTCTACAAAGGTTTATATGCCATAAAAACCAATCAACCAACCGTATACATAAGTATGAACAGACTGAGATAGATAGATAGATAGATAGATAGATAGATAGATAGATATGAACAAAATGAGATAGATAGATAGATAGATAGATAGATAGATAGATAGATAGATAGATAGATATGAAGAGTCTGAATGTGATACTTACATAACCAACCAACCGTATACATAAGTATGAATAGAGTGAGATAGATAGATAGATAGATAGATATGAACAAAATGAAATAGATAGATAGATAGATAGATAGATAGATAGATAGATAGATAGATAGATATGAACAAAATGAGATAGATAGATAGATAGATAGATAGATAGATAGATAGATAGATAGATAGATAGATATGAAGAGTCTGAAATTGATACACACATAACGAGAAAGAAATTTGTGTTTCTTCATTCATAGACACATACACACACACATTCTCTCTCTCTCTCTCTCTCTCTCTCTCTCTCTCTCTCTCTCTCTCTCTCTCTCTCTCTCTCTGTGCCTCTGTCTCTCTCTTCCCCAAAATGCATCACGCACACAAATATATTGAGAAAGAAAAAAAAAAAAAAGGATTGCTAGATGAATAGATAATGAGAAAGTAAGTGTAGATCTTGAATTTCTTGTTTCTTGAAATAAAGAGAAAAAAAAAAGGTGTGGTTCCTTTCATAAACCTGATCCATTTGAAACGGCAAATAATGTCTTCTATCTTTAGTTTCACCTCTGACCTTTTAGATCTGCCCTGGACTGAGATTCCAAGCGTGGATAAGAGGTTTAGACAGTTGGGCAGGGTTGTAGCGGTATTTGGGCGAGGACATGGTTGAAGGCGGAAAAAAGAAAACGTGCCTACGAGTGACGTGGGTGAAACGCACCTCGATAGGAAGAGGAGGGAAGAAAGAGTTTAAAAAAAGAAAAAAAATGAAAACGAAACAAAAAAAAAAAAAGAGGTATGTAATAACAAGTTTAGCAGTACTGTAAGTCTCGTATATTATTCATTAGAGAGTAATAGGATTGCGGTAACGAGCGACAGAGACGGACAAAAAAGAGATATATAAGTAGACATTGTAAGGAAAGAGAGAGAGAGAGAGAGAGAGAGACTCCCCAGCCATTTCTAAAGCAGCAATCTGGCTGATATACACATCAGAGCTAATATTATTACCACAATGACAAAGTATATTATCTATTCAAACATACGTCTAAGTCCAGTATGCATGTTTGTAAGAGTCAATATAAATGAATGCGCATGCGCTGTCATTTTATCGTACCAATTCACAGTTATTCATTTTCCCATGGATGTCTCAAATGCTTTTTTTCCCATGTAATAAGAAGAATTTTATAATTGTTTTATTATATCCTCAATTATATGAAAAAGAAAAAGAAAATATGGGAAAACGGATATTGTATCATGAATTCACATATCAAGAGTACGCATGCTTGTTTTTAAATATGCATCTTGGTGTAATGGTTATCGTCGTTGGAAATGGACTCGACGACACGAGTTCAAAACCTGGACGAGCCTGATTACATTTCACATAGCACTAATACCCTTGGGAAAGGTATGAATCCAAATATTCTCCCTCCAGCTATGGGAAAATAGTAGGGCAGACTAGGTTCTTCAGCCTTGGTGAAGGCGACTAGTCTAGGAGAAGGAAAACTCTGAATTCAAACCTGTTAAACTCCGCTTAAAAATTGACCTTGTGTCATATCCTGCCCGAGCAGAGGTTGGTAAATAGGATCTTCATTTATATTAACTGGTATACTGAATTGGTTGGTTGGTTAGTTTTACGGCATGTGAACTCTTACTGGGTTATTTTATGCAGAAGTCAGTATTTTACGCAAGTTGCTCACAGTACCTGTTATTCTTAAGTGTATTCTTAATTGAACCAGTTTAAATTTAGGAAATTAGACATAAATGCGCATGTGCAACAGATGAATGTATTTAGATGAATTGTGGGAGGACTTATATTTATGGTAGATATATTTAGTCCCCCCAAATTGAATGTTAAAGAAGTTTAATATAAGTTTTGCTTGGAATAAGGCACATGGAAAAAGGTAGTTAATGAAGGAAGCCAACGAGTGAAGGATATGAAACGGCGCGGACAAAAGGAACATTCAAAACAAGACGACGAACAAAACAAATTTATATACTATAATAAAACAGACATTGATACATTAAAAATAGTCGTGTGTGTGTGTGTGTGTGTGTGTGTAACTAACACAACTAAACTAACTACAAAAAGGTTAATGACGGAAACATCCTATTAAGTTGGATTACATATTTAAATGTCTTTCTTTTTGTGATTCGAAACAGTCGGTTTCTCTGAGACAAGAAAAAGTCCCATAGTCAATTTATATTGAAGAAATGAATGTCTGCGCGGATTATCCATTTTTTTTTTTTTTTTTGCTTTTCACTCCTGTTGGTGAGTAAGAAGAATGTCACACTGAAGCGAGAGGGTGTCAGCGCTGCAATGGAACTTGTGAAAAAGAGCAAGAGTGTTTGAAGACGACGTATTTATAGAAAATACGTGCCTTGGAAGTGGCTCCAAACGCAGGACGAAATTTACGCACGGACATAGTTTTACGCAGGTCACGTGGTTCTCCTGGCCTGTGGTTTCCCGAGACTGAATATGTGTGCGTCCGCCATCTTTATTGTGGAAACAAGTAGCATACCGCCCAAATTAAATTACAGGAGTGTAAAGTTCTATAGAATTATCAGCGACTACAATATATATGCAGATGATAAAGGAGAAAATGAATGAATAAAAATGTCATTTACAAATTTATAGATTTTTATTTCTTTGAACTGAATGAAAAGTTTGCCGGAAAAACAAAAGTACAAAATATTTTCTTGTAAGCAAAGATAATATAAGAACGTTGATATTTTTTTATAGATATAGTTTAGATATTATGAATGAAGCATAGCAGTAATTGTTAGCTTAAAATATAGGGACATATTTTTTGGAAGAAGGATGTTAATGTGATAATGTAGGTCTCTGTATGTTAAATGAATCAATCAGCCAACGAGATATTTTTTGTAGTAGTAGAAAAAGGTTTATGTTAAAACGAACCTATACATATTTACCCAACCCCTCCGGTCGGGCAGGATATGACACAAGGTCAATTTTTAAGCGGAGTTTAACAGGTTTGAATTCAGAGTTTTCCTTCTCCTAGATTAGTTGCCTCGCCAAGGCTGAAGAACCTAAACTGCCCTACTAGGGTAGGTGGAGAGAAAATAATTTTGGTTTAAAATGTTGTTTCTTAGCCAATTTGATACATAGATCAACTTCTCTTATGAGAGGATTGACATTAACTAAAAATACTGATTTATGAATCAAATTGGCTAAGAAACAACATTTTAAACCAAATTCTATCAATCAATCGATATATCTATCTAATCACATACGAGGTTAGTCAAAGAAAGTCCAATGATATTAACGAACAAGTAATTATTTAGTGTAATAGGACGTCAAACACTTATCCTAGCATGCCTTCAACTTTTTAAAAGTTTGCAAAATAATTTCTTGGGTCAAAACTGTCTACTGATGCTAGATTGAATTGTTTGAAATGGAACTGTTTCTTTTACATTGATACTGTGTACTTACGCTAAACTGAATTGTTTGAAGTAGGACTGTTTTGATATTTGAACCGTGTACTTATGCTAAATTGAATTGTTTGAAATAGAACTGTTTTGATATTGAAACTGTGTACTTATGCTAAAGTTGAATTGTTTGAAATGGAATTGTTTATTACATTGATACTGTGTACTTCCGCTAAACTGAATTGTTTGAAATAGGACTGTTCTGGCATTTAAACCGTGTATTTATGCTATACTAGATTCTTTAAAATAGAACTGTTTTGACGTTTAACTGTGACTAAACAAAAAATATACTGATACTAAACTGAATTGTTTGAAACTTTTATCAAAATGACTTAATTCGGCGTTAGATGACCCAAAAAGTCTTGATATGCTGTAAAACAAACCAACCAACCAACCAACCTAATACAATACTGGGGGAAAATACTAATTCAGCTTGATTCAGGATTATACTGGTAATCTATACAAGATTAGGTTGATTTCTTTTCTCATGGTGAATAGAGAGCTTAAAAAGCTCAAGTAGAATTAGAAAAATCAAAGTCGATGGACCAGAAGTTTTTTTTATATATTTGTTACGTTACGGGATCATAAATATGCATAGATGTTATATTTTGCAAAGTACAAAGCGAACCCGTTGTTTCTTTAGATACGAAAGTTTATTTCTGACCGCAACAATTCATTCGACAGACGATATCCGCAACACGAGAGAAAGAAATAAAACTGAAGAATGAATTATGTTACTAAAAATGATAAGTCTATGTGTACAAGACGAAACCAAATACCGACTTTTCTTTCTTCGCCCCTAGAAAGCCCTTCGCCCCAAGGAGCTTTTGCAGCTTCAACCCTCTGCTCCCGGCTGTGAACTCTGAACTACCAAACGGCCCTAACTTCCAAAAATCTCCTGTTAATATAATATATTAATTACTAATGATATAAGAACACGTGTCTTTAACTTTCCACTGAAACCCTCCAGCGATGCCCATCACTCAATCCTCAGCTGACGAAGTGTTTATTTTTTAACATCCTATCTAGAACCCCAAACTCAGAACAAAACCCTATTTTGACATGAACTTATATCCTGGCTGTCACACGTGCAAGTGCACGACCTTTTCAATGCGACCCACTCTTCAACTCAAAGAGCCAACTTACAATTCATCACAATAAATACAATAATTAACTTATATAATTGCATTACCGGTTGGTTGATTGGATGGTTGGTTGGATATGTCAAAAGGTAAAACCATTTTGAGTTTAAATGGTTTATTATTGCCCAATGAAATGTGTAGGTAACTAATACGAACAAGTTCCACTTATTTTACAGATAAGAATTGTATCATAATACTTTAACCTTTACATAAACTGTCAGATTAGAATTTCTTGTAAATTGATTGTTTAGTCAGTGGCGATTTTCCTGTGTTCTAATAAAAGAAAATTCGTTTGCACTAAGCTGATGAATATAAGTTTTTGCTGGTCGACCAACACTTGTGTGTCTATATATAAGACTCCATCGAAGAACGTCTTTACTTTTCCAGAAGTGCCTAGCATGTCTTTCTCGTCTTTCTTGGATGTTTTGTGAGATGGAAGGTAAGTGGCCGCATAGCCGCTGTTTTGTAGGGTGCTGCGTTCAGGATTTGTTCAAAACAGCACACAGCATCTTTGTGTAATTCTCATCGAGCTTTTTCTCCAGGTGTTTCGTTAAAGTCTATGTGGTGCAACCATACAATAGTACTGACCCGGCTACAGCTTGGAAGATTCCTGTTTTATTTTATCGAGAGATCAGGTATGATCGATAAACCATAGTTTATCAATGTGAATGTTGACATCATTTGTTTTGTTATTTTTTTTACAACGTCTCCTTAGCAGTCGAGAAATTAGAAAAAAAAAACATATCTGAAAAATTCAGTCAACCATATTTACCAACCCCTCTGCTCGAGCAGGATATGACACAAGGTCAATTTTTGAGCGGAGTTTAACAGGTTTGAATTCAGAGTTTTCCTTCACCAAGGCTGAAGAACCTAGTCTGTCCTACTATTTACCCAAAGCCGGAGGGAGAATAATTGGATTCATACCTTTCCCAAGGGTATTAGTTCTATGTGAAATGCAATCAGCCTAGTCCAGGATTTGAACTCATGTCGCCGTGTCCATTTCCTACGACGATAACCATTACACCACGGGCACCTCCAAAAATTCAGTAAACAATTTCTTTTCTTTTCGGAATGGACCTTTAATTTTGTGTCTCATTTTAAAACTTCTAATTTGACAATTTAACGCCTTCCGATCAGGGTTCAAATAGGCCTAAAAGATTCGTTACGACTATGTTTATCAGAAAAAAGTAAAAATATAGAAGAAATATAAAATAAAAAACGAAAGAACATCCTCATTTTATATTTTTGACAAGAAATAAAAAGTTGAAAGAAAAACGACAAAATATTAATTACAGTAGTTTATCATATTTACCAACCCCTCCGCTCGGACTGGATATGACACAAGGTCAATTTTTAAGCGGAGTTAAACAGGTTTGAATTCAGAGTATTCCTTCTTGTAGACTAGTTGCCACACCAAGGCTGAAGAACCCAGTCTGTCCTAATATTTACCCATAGCTGGAGGGAGAATAATTAGATTCATACCTTTCCCACGGGAAACGCAATCAGTCTTGTTCAGGATTTGAACTCGTGTCGCCGTGTCCATTTCTTACGACGATAACCATTACACCACGGGCACCTCCATAACCTTCTTGAGTTATCTAATGCTTAAGCCATCCTTGTAGAAGGACAGAAGAAATACTATTTAACCAATAGCTAGGGAATAAGGGTATCCATGCCTGTTTATAACTCATTATCTTTTCTTCTTCTTCTTCTTCCTGATTATGAATTCATGTCGGGTGTAGATGTGATTAAACAATATCTACCAGGAATTTTGTATAGTGAAATGGTTTACAAGGTTGGTTGTGAAACTGTATTTAACGAGTTCGATTCTTAGTGGGTTCCCTCAACTTCTGATCTTGTGTTAAAACACGAATCTACTTTAGTCGTTTTCTTATATTTGCTTAATTTCTCTCTTAAATCATTTCTTTTCCCCAAATAGTAATAAAATTCTACACAGTTCACTTCGGGCAATAATCATGATCAAATTTAGAAATTAAATCACGTGACTCTTCTTACGGTAAGCCTGTGTTGCTAGGTGGATTGATTGATTGATTTTAATGACATGTCAAACTGTCAAGAGTTATTTTATTATTTGAGGTTTAGGAATCGTGTTCATCGTACATTCATGTTAACATTTTTTTGTGATGTGACTTAAGAGGGTTTTTGACAGTCTTACCGAACACAGATAATTTTCATAGTTGGAACCCTAACAGGTACTACCCCTCCAGGCCAGAGTGGACCTGGGAGTAATGGCTACGAAAGGGTACTCCACACTCTCCAGATCACCAGAATTGGAGTCTCACCATCAGATGCAATTTAGTGTATTTCCTCGGACATCCTTTCTTGGAGGAGGTGGTCAGCATATTCTAAGCCCGTCCACAGAGCAATTATTTCTTGGAGAACACCTTACTTCAGTGACTCGTTGGGCAATGTCTTGCTTTTTCTTTGCCTTCTTACTTTGTTCTGATGAAACGGCACATCTTGCCCAGTTGGCTTCCCTGCAGAAGCGTAAGCCCCCTACCTCAACAACGAGTGTCCTAGATATAACACTAAACAATCTGATGGTGAGGTTCCAGTAATGCTGGAGCTTCGGGGAATGCGGAGTACCCATTCATTGTCATTGCTCCCAGGTCCACTCTGGCCCGGAGTGGGAGCACCTGATAAGGATCCTATATATGGGTCAAATAGAACTAAACTGTGGTTTCGAGAGTTTACTGTTTTTGCATTTAAACTGCGTATTTATGCTAAACTGACTTGTTTAAAATAGAACTGTTTTGACATTTAAACTGCGTACTTATGCTAAACTGTAAATTACTTGAAATAGAACTGTTTTGATATTTAACCTGCTTACTATATGCTAAACTGAATTGCTCGAAATAGAACTGTTTTGACATATCAACTGCGTACTCGTGTTCAACTAAGTTTTTTGAAATAGAATTCATTTGACATTGAAACTGTCCTTACGCTAAACTGAATTGTTCGAAATAGAACTTTTTTGATATTTAACTGTGTGTAAATAAAAAACTATACTTAAACTAAACTATATTGTTTGAATTAGAACTGTTTGACTAAACTGAATCGCTTGAAATAGAAATGTTTTTGACAATTGTACCGATGCTAAACCGAATTGTTTGAAATGGAACTGTTTACTTGAATAAAAACGGATTTGGCATTAAATAACCTACAAAGGATGATATGCCATAAAGCCCACTACCAAAAAAAACAAAAAAAACAAACAAGCAGACATCCAAGGTCTGAAAAAAGTTTGTTTTTGGTTGCTGTTTTTTTCATTAACAACAACCATGTCTGGTGCCCAGTCCCAGATAGGCTGATCTCTCTGAATTTCAAACAATCTTACTGATTTTGAACATAAGCTACTCTCGGTAGCTGAAAGGCATAAGTAGAAAAGATTTCGCCAGAGTTGCCTCTTTCCCTATTACCCCGGGTTTTTTTTTTTTTTTCTCTTTTTTCCCCCACTGATATGTTTATACTAAAGTCCATACCTGGATGCATTCATTTGCGATATAAGACAACCAATCACTGCTCTCCCCTCAACTCAAACTGGTTTTCAACCAATCGTATTTTTCTGCACTTTCACCCCTCGCTTAACATTTCAATCGCCTGACACACCGTGAGTCTTAATAGGCGAGGGACAAGACAATGTAATGTAAAAAGGGGATGTAGTGTGTATATTAAGTATTGGTGATTGTTATCCCGACAACTTTTCTCGTCTAAGCCTTGTTTCATTCTCCATCACTCCCGTCAGTTTGACATCATTGTCTTTCCAGAGAATATCGAGGGAAAATGGGGCTTTTTGAAGTCGTACTATACAAATGATAGTCAAATACTCTGGCGTAAAAAGTGACGAGTGAAGAAGAAGAAGAAGAAGAAGAAGAAGAAGAAGAAGAAGAAGAAGAAGAAGAAGAAGAAGAAGAAGCGGGTGTAATAAGAAGAAGAAGAAGAAGAAGAAGAAGAAGAAGAAGAAATCTTTTGGGCTCTTAATTTCAAGTGCTTATATTTTCAGCTAAATTTTGGGAGTTTTTTTTTTGTTACTGCTCATCAAGGAAAAAATGCGCTGACTAATATAAGAATGTTATCGTGTAATTTAAAGATACTTGATATTTTAATAATCAAAGGTTCTTTTGAAGGGCTAGCAGGAATTTGAGCCTGGATTTATAGGATAAGAACCGCCGCAATCTCTCATACTATATATATATATATATATATATATATATATATATATATATATATATATATATATATATATAAATCAAAACAAAACCCAACGAAAATAACCAGGAAACTAAGTAGCACATGCTTACAAAAACAGCTCAAAACACTATAATCCTTGTCTAGAAGAAAAATAGCTATAACCTCCTTTGCAAAATAAAAGAAATTTCAGAATAGATAATACTAGGCATGAAAGCAGATTACTACTAAGCTACCTGACAACTAACAACTCCAAAGACTAATAATAAATGAACAAATAAAAATGACATAATCAGTTAAAATCGGTAGAAAAACTCGTAATGAGGGAAATTAACTGACACACCAGGATGAGAAAGGTGAATTGTCAAAAAAAAAAAAAAAAAAAAAAAAACCAAATGGTTGATGAACAAACCAGAATATGTTCCTGAAAATGAGGCAAATAAAATTTTCTGAGACTTTGAAATACTAACGGATCACCCAATTCAGACGAGAATACCAGACTTCATTTTAATTTACAAGAAGAAGAGAAATTGTCATTTTGCGGATTTTGCCGAGCTACTAGACAACAGAGTGGAAGCGAAGGAAGGCAAAAAGCTGAAATTTGTCAGAGAATTGAAAAAGCTGTAGAATATGAAGGTGACAGTGATACCAGTCGTAGTTGGAGCCCTTGGAACAGTCCCTAAGAATCTGAAAAAGAGAATGGGGGGGATGAGAACTGAAACTCTCCACATCCCAGGACTAATAAAATCAGTGAGGAGACTTGCTGTCACTTAGAGCAGTGAAAACTATCAGTTATACCTGGTGTGGAAAAAACTTCCTGGAAGTAAAATAATATATGATTGATAAATAAATAAGAATACTACAAAATAATAAAGAACACATAATAGAGTATCTAAGTGGTGCTTTCAATAAGTTTCCAGACATTTTTTGTACAGGCATTTAAAATTGGTATAGACTCTTGAAAATTCAGTATGTTATTGCTATACATTTTATGAGATGACTGACCAATTTTTATGATTTCAGGTTAAAATCAACAGCTACAGCAGCAATTGGAATACGCCCTACTAAAGTCTGATTGTCACAGCTGGTGAGTTTCAAAAATGCAATCTGACACTTTAGAAGAACGATATGCAATAGAACTCTGTTTTTAACTTGGAAAACATGCCACAGAAACGTATGGAATGCTTCAGACTGTTTTTCGACCATCTAGCATGAATCAAGCATGAGTTTTTGAGTGGCATAAGAGATTCAAGGAAGGCAGGGAGTCTGTAAGGGATGATGAGAGGTGTGGGTGGAGTAAGGAAGTCAGAACACCAGAGTTGATTGGCCAAAGGGTTAGGGTTAGGATTAGGGTTACTATGTTGAGGTTTTAAGGGAATTCAAGAAGAGATTCCTTAGGAAGAGGCCAGCACTCTTTAAATCGGGTCAGTGGCATTTCCACCAGGACAATACACCAGTCCACAACTCCATCCTTGTCACAGACTATTTGACCAAGATGGGAATTAAGACAGTTGCTCAGCCTCCCTATAGTCGAGACCTTGCTCCCTGTGACTTTTGGTTATTCCCTAAGCTCAGAGGCTGCCGTTATGAGAGAATTGAGGAGATGAAAGAGTCTGTGACGAAGGTCATTGACACGCTCACTCAAGAGGACTTCCATGGAGCCTTCCAGAGTTTGTTGGAACGTTACAACAAGTGCATTGCAGATTACTTCGAAGGGGACTAGAGTTTCATGTATGTACTATCAATAAAAGTGCCCATACAAAAAAGTCTGGAAACTTATCGTATGCACCTCGTACATCTAAAAAAAAATCCCTAATTATTATTGTATCATGTAAATAACCATAGTATAAACTAGACTGCTTTTCCCAGAACGCTACACAAAGTAAATCAACCTGCCCATTATGCACCATGCAATAGCATATAAAAGGATATCAGTATATCGGCCTGATGATCCCATAGGCGAGAAACCGAAAGTTACTAAACACTGTTGATTCTATCTCTTCGATATTCAAGCATTATATATATATATATATATATATATATATATATATATATATATATATATATATATATATATTTCTTAATCGTTCTAGCATATATGTTACCCCCCTCCGCTCACGCCTATGAATGAAATAATTTGTAATTTGATTTCCACCTTATTTTTATTCTTTTAATTTTTATTTTTTTATTTTATTTTTTATTTTTTATTTTCTGATTCTTATTTTTTATTTTATTTTTAATTACCTTATTTTATCTTCTGAATAAGAACTGAAACTGCACATTCGCTATTTTGCGACTGGAGGGAAGCATGTAAAGAGTCATCTGACGAGACGGAGAGGATAGCAATAATATTCCCCGCCGAAATAAATTTATTATGACGACTTAACCAAGTTTGAGTCTCCATTAAATTGTATAATATATATATATATATATATATATATATATATATATATATTAGTAAATACGATACGCATTAAAATAAATTTTGAACTCTAATTAATTAGTGAAATAAAACACTACAGTCGGTAATAGAATGCTAAGAGTTTTCTCCTTTTTTTTCGTTTCCTTTTAAAATTGAATATAATTCAGAAGACACAACATCGTATATTAATATTGCCCTGATGATGGTTTCATATTAAGACCGAAACAGCTAGCGTTTGCAAATAATTCAACTATAACTAAAATCTGAATACCTTGTTTTTTCATATTTCTATGTTTACATATATATATATATATATATATATATATAGAGAGAGAGAGAGAGAGAGAGTGAGTGATAGAGTGGAAAAAAGAGAGAGAGAGTGAGAGTGATTAGAAGAAAAAGTGTGAGGGAATGTAAGAAAGAGAGAGAGAGCGTCGTTTGTAAGAGAGAGAGAGAGAGAGAGAGAGAGAGAGATCTGTTCGATTTAGTTACTTAATTTTTTTTTTATTCAAGTACTTAATCAATCATTCGATTCTCTGGCAAGAATCGTGCCGTTCCAGTGACGAACCATTTTTATCCCGATATCTTGTGATTTAAACTTTCCTCGAGTTTATTTCATTTAAGAGAACATAAGTGGCTTCAACTGAAAGTCGAATTCAAAACATGCTAACACGTATCTATCTCTCTATCTATCTAGTCTGTTCATATCTATCTATGTTCATATCTATTGTAAATAAATTGAAACACAATCGCAGCTCGGCCTACTTCAAACGCAGTTTTTTAATGTAGATGTCCTGCATATAAGTCAATCTTGGTCGTCTGTTTATCGTCAGATCTCGGGCTCAGATAAAAATGGATCAATATTCAATCTCATGTATCACTATTTGTTATAACTGTAGTCCGTTTTGGAGGTGCCCTTAGTGTAGTGGTTATCGTCGTAGGAAATGGACACGGTGACACGAGTTCAAATCCTGGACGAGACTGATTGCATTTCACGTAGCACTAATACCCTTGGGAAAGGTATGAATCCAATTATTCTCCCTCCAGCTATGGGTAAATAGTAGGGCAGACTTGGTTCTTCACCCTTGGAAAGTCAACTAGTATAGGAGAAGGAATACTCTGAATTCAAACCTGTTAAACTCCGCTTAAAAACTGACCTTGTATCATATCCTGCCCGAGCGGAGGGGTTGGTAAATATGAATAAATAATAACAAAACTTCTTCAGTCTTAGTGAGGCAACTAGTCTTGGAGAAGGAAAACTCTGAATTCAAACCTGTTAAACTCCACTTAAAAATTGACCTTGTATCATATCCTGCCCGAGCGGAGGGGTTGGGTAAATATGATAACTGTAGTCCGTTTTAAAGCTTGATTCATATTATAAATACCAATTAGAAAAGTATTTGGTAATCATTAACAATATGAGTGTGTTAATGAAATATATAAAATAAGGTATAACTAAATTGCATGTGTGAACTTCTTAGATGATTTTTATCATTCAGTTTTTTCAGACAATTGCCTTCATCTTTATTGTTACTTTCACAACGTTTTGGCCGATATGTCCTCCGGTCTTCTTAAGATGTTTCTTGTCGAACTCAGGAGCCTTCACGGAACTTCGAATCACGGGATTAACTTGTTCATCTTTATTGTTATATCCATAACGTTTTGGCCAATATGTTCTCCGGCCTTCTTCAGGTGTTTCTTGTCGAACTCAGGGGCCTTCACGGAACTTCGAATCACGGGATTAACTTGTTCATCTTTATTGTTATATCCATAACGTTTTGGCCAATATGTTCTCCGGCCTTCTTCAGGTGTTTCTTGTCGAACTCAGGGGCCTTCACGGAACTTCGAATCACGGGATTAACTTGTTCATCTTTATTGTTATATCCATAACGTTTTGGCCAATATGTTCTCCGGCCTTCTTCAGGTGTTTCTTGTCGAACTCAGGGGCCTTCACGGAACTTCGAATCACGGGATTAACTTGTTCATCTTTATTGTTATATCCATAACGTTTTGGCCAATATGTTCTCCGGCCTTCTTCAGGTGTTTCTTGTCGAACTCAGGGGCCTTCACGGAACTTCGAATCACGGGATTAACTTGTTCATCTTTATTGTTATATCCATAACGTTTTGGCCAATATGTTCTCCGGCCTTCTTCAGGTGTTTCTTGACGGACTCAGAAGCCTACGCGGAACTTCGAACCACACCCTTTATTTAATCCACTGGGGTCAGTTGCTCTGATTCCGTTAACCATAACCAGGTATCAGTCATAAGCTTAAGGAACCAACACCTAAAAGCGTAACGGTTATAGGCATTGGTTTCCTAAGCTTTTAAGTGACAATCATCTGGAGGTTGCAGGTTCAATCCTGACTGCAAGCGAATAACAACACAGGAATACTTATCACTTATACCCAGTTATGGTTAACGGAATCAGAAAAAGTTAACCCCGTGATTCGAAGTTCCGTGAAGGCTCCTGAGGTCGACAAGAAACATCTTAAGAAGACCGGAGAACATATCGGCCAAAACGTTGTGAAAGTTACAATAAAGATGAAGACAATAGTCCGAAGACCCTGAATGATAAAAAACTAAATTGTAGACTTTCACTGTAGTATAGTCCACGAATATGATTCCCCATTTGAATCACTTGATTTGGGTAATCACAAAATCTTAATGGAATAAATTATATTAATATCATTTCAGATTTCGTTCCAGAATAAGTAAATATCACTATGTGATTATTACAGTCTGCTTCTATCTATCTATCTATCTATCTATCTATCTATCTATCTATCTCAGTCTATTCATATCTATCTACCTCTCTCTCTATCTGATTCTATTCTTATCTATCTATCTATCTATCTATCTATCTATCTATCTATGTTTATATCAAGCTATCTTATCTATCTATGTATATATGTATATGTTTGTATCTATTAAGTCCTTTTGCCCAGTTGGCTGGGACTGTAGAATACACTAACTGCACCTCTGCAGAAGGATTACCCCCCCCCAATGAGTGTCCTAGATATGAGACTAAACGATCTGATGGTGAGGTTCCAGTGATGCTGGGGCTTTGGGGAATGCGGAACACGCCTTCATTGCCATTGCTTCCAGATCCACTCAGGCCCGGCATGGTAGCACCTGATAGGGCCCTATTTATGGGTTAAATAGAACTAACAGCATACTTATGCTAAACTAAATTGTTTGACTAAACTGAATAGCTTGAAATAGAAATGTTTTTGACAATTAAACCGTACTTATATTTAAACTGTGTGCTTATGCTAAACTGAATTGTTTGAAATGGGACTGTTTTTGACATTAAAAATGTACTTAAGCTAAACTGATTTAATATAGAACTGTTTTGACATTTAGCATTGTGTAAGCGAAATCTGTACTTATACTAAACTGAATCGTCTGAATTGGAGCTTTTTGATTAAAAAATAAACAGTGTACTGACATTTAAACTGCGTGCTTATGCTAAACTGAATTATTTGAAATGGAACTGTTTTTTGACATTGAAACTGTACTCACACTAAACTGAATTGTTAAATTTAGAACTGTTTTGACATTTAGAAGTGTGTAAGCGAAATCTGTACTTATACTAAATTGAATTAGCTGAATTAGAACTGCTTGACTAAATTGAATAGCTTGAAATAGAAATGTTTTTCACAATTAAACTGTACTTACATTTAAACTGCGTACTTATCTTTTGAAATAGAACTATTTTCATAAAAATGGATTTGGCTTTAATAACCTACAAAGGTGGATATGCCATAAATCCCAAACAACCAAGACAAACCAAACTATTAAGTCCTGTTTATATCTATCTTCACTGGTATATATCTATTCCAGTCTGTATTGTTCCATCAAATTGAACCAGGTGTATAAATATGTACATTATAGTATATCTTTAAGAAGTAATATAACTTCAAGATTATGTATATGATCCTGCCAATTTTTTCCCTTTTAAACTGACAGTTAGAAAGAAATATGAATAGTTTTCTGGTATTAAATTACCTAACTAATTAACTTTTGCACATCGACATTTGGGTCATATTTGAAATCGCTAGTTAAATATAGATCCTTTATTGAAATAGGTATATGCAAACAACAATAACAACAACTGCAACAGCAACAATAAACAAAAGCAAAATAAAGATTGAAATGATACGAAATCGCCCGTAAAAGACTTTCTTTAAAATGTATAAAATTGCATTCTCTATTGGGTGGGGGCTTGCTTTTTTTTTCCTCATTCGTGTTTCACATGTTTTATTTACAAAAAAAAACTGTTCACACAGATTTTGCCAGATGCGAGTCACTTCAAACTTCATTTCTGATTTGAGTGGACGACTATGTATTTCCGGTGCAAATGGCCGCCATATTTTTGCATCGAGTCGGCATTCCTTGTTACAGACTGAAGAGTTCCATTTGTTGAATTCCCACGTAAGTCTCCTCCTCAACTCGAGGCAAAATATCCAAACTGGGATTTTGTTCACAAAAGTATTTCTTAACGAACCATAGGAAAACATTCTTGATTGTGTTTTAGAGAAGAAAAAAAAACTTATAACAAAAGGAAGTCAATTTTAGAATTAATATGTTAAGACAAATGAATAAACAACATCCTTGAAAATATGCAAACATTGTTTAATAATCATGATGCAATTCCTTTACTCCCTTTATATATGTATACGCCTACATCTATATTTTAACTCTCTCTCTCTCTCTCTCTCTATATATATATATATATATAGAGAGAGAGAGAGAGAGAGAGAGGGAGAGATGAATAAACAACATCGTTGAAAATATGCAAACATTGTTTAATAATCATGATGCAATCCCTTTACTCCATTTATATATGTATACGCCTATATCTACATTTTCAATATATATATATATATACCAAATACATTCTTATATAACATTCAACATGGATGATTCCAAACAATATATTCATATGAAAACTTACTTGTTGCGTATTTCTCAATAAACGGGAGGTTTTGTCTCGTTTCTTTGGGAAATCCAACATTTTCAGATATTTTCCCACGTGCCAGACACTTTCTAATGACTTTTGAATTATAAACGCTACGTGCACGTTTATGTATCTTTTCGTTGTATATTTCCTGATGATGGTTACTGAAACCGAAACGTTAACGTCGACTTTATATCATATTATATTCACTTCTTTGGATTATGTTTTTTCTGCTACCTTCACACA
The DNA here is from genome assembly GCA_963585895.1 of Sepioteuthis lessoniana. NCBI lineage: Eukaryota > Metazoa > Mollusca > Cephalopoda > Myopsida > Loliginidae > Sepioteuthis > Sepioteuthis lessoniana. The sequence goes on from OY757913.1 coordinate 8,725,681, forward strand.
CATACACACACACACACATATATATATATATACAAACATTTGTGTGAGTATAACACACATATAGACTTATACTCACAGTTTGGTTTCGTTTGGTTTGGTTTCTTTGTTTTATTGTATAGCAACCTTTGTAGAAGAACAGTGATACTATTTAAGGGATTTTGCTTAATGCCAGATCAACCTTCATGGGTTATTTATTGCCAAAGCTATTCTTGTAGAAGAACAGTAGTGGTACTATTTAAATTTTCTTTTTTCAATGGCAAATCAACCTTCGGGGGTTATTTTATGCCAAAGCCATTCTTGTAGAAGGACAGTAGTGGTACTATCTAAGGTGTCTTTGCTTAATGCCAGATCAACCTTCGTGTGTTATTTAATGCCAAAACCATCCTTATAACGGAACACTAGAGCGGCCATGTAACTTATAGTTTGGAGGGAAAATGAGTTTATATCTTTCTCAAGGATATGAGCCTGAAATTGAATTTAATAGCGCGACTAGATTTCGAACTCGTTTACTACACTGTCGTTCTTCAGCGCGTTAGACACTACATCTACGGTACCCAACGTTGCACAGGGAAAATATGAGAAAGGAAATGGTTTAATGAAATATTTCTTATATATATTAACGATATTTAATGGATACCAAAATATTGACATAATTTGCTTCATGATCCCTTTCGGTTGTTACATATTGACCTTTGACAGCATGTTAGTCGGGGATTTCAAAACAGGATATTGCACCTGAGTCTTAAGGCAAACAAGAGACATCGGAAAGGAATCACTTGAATTGAGCAAGAAGGAAAATGTGTTGGCATCCTGAAAATATATAGTGCAGTCCCAGACGGTAAGGCGGTCAGTAATTCGGGAACCAGCCAGCGAGCAGACACGTCAGCGAGGAGGAAGGGAGAGTAGGTGGTCTCCAGGTTGAGAACCGCATCTGTATCAAAGCTCTCGTTAAAGAAATCGGAAGAAATAGGGCTCTGAATATGTCTGTCTCCACGTGGTGTCAATCATGGAGGTCTTCCGTCTCTATCTCTCTCTCCCTGACACGTGGTGTCAATCATTACAGTCCTCTCTCTCTCTCTCTCTCTCTCTCTCTCTCTCTCTCTCTCTCTCTCTCTCTCTCTCTCTCAGACACACAAACTACCCCAATGTTTCGAATAAAGGAATTTCTATTTTTAATTTACAACTGTTATTGTCACCTTTCTTCCCTGGTATACAACACAATAAACTTGATTTCCCGGGTCAACATTAATATACTACATTTACGACCGTGGCGTAACGGTTATCGATGTTAGAAATGGAATCGGTTACCCAAGTTCAAATCGTAGACGAGGCTGTTTACACTTCACATAGATCTAATACCCCTGAAAAAGGTATGAATCCTATTATTCTCACTCCAGCTGTGGGTAAATAGTTGGATAGACTGTATTATTTAAACTGGGTATTGCAACCGGTCTTGGGGAAAGAAAACTCTGAATTTAAACCAATTGTACTCCGTTAAAAATTGGGTTGGATAAATACAGCCTTTATATTAAATTCTGAGGTCAACTCAAAAGATCTTTGACACGGTAGCATGGATGTGTGTGTATGTTCGTGTATATGTGTACATAAGTACAAACATGCGTATTTATTTTAGAGTCTACATGTAGATATATGCATAAATGTAGTTTTGGGGTAAGTTTAATTGGAGCCTGAAACTTAGGCCTCTAACGCAAATGATTATATATATATATATATATATATATTGGACAAGAAACAAGCAAAAACCCAACAGTGACAGAACTGGACTTTTTTTCTTTATTATTGTGGCAGATTTTGAAGAGATTTAAATGACTTAGATAGATATAAGAGGGGATTATTTTCTTTGATTATTACTGGGATTTTCCCTTAATTGGAGCGGAAAGTCGTAATTTCTCAGAAATACTAAAATACTAAAAAAAAAAAGGAAATTACATAGATTTTTCTTTTCTTTGATTCGATATCATAATTTGTGATTAGTCGTTTGTTAATGACTTTTCAGGGTTTTTCTGATAATGTATCTATATCTATATATAGGGTGTCCCAGAAAAATGTATACCTACTTGAATTTATTATGAATACAAGATTTATTCAGATACATTTAAGTTTTATTATCTAAGTTAAATAAGACAAATATTGAATATTTTGAGCTAATATAGGTTTTCGAACTGATGATCGTTCCCTATCCAGGCACTGGTAAAAACAAAAACAGATAGAATTGCAAACATCATTGAGTTATCGGACGTGTTAAAACCGATGACCATTCTGTTTAAGGCGCGACTGATAATTCAAATAGATGGGAACGGAAATTTCATAAATCGCTTCAAATGATATTTGGATGAATTCTATTTCATTAAATGTTCTCTACTCATTTATTGTTGCTGGTGCCATACAATAAAGTTTAATGGCTCTGTTGAATGTAACAATTACAACTACTAGGCACCTCGAAACTTGCATGTTAAGGTTGAATACTACGTAAATTTACTTGGGTTTACAGTATCGTGTGAATTATCAATGTTGCACGTAATTTGATAATTCTTCTTTTTTTATAAATATAGTCACTGATTAAAGTGAGTATATATTTTTTGAGGACACCCTTTTATATATATATATATATATATATATATATATATATATATATATAGAGAGAGAGAGAGAGAGAGAGAGAGAGAGAGAGAAAGAGAGAGAGAGTATAAAATAGAGGAATATAGAGTGCAAAAAGAACTTTCTCGCAGTCAAAATGTAAGTAAATACTTCCCAAACTTTAAAAAAAAAAAAAAGCAAAAAAAAAATAATCAAAATTGAATTGACGCAAAGCATCAGATTCGATGTTCATGAGAGAGAGAGAGAGAGAGAGAGAGAGAGGGAGGGAGAGAGGGGGAAGTGAGAAAGAGAGAGAGAGAGAGAGAGAGAGAGAGAGAGAGAATTTGAGCCGCTGCTGAGACATTGTTGAACGAAGTTCATATTTTTTCATCCGTTTTAACTTCGAGAAAGTACGCTCTCCACTTGAATTTGACACCATTAATGATATGAAATATTCTTAGCATGATCTCTTGCAACCCCTCCTAGTTTGGGGGGTCTGGGGCCTTTACCTCAAGTGCTTCACAGTTAACCCGAGCCCGAGATTGCATCACGATCATCAGCCCGAAAACGTGTTCTGCGAACCCGGTTCAATTTTCTTTTAAGCTTTTATATCTACAGAGTACTAATATTCTTGAGGGAAAAAACATGAATCCACTCTTCCCTGTGCTTTGTTCTTCTGCTAAATATCTTAGTTGTTTCGTCACTGGCATGCTACGATGGTTAACGCAGAGTGAAACGAGGTAAGGAACACTAAAGGAATGCACTCTCTCATAACTTCAGTTACATTTGTAAAAAATCGTTACATTCATTTTTAATCTTGACAGAGTTTAGCAGTAACGTATGTGAAGGTTGAAGATGACCCTGAAAAATAGTTATTTTCGTTTCTTTGTTTGGTGGCACATCAAAGTTATTGGTTTATTTAAAACCAAAACTATCTTTGTTTATGCAAGGATACTATTTAATCCGGAAAGATGAGAGAGTTTATATCTTTCCAAATGTATTCGTCTGAATACGCGATCGGAATTCGAACTCGATTGCTTCGAGGTTTAAGTTTGACACGTTAACCATTACACCACAATTTCCGGTAATTCTTGTTTTATATAACAAAATAAAAAAAATGATGGATAGTTTTTTTGAACATCTGAGAACGATGTAGATAAGTGTATTTTTCGGAGTTACACAAATCTTCTTCCTCGTTAATTTATGAAAAATAATAAAGTCTTTTAAAACTTCATAGATAATAAAAGTTAATTATGTGTGTGTAGTTGTCATAAAAGCAGAACTGAAAAAACAATCAAAATTCAAAAGAGCTGTGAATATCAAGTACAAATGAATTTCTGATAGAGTTGTTAAATGATTGAAGCAAGTATTTCGTTTCGAATTACATTTATATTTTCCATTTACTGCTGCTATTAAGAAACGAAGATGAAAGCCGCCCATTAAGGGAATGTTATCTTTTCACGAAGGCGCCATATTCGATTCTATCAAGCAGCTTTCTGTCACACTGAAGAGAAAAAAATAGCGTGTATGTCAACACCAAAAGATGACGTCATCTGTTCCTTTCTTCTTTTGTTATTTGATTTTATGGTGCTTTTGAAGCATCAAGTAAATTCATAAGGATATCGACACAAAAAGAATGAGAAAGATCTGAAAAAAAACGTTAATGATAGAAATATATTTGAGGAAAAATCAAGGCGATACAAATAGTCCTGTTGGTGGGGCTGATTGTAACCCAGGCAGTGAGGTAAGACCCACCACAAAAAAAGGGATATCATGAGTATGACACTAAACTGCATCTGATGGTGAGGCTCCAGTTCTGGAGTTTCGGGAAGTGTGGAGTCCCCCCCACACCTTCATTGTAATTATTCTTTGGTCCACTCTGGGCCGGAATAGTACCATCAATAGATCTCTTTACAAATTATTCGTATTTGATAAGAATACTTGATGTCATATAACGATAAATCATTTCTATTAAGAATAGTTACTTGAAGCTATAATTGTTTACTAAGGATTTTTATTAGTTACTTGAAACTATATAACTGTGTGCAAACAAATGTCAATTATTTGAAACCATATAATAATTAGTATTAGATAGGAATTCTAGAAAAACATACAACTGTATGAAAATTATTTGTATTTGATAGGAATACTTGATATGATATGTAGAAAAAATTCTTTTGAAGCAACAACACAAAAATGTAAATATGAATTTACAATTTACTAATTTCAAAGTTTGATAAACTATCAAATGTCCTGGGTCAAAGTTAAGGTGGTTTAAACATACAAGAATGCTACCTGCTGTTTTCTACAAATCCTGAAAGCAACCCTGCAAAATAGCAGTTGCATAACCACCTACCTCCCATCCCATCCAAGTAAGACAAGTTTGGAAACCCCCTCATCCAACAAATATTTATATTTGTAACAGTTATCTCCTGGGTCAAAGTTAAGGTGTTTTATACCTTTCCTAAGGGCATTAGTCCGAAAGTAAACGTAACGGTGCGACTGGAGTTCGAACTCACTTACTACGAGGCCGCCGTCTTGGACTTTAGCCATTACCCCACAGGGGCATCTCTAGGGATAAATAGATAGATAAATAGATATCACTAACTTGTTCATTGTTAAAATCTTTATCAATAATTGTAGACTCGTGTTAATTCAGGCTACTACAATATCGCCTCATTAGCCAATGGTCCGGGAGAGCTGGGTTCAATCCCAGGTCGAGTCATACCAAAGACTTTAAAAATGGTACTTGATGCCTCCTTGCTTAACAATCAGTGATATAAGGTATGTATCAAATAAAGTGGAGCCAGGGAAAGGAGTGGCGCCTTGTCCTACACCTCGGTGTAGTAGCTATAGAAAAGGGAGCCTTCTGGTCACCCTCGACTACGGTAGCCAACTTTACTTTTTTACATGCTCGCCTCCGGTTAAAGACTCCAGTTGCATGGCTTCCAGACTTTTACTTGGCTTCGTCTTGCCTTCAATGATTTTGTACTTCAACATTTTTGGTTAGTCGGTGTTTTATGCTTATCAACTCTCGTGGGTTATTTTATGCAAAAACTTGTTTACCTATCTATCTATATATATAGATGTATATATATATTACTCCATTTGCATGACTGCCAGGCATTTACTTGGTATAGCCTTGGGAAAAATAAAAGCAAAAATAAAAACAAAAATAACATAAATCAAAGATTACATATGATTATTGATTGGAGATACTAAAGGCTCTAAAAAATCGGCCAACAAAGTTCAAATCCTGAATGAGGTAGTTTGTATTTACTTCATACAAATGCGAAAGCATGAATTTTCCTCTTTCTTATAGGACAGATCCAGTCAGGAATTGTTTTATTACTTTAATAAGATTTAATGAGGTGTCAACTCGTAGATAAATCACCGTTTCCTATAATGCATTTGGTTATCCACAAAAGAGTAACTTAACGCAATGAACGTTATGAAGAAGAACAGACAAGTGAATTAATACTATATAATATTTAATTCTACAACATACAATGAGGGAACAAAGTTCCCATCCCAAGTTATGGAAGAGTCACAATGCGATCGAGGAACATGAAGAAATGTCTATACGACAAAGAAATCACTTACTATTTCTCAGGTCCCCCCAAAAAGGGGAAGATACCGTGTACGACGCTGTTGAGGAGCGAACGACTACGTCTGCTGCTCCTGAAATCCTTTTAGTAAAAAAAAAAAAGGAGATTCCCGGGTTCGCCTTGTCCCGGGAACGAAAAAGGACTTGTGACGTGAGAGAGTTATTCAGGCACTGTGTCAAGGGAGAACACTCCATTTAGTCTCCCAAAACTCATATCGCTGAACCTTGCTTAAAATGTCGTATGTTTGGAAGGGAAACGAACAAGTAACCAAAAATGAAAGTAAATTATATATATATACGTGTGTGTGTGTGTGTGTGTGTGAGAGAGAGAGAGAGAGAGAGAGAGAGAGGGAGAGAGTAGGAATTCAAATTTGTATATATATTTTAGCCGATTTTAAGTGCTATGATTTCGATGGCCTCAATTCTTTCGCTAACCGCCAGATCATTCAGTCTTTTTTGCCGGTAATTGGAAACTATTCCAAGTTCTCCAAATATAATTAGTATTACTGTCACCAACATGTCATATAACTTCAACCCTCTGGTAAGAGCCTTATTATTAGTTCTTCAGGACTCTTCTCAGTATTCTAGCCGATCTCAATAGCGCTATACTCAAAGACTTCCAGCTTCCTGTCCCTTTTCCATTTTTTCCGTGGGGCAGCGTGACCATTCAAAGAACTCTGACACTAACTGGCAACACTGTTGCCTTCATGTTTCATAGTTTTTCAGTTTTCCTAAAAGAATTTATGCAGCTTTTGCTTTCCATTAATTTCCCTCTGGGATCTATACTTCTAGTCTTCAGTCAAAAGAATATGACAACATGTGGGAATCGAACCCACAATTAATGAACTGATAGCCGAAGCTAAACACTAAACCACGCAGAACACTTGTGAACGAGACATACAAAATCTATAAATAGATAGAATCAGAGAGCTATCAATCTGGCTAACTTGTTAGATTGCTAGCTAGCTAGCTAGCTAAACACTCTTATTTCTATGTGTAGTGCAAACGTATGTAGGTGAATCTGTCATTAGGCCTGAATAGAGATGAGATTTCAACAATGGTAAAGCCTACGCTCAATAAAATAATCGCATGCAGCAATCGACCCTTAAGTATAGTTTTGATTGGATAATTATGGGGTTTTCTGTACTTCTCGGGTGGCCGATAACAGCTGCAGTGAGAGATAACACACCTAAAGGTCTCGACCCCAAGATAAACAAAACATACAATAAAATCAAACAATAGACAACTGAAAGGAACTGCTGTCTTTAGGCCTCAAAAACATTTTATATATTAAGATCTGCTTTTATTATCCATCATCTTTGTTCAATTTGAACAATGCATTACGTAAAGAGAAATGAAGTGTCTATTCAGGAGATGAATGACTCTACTCACGTCTATATATATATATATATATATATATATAGACACACATGTATATATATAAGGTGGGTTTATTATAATGGTGTCGCAATTCAAAACCGCGCATTTTATTCGAGTTTATTTCTGGAGGAGAGCTGAATCGCGGCTAAAATTCTTTCATCTTGCAGGCCTGTTGTATTCGAGTACCTATAAAATCTACATGAAAGAAAAGGCAATCGTCAGATATGTGAAATTTGTTAAAAGATCAGAAATTAAATTGACAAGTCAAATTTAAATTCTGGTTGCTGATTTAGTGTGAATGACTCAAGGTTACAGGTTTGTGTACGAATTTATCACACACAAGATATAAATAACTCAAGAAAATTTTTAGGCGGAGCACATCTGGTTTGAATTGAGAGTTTTTCCTTCTCATAGACTGGTTGCCATAACAAGGCTAAGGAACTCAGTCTGTACTACGATTTACCCGTAACTAGAGGGAGAATAGTTGGATTCATGCCTTTCCTAATGTTATTAGCGCTATGTGAAATGCAAACAGTTTCGTCTAGGATTTGAACTTGGTTCGCCGACTCCATTTCTAACGATGATGACCGTTTCGCCAAGAACGCCTCGTTTATGCAAGCTATTATTCTATTGAGCATGGTGTTGAAACAGGTTTGATCATTGTTATGGTCTGTTTCTTTTTACAAATATTTAATCCTATTTACACTACCCCTCCTCTCGGGCAGGATATGACACAAGGTCAATTTTTAAGCGGAGTTAAACTGGTTTGAATTCAGAGTTTTCCTTCTCCTAGACTATTTGTCTCACTATTTACCCATAGCTGGAGGGAGAATAATTGGATTCATACCTTTCCCAAGGGTATTAGTGCTATGTGAAATGCTATCAGTCTCGTCCAGGATTTGAATTCGCCTCGCCATGTTCATTTCCAACGACGATAACCATTACACCACGGACACCTCCAAACAAATATTTAATAATTTGTTTTCCATTAGAATTTCAGTTCATATTCCCGTTACAGATAAGAAAAGATTCTGAATTTATTTACATTAATTCTATTATAAAATAATCTATTTTCCTCTATCGCATCGGTTAATTTCTTTGTTTAATAGCGTATCAACTTTCGTGGGTTATCTAATGCCAAATCCATCCTTCTAGAAGAACAGCAGTGGTACTATTTAACCCATAGCTAGGAGGATAAGGGGGTTTATACTTTTCCTATGTGTATTTGCTCGAAAGCGAACGGGAATAGAGTTCGAACTCGGTTACTTCATGGTTACCGTCCAGCACGTAAACCATTAAGCCACAGGGATCCTCCTTTATACCGTATGTAAACTTTTTATTTTCCTTATATATATATTTAGTCATCAACAGACAGGCTGTTTCGTTGTATCACAGCTCATCAGTGTGGCGAGACACGCGAGATACTTCCAGCGAGCATCGAAAACCGGCTGACTTTACGCAAGTCGGATATCTTGCTGCACTGCCATCAGCTAACTCTGAGTAAGTGAAGGGATTCTAATGCATATGTATTATCTCTTTTCTTTTCACTTAACGGCAACCCAGTGTTCAGTTAATTAGAAGAGTTTTACATAATGCGATAGGCAACAGGTAATTCCTTCGCGAGAAGGCTCAAACACAAGTGGAGCGAAGCAAATATATATATATTTTTTCATTATACAACGTGTGAAAGCACGTGCGATACCCTAGCCTCATCAGCCGCCAACTAGGGTGATAACACAGTTTCGATAGCTCAAGGCGGTACTGCCCCTCCTGGCGCTACCGAGCAGCTTTTTTAGGGTATTTAAAAGAAATATATATCTATGTATACACAAGATCAACTAAAAGCGGACATTACATTGGACGTTCGTTCATCTTCATTTTTGTGCAGTTTGTGATTTAAAAATGCGTTTACTTACGGCCGTTAGATGTCATAGCAACCGTTTCTTGATTTTGCGTAATTACACGAGAAAGGTGGTTTCGCGTGTATAACATTCGTGTTGAAATCCTTTCGATATCCGTTATCTATTCGGTTCGTTTTCTTTCATTTATGAGTTACTGCCCAAAAGCACTCGAGACAAACGTCATATATAATTCCGCTAAAAGATTTTATTTGTTGATCAATGGGCTCTCAAGATAGGTGGTGAGTAAAAAGAAAGCTCCTGGTCTAAGTTTGTTCAGGTAGCTATCTGATTACCGTTGGGCCACCAAATTCTTGGCTTGCAAAAAATGTCTCTCTCTCTCTCTCTCTATATATATATATATATATATATATATATATAATAGAAATTTACACACTGCTCTATTGCTGTCTGATAACTGTCAATTTCATGTATCTAAAAGAATACTCGGTACTTATGCATTTATGTTACTGCAAAAAAGACGAACTTTCCCGAGCGTTTCCGATAACGGAAAGAATCGGAATATTCCCGAACGTAATTTAAACAAGCAGACGATAAAATAAGTCAACTAATTTCTTGACTAAACACATGAAGAAAAAAAAAGAAAAAAAAAAAAGAGAGAAAAAGACAATTTCTAATGGATAATTTGATTAGTTAGGCGTTTTGGCATATTCCGATTCTTTCCGGAAACGCTCGGGAAAGTTCGGCTTTTTTGCGGTAACATAGATGCATAAATACCGAATACTCTACTTGCTAATATAAAGGATGAAGTTGGCGAACAAATCCTCACTTTAGAGTACAATAATTTAAACAGCATTTAGTTCAAATGTGAAACTCGAATGAAGCATTAAGTTCAAAAATATAGACGGAAATGGGAAAAGATGTGGAATCATAACAGAAAGAATCAGAAAATAAAACATTGAATAAGACCGTCACTAGAAAGATCAAATAGTAAAAAACAACTAAATTTTTTTTTTCGTCATACAACGTGTGAAAGCACGTGCGGTACCCTACCCTCATCAGCCGCCATCCAGGGTGATAACACAGTATCGGTGGCTCAAGGCGGTACTGCCTCTGACTGAGTATTTAAAAGAAATATATATCTATATATACGCCAGATAAACTAAAAACAGACATTACATTGGACGTTCGTTCATCTTTATTTTAGGGCAGTTTGTGATTTAAAAACGCTTTATTTCCTTGTTGTTACAAGGTAGGCACAAGGTCTTAAGGTTTTGTGGGGGAAGGGGGAGTGGTCATAACATTCTAAGGGGACCTAGCTAGCTACATTCGCCGATCCATTCAACAGTACAATATATATAACCATTCGGCCGTTGATGTCATAGCAACCGTTTTTTTTTTTTTTTTGGTTTTGCGTAATCACACGAGAATGGTGGTTCCGCGTGCATTTCATTCATGTTGAAATCCTTTCTATATCCGTCATCTATTCGGTTCGTTTTCCTTCAGTTTTATCTTTTTTTTTTTTTTTCGTTACTGCACAAAAGCACTCGAGACAAGCGTCATATATAATATATGTGGAAACATAACAGAAAGAATCAGAAAATAGAACATTGAATAAGACCGTCACTAGAAAGATCAAATAGTAAAAAAACAACTAAATACGTTTTCTACCCAATAATCTATGTTTCTTTTTCAGCAACATAAGGATTTTTGCTAAACACTAGTAAGGAAGAAAAAGACATACAAGTAAATGTCTAACTTCAAACTATGAGAAAAGAAAACAAAAATGAAATACCTTTCCTAGTCAGAGTCAAACTAATTGGTGTCCATTTGGATGCAAGCAAACAAGAAATTAAACAATCGAAAACGAACTTTCCTCTCATACGTCCCAAAGAACATTTTTCGAAGACCGTTCCTTCAGAGGTAATCATGTGTTTTCTATGCAACCTAGAAGTAATTAAGTCTATTCTGAGAGTTAATAACGATTTGTAAGAGTTTCGTTTTGGTGCTTTGCCGTGGGATAATGATTTGAAAACTACTCTCGAAGACTGCTGATTAGTGAAAGTACACGTGTAGGGTTGGTTGGTTGGTTGGTTGGGTTTTTATGGCATATCAACCTTTATAGGTTATTTAACGCCAAATCCATTTTTATGCAAATAATCAGTTCTATTTTAAACAATTCAGGTTAGCATGAGTACATAGTTTAATTGTCAAAAACGTTTCTATTTCAAACTATTCAGTTTAGTCAAACAGTTCTAATTCAGCTAATTCAGTTTAGTATAAGAACAGATTTTCTTTACAGTTAAATGTCAAAACAGTTCTATATTAAACAATTCAGTTTAGTGTAAGTACAGTTTCAATGTCAAAAATTGTTCCATTTCAAAAAATTCAGTTTAGCATAAGTATGCATTTTAAATTTTTAAGTACACAGTTTATTTTTCAAAAACATTTCTATTTCAAGCTATTCAGTTTAGTCAAACAGTTATAATTCAAGCAATTCAGTTTAGCGTAAGTCTACTGTTAGTTCTATTTAACCTATAGATAGGATCCTATCAGGTGCTACCATTCCGGGCCAGAGTGGACCTGGGAGTAATGGCAATAAAGGGGTACTCCACATTCCCCAAATCTTCTAGCATCACTGGAGCCTCATCATCAGATTGTTTAGCGTCATATCCAGGACCCTCATTGGGGAGTCTTACCCCTCTGCAGAGGTGCACTCAGTGTATTCTACAGCCCTAGCCGACTGGGCAAACGTGTAGGTTAGATGGTTGGGGTTTTATGGCATATCAACTCTTGTAAGCTATTTAATGCCAAATCCTTTTTATACGTATACTAAATATACGATTTGTAAATGTACAATTAGTATATAACACTTTTAAATGAGTGAGAGCTCATTTGTTTGCACACAGTTAAATGGTTTCATGCATTACTATGTTATATTAACAATTTAATTTAACATCAGTCATTTGTTTGCACACAGTTAAATGGTTTCATGCATTACTATGTTATATTAACAATTTAATTTAACATCAGTCATTTGTTTGCACACAGTTAAATGGTTTCATGCATTACTATGTTATATTAACAATTTAATCTAACATCAGTCATTTGTTTGCACACAGTTAAATGGGTGTACATATATGATTTGTATGAGAATAGTTTGTGGGTAATTTTCAAAAAAGTTAGAGCTAATTTGTTTGCAGATAATAAACTATTGTGATTGTTTACACACGGTAAAATGTTTGCAAGTATTGCTATCTAACACTAATAATTCCATTCAACATTATTCATTCATTTGCATATAGTTAAATGGTTCCAAGTAATGTTATCTAATATCAACAATTCAGTTTTTTCACACTGTTAAATGGTCAAATAGTTCAATTTGACCCAGAGATACGACCCTAACAGGTACTACCCCTCCGGGTCAGAGTGGATCTGGGAGTAATGACAATAAAGAGGTACTCCACATTCTCCGAAACTCCAGGACTACAGCTTCATCATCAGATGTCTAGGACAATAGTTAGGGGTGGATGCTTACCTCTCTGCATTTGGTATATTAAAAAAAAACAACACCGGTCAACTTGGTTCGCACACTTATAGATTCGAGTTTGACAAAACGATCCTCAGTGGACACCTAAAGACCTCAGATTTGCCGTTGTAATGATGAGATAAGTAATAATCCTTTCATTGTTTTTCTTCTTTTATCAGTCTGTTAATTGTCAATGAAATTACACTTCAATCAATCGACTTTTGGTTTCCTGAAGTTTTGGATGCGCTCGTGTCGTAACGGTTATCGTCGTAGGAAGTGGGCGCTATCCAAGTTCAAATCCGGAACAATGCTGCGTTTAACATAGCGATAAAACCCGTGGGAAAAGTATGAATTATCCTTTTTTCCAGCTCCCCAATTCTTCAGAACTGAAGCCTCACAATCAAATACATTTAAATGTAATACCCAGGACACTTTTTTTTATAGATTGAAGCAAATTTTTCTTGGATTTGCTAAAAAGGTGTATTTGCAAATAATGCTAGCAGGGACACATCTTACAGACTTTCCACAAAGTATAGAAGGTTTTCATCTCACAACATACTATAGTTACTTTTTGTGGTGGTGTAGAGGCGTCTCGCTGCTTCCTATCCTCTCTCTCTCTCTCTCTCTCTCTCTCTCTCTCTTTCTCTAATTCACACATTAAAGAAAGACAACGATCTCTGAGGAAATATCTTATTCTATCAAAATGTTTTGCTAGTTAGAGTAGAATCCGATGTTTAGCTAAGCTTTTGGCATTCAAAGTGTTTTCTTTTAATTATTTTAAATCCTTCGAAGCATAATTATTACTTAAAACATAAGTATACACTAATAGAAGAGATCTTCGTATTTTTTAAGTATCGTCTTTCTTTTACTAATATATAAGGCTTGTCTGAAAAGTAATTCGATTGGGTGTGTTATGTGAGCTATGGGCGAAAGAAGGATAAACAGATTGTATCATCATCTAACATATCTTGGGAGTATATGATAAATCTTAGCTTTCTGCAACTATTACATATTTTTCCGATGTCTTTTTTTCACATCTTTTTCATGTTATTCAGCGGTGAGGACAGATGAACGATGAACACTGAGCAAAGAATAAGCCTGAAATTTTTGGTCCAATTGAGAAAAACTTTGTTAAAACGCTTGAAATGTTTCAGTATGTGTATGAAGATAACACTATGTTGTACTTGCTTGTATTTGATTGATTTGTTGGTTTTATGGCATATCAACCCTTGTAGTTTACTTATCCTGTTTATACATAAAATATTTTATTTCTAAATACATTTTGTACACAACAGTTTTAAATGAGTATGAACTCTTTTTTTGTACTTGTAGATGGTTTTAAGTAATAACAATTCAATTTAACATCAGTCATTTGTTTGCAAACAGTTTCAATGTCAAACTATTTGACCCATAGATAGGACCCTATCAGGTGCTACCATTCCATGTCAGAGTGAACCAAGAAGCAATGGCAATGAAACGGGACTCCACATTCTCCAAAGCTCCAGGGCTGGAGCCTAACCAGCGTCATATCCAGGATACTCGTTGGAGAGGGTTTTTTGCTCCTCTGCAGAGATGCAGTCGGTGTACTTTGCAGCCGACTGGCTGATGTGTTTTTGAGTTGCACAAATGTTCACAGAGAGTAACTAGACTGGGTGTGTTAAACATCCGGCAGTTCCTGACTTAGAGGAAAATTGCCGCACAGAAACCACCTCCCTATTCACCTGATCTTGCTTTAAGCTACTTTTTCTTTTTCTCAAATTCAAAGTGATCATGAAGGGGACACATCTTCAGGTCGTGAAGGCCATCAAGAGGAACGTAAGGATGAAGCCGAGAGTTATCCCAGAAGAATCCCTCCAGCAATGCATAGAAGCATGACAGAGAAGTATGATAAAGTGCATTAGACTTGACGGGGATTACCATTTAGTTTGTTGTTTGAAATTTAAATAGATTGTTTGTGGCACTAATCCCGTTACTTTTGAAGCTCACCTTTTGTATATATTTGGTTAGTGATAGTCGTAGGCATATTTTTAGAGCAATTTCTTAGACTAATTCAGTTTGTCAGACCCTTAATAATTTTCTCAAGTCTCTGTTTTTAAATAATTCCGTTAGACCTTTAAAGCTGTTCTTCACTAGAGCCAGTGGTCCGGATTCGAATCTAAATAAGTTCCTAGATTGTGAATGCCGATTTTCAGTGAAAGCATGTTAAGATGAAGCCTAGTGCAGCATTTTCTACCGATCAGAGGACATTAGTTTAATATCAAGAATGAAAAAGTGGGAAATATAAAAAAAGAAAGGAAAAATAAAAGTGCAGATAATTTAAGAAAGAAAGGAAAGAGAAGATTATTAAATGAAAGAAAGAAAGAAAAAGAACAATGAAAAAGTGTGGATGTGTTAAGAAAGAAAGAAAGAAAGAAAGAGAGATATTAGAGTAGGAAGAAAATGGGAAATATAGACGAATAAGCAAAGAAAGAAAAATAAAAAAAAAGAACAATATAAAGATTTACGAAGCTTAATTTATCCTGGCACAAGGTCAGAATTATGAGTGAGCCAGTAAGAACTGAAATATCTATCAATGAGAAAACTATTACATCAAAACAATTCTATTCTATTTTTTAGTTTAAACTGAATGACAAATGTTCCCTAAGCAACATCCCATATGAATGCCACTTTCCCCACGCCAGAATGCGACATAAGGCCATTTTATTGAGGAAACAGTGCACGAGTCGAGATTCGTGCGCAGCAGGTGCAAAATATAGATGGTCCCGTCGGCATTCCCCTATAGAGGCACCTCAGACACCAAGCAATACTTCCAACCCCTCCAAAACAGGTAAAGCCTGGGGGGCGATCCCCTGAGACCAAGTTTTCAAGGACAATTCTTACCACCCGGCGCGAATACCAGGTGGTCTGCACGAAGGCGATATTTATCCGTATGTCCGGCTTGGTAGGATTTGACACAAGGTCATTGTGATGTAGGAGCCGCGCAGAAATCGAGACGCTGGCGCCGCAGGTGCAAAAAAATACTTGGTCCCGTCGAATATACCCTTTTAGGGCACCTCAGATACCAAGCGATAAATTCAGCCTCGCAAGTGAGTATTGCTTGAGGAGACGGCCCCTTAAAACCAAGTGTTCAGCAGATCAGAAGGTCTGGTACCAAGTGGGTTTTCGCCGTCATCGATTCACCCTGACAAATGGTCCCGTGCAATGTGTATCTTTGTTTGCCAATGATTCTAACCACCCGGCTCGATACCAGGGGTCCTGTCCAAAGTCGATATTTATCCGTAGGATTTAAAACAAGGTCTCTTTAAGCTGTGTACCGCGCACGAATCGAGACATACGTGGTCGATGAAAAAATACTTGACCCCATCGGCATTCCCCTTTTGGGGCACCTTAGGCACCAACCAGGGAACTTAGTCCTGCAAGCAAGTAAAACCTTGAGAAGACGGCCACCTGAGGCCAAGAGATCGTTCATTTTCCCAAATAGCCGAAATTAATGCCTGGAGGCCTGCATAGAGGCAGTAGGGAAAATTCTTTCTTAAAGAGAAACTACCCTAAGATGGTTGAGAGATTTATTTAAAACATTACTTTTAACCTGAAGGTAGTGAGTTCACTTCCTGTGCCGGGCAGCACACTTCATTCTCCCATCCCATCTTCTCTTCAACCACATGGCTCCTCTCATCTTTCGATCAACGGCTGACCCCTAAATCGTCCATCCAACCAAATGAACGCTTTTCTCGCTGTAATCTTCGCTAGGTCTCAGTGCACGTCATTTTAGTCGTCGTCACTGGATTCATCACATGATGACTAACACCTATCACACATCCAAAAAATGGTGTGATGGTTATCGTCGTAGGAAATGGACAAGGCGACTCAAGTTCAAATCCTAGGCAAGGCTGATGGCATTTCACATAGAATTAATATCCTTGGGAAAGGTATGAATCCAATTATTCTCCCTCCAGCTATGGGTAAATAGTAGGGCAGACGAGGTTATTCAGCCTTGGCTAGGCAACCAGTCTAGGAGAAGGAAAATTCTGAATTCAAACTTGTTAAACCCCACATAAAATTTTACCTTTTGTCACATCCTGCATGTGCGGAGGGGTTGGGAAAATACACACATACAAGAAATGTCAGAGACCACCATCGACAGCCACATTATATCTAGACAGCACGTCGGTTAAGGGGTACTGACAACATATAATGTGGGTGGTTAAGACTCTCCACTATTGACATTGAGAATCAGATGTCTTGGCCTACACTTCTTTTTCAACAGAAACTTGTTTTTTGTTTTCATTGGTTATTGGTATGGCTCTTGGATACCGCTATTTCTATTTGAACATGGTTCTTTGTAGCACTGATTGTTCTTGTATTTTCTTGGGCGAAATATTATACAAAAAGACAGCGTCCACAGTTCTATCATGACCTTAATTGTTCAACAATTCTCTCGCCACTGGGCCAATATGCTCCTCTGAAAAAGTATCAAAATCTCAACACCCAACATCTCTTTCAGGGCTGCTGAATGAAATGTGAGGCTGTTTATCCCATTGACCAGTCCTTATTCCAGAAATATCTCCTCCGGCACCTTTGAAAGTTCAGTTGACTTTTCGTTCAGGTTCACAATCAACCATAGTCATGTACAGACTCTGTCAGCAATGGGTTATCCTATTTACCAAGCCCTCCGCTCGGGCAGGATATGACACAAGGTCAATTCAGCAATGGGTTATATCAATAGCTAACCGGCACTAATGGTTCTCCTAATGAATATTACCAGGTTTGGGTCTATTTGAAACTGGGTCTGTCAACTGACATCTCTCACATCTCTGTAACACGCAGCAAGCGCTTAACAGCATCTCCAGGAATGTGAAGATCAACTTTCCTGGTCAGGAACAGGGTTCTATCCACGCCAAAATGGTTTCATTCTCTTTCTGAAACACCATCTTTCCTATTCTATCTTTTGTCAGTCGGGGTCTCAATACGCCCCCACATTACTCAATAAATTTTCTGCTCAGCCCAAATTTTTTTGAGGTGGTTTATCACTTCTTCCGCTGTAGCAGTAGGTTCATCCACCAGGATGTCATCAGTTTATTCACTGGTTGCCATTATACGCTGCTTTCATTGTTTTAAGGATTGTCCACATCATTTTGGTACAATGTTCTGGCCAAATCACAATCTGGTAAGGCAGTATGTTTGGCCTTATACTTGACTAGCTGAAAATCCCTCACAAATGTCTTTTATAGATTGGCAGATTTTAGGTCGACAAAACTCTTTGAAGCTGCCTCAATTTGAACATGATCTCCCCCAGACACACACACATAGCCGTTATCCCACCGCCCATGTGATATGCTATTTATTCAATTAGTTACAAGTCTTCCAGTTACGACTTAACTTTTTGGTTTGGTCTGGTTTGGTTTTATGGAATATCATTTTATGGCATATCATTGTAGCTTATTTAATGCCAAATCCTTTTTATACATATAAATCAGATATATATGATTTCTAAACATATTTTGTAGATAACATTTTTAAACGAGTCTGAGCTCATTTTTTTCACACAGTTAAATGGTTTTACACGGTCAAATGATCAAACAGTTCTATTTCAAACAAATCAGTTTAGCATAAGTACATCTTTGTTTACACCCAGTTAATCAATTAAACATCAATATTTGGTTACACACAGTTAAATGATCAAACTGTTTTATTTCAAACAATTCTGTTTAGCATAAGTAAAAAGTAAAGTTTGCGACTGTAGTCGATGGCGACCCGAAGGCTCCCTTTTCAATAGCTACTACACCTAGATGTAGAGGAGCCCCTAACTTCACTGGTTTTCACTGAGGATAATATTTTATGTTGCCAACTTGACAACAACAGTAATAGGTAATATCAGGCCTCTCATCTGTACAATCTTTTATCAAATGGGGCACTTGGCATCTAAAATGTCACAACTTCAGATTTCACATGTTTAGACCTCTCAGTTCTTCTGCAATTTGAGGGTGTTTGCTGCTTTTTCTTTAGGCAACTGCATCTTTTGTATGTTTTCCTTCAGCCTGGTCAATATTCTGATATAAGTTATCAATTCACCCATCTTTATATTGTGTACACCAGGCAGCTGTTACAAAGTTATAGAGATCTGGTTTGGAAGCTCATCTATGAAGACCATTTTCAAAACCCTTCCCGGGACCTTCCCTAAAAATCCTGCTATCCTCCTGATACTGTTGGCAGACACATCAACTGATTCCGCAGACCAAACCATTTCACCCTACTTGGCGTATGCAACAAATGGGCCTTCAATCTCAATTCTTTTATCAATACATCACGCTACCCTGGCTTTTATACCTCTGCACTGGCCGAACCATTCCAACAAAAGTGTGAAAGATCTAAAGAAAATATTACTCATAACCTAGAGTTTGTGAGTTCAATTCTCGTGATGAGCAACACATTTCACCCTACCTTCTCCTCAACTACGTTATTAATGTTCCGTGACAGAAAGAATTTACTTCAATTTGCCTCCATTCAGCCTTCTGCCATATTAAATTTACCTTTGTAAATATTGAAAACGAGGGAAAGATGGCAGAAAGAAAAATTAATATTTCAAGATGAAAAATTAGGAAAGATTAAAAGAAAAAAAAGTAGAAATAATGACGACACATTTAAGGAAGGAAGCGTCGAAAGATGAAAGATATAGTCATCAAATGAAGATAGATAGATAGATAGATAGATAGATAGATAGATTGAGAGAAAGTGTGTGAAAGAAAGAAAGAAAGAAAAAAAGAAAGAAAGATATAATAAAGACATCAGAAAAAGAGAAAGAGAATTAGAGAAATATCTGGAGAAGTAGAAAATATCTTGTTTTTTTTTTCTGTCTTGCATTGATTGTTCTAGGCGCCAAGGTCTTATTCTACTTAAAACCCACGAAAACTGATTCATCGTCGCAGTAAAAACGGTGAAGGAGACCATTAGTGTTGGGGCGAGGGTAAACAAATAAAGAAAAGACCGGAAACAATCAGTTCTTCTTGCAAAAAATGTGATGCCTTCAAGTTTGCTCATTATTTGTGTGAAAAACAGATTATTTGGGATAAATGACCTACGACTTCCGGAGTTGGCGACATCACACTTTTATTGCGGCAACCCTGACGCTTTTAATTTCCCCTTTTGCACTACAAAGCATTATGTTTATCAATAAATACTAACACGAGTTTCAACAGATTTCTTTATAATAATAATAATAATGATAATATAGCAAATGCAGGCTATGTGGTGACAAAGATGAAACCATCAATCACATAATAAGCGAATGCAGCAAATTAGCGCAGAAGGAATATAAGACGAGACATGATTGGGTCGGCAAAGTGATCCACTGGGAGATGTGCAAGAAATTGAAATTTGACCTTACAAACAAATGGTATATGCACAACCCAGCACCTGTCCTAGAAAATAACAACGCATAAACTCCTATAGGACTTTGACATACACACGGATCACCTAATCTCGGCCAGAAGACCAGACTTAATAATAATCAAGAAAAAAAAGGGAACTTGCAAAATTGTCGACTTTACTGTCCCGGCTGACCGCAGAATAAAACTGAAAGAATATGAAAAGAAGGATTAGTACTTCGACCTTACTATGGAATTGAAAAAACTGTGGAACATGAAAGTGACAATTATACCAATTGTAATTGGTACTTTTGGCACAGTAACTAAAGGATTATTAAAGGGACTGCAGGACTTGGAAGTTGACGGACGAGTGGAGACCATCGATATGACAGCATTATTAAGAACGGCCAGAATACTAAGAAGAGTCCTGGAGACTTGAGGAGACTTGCAGTCACTCAGATTTCAGTGAAAAACCATCGGCTAACGCTGATGTGAAAAGCTCTAATGAGTGAATAATAATAATGATCAAATGTAGTAAACAAGCAAAAAGGCGAATATGACTAGGCACTTATTGGCTGGCAATTGTGCCAGCGACTGAAGTTTGGCCATACTACCAAATGGTATATGCACAAACCAGAATCTGTTATAAAGAATGGGATACATGAAATTCTCTGGGATTTTGAGATCCAGACAGATACCCTGATCCCAGTCAGAAGACCAGACCTAGAGGCATTGAAAAAAAAAAAACCTTTCCGTCCAGTGATAATTTACTAAGCTTTTTCTTAGATGTGGCACAAGGCTTTATGAAAGGGGCACCCAATGAGACTCGAACTCACTCGTGTAGGTTTGCTAGACGAGCTTGCTAACCATTACACCGCCAAAGACGCCTAAACTTTCCGTCAAGTGGATTTTGCTGTTCTAGCAAACAACAGAGTGAAAATAAAAGAAAACGAAAAGACAGGACAAATACTTGGAGCTTGCTAGAGAGCTAAAAAGAAGTGACTTGCTGCATTTCAGACTCCAGTGATAGACCACCAGTTAATGCTTGTGTGAAAAACTGATGTGTAAAATAACAATTATAATAGCAAGACAGGACCTACTCATCAGACAAACATAAAAAAATGGATCCAACCGAATATGTAGATTGCACGAACAAAAAACTGAATCAAATAACAGTGTCCTTTTTAACCAATCTTGGCATAAAAAGAATATCAAGAAAGGTTTAATAATAAAATATGACTTTATATAGCGAGGAAAGAATACGAGGTGCATACGATAAGTTTCCAGAATTGTTTCGTATGAGCATTTAAAATTATCGTAGACTCTTGCAAATTCAGTATCTTATTGCTATACATCTTATGTGATGACTGACCAATATTTATGATTTCAGGTTCAAATGAACAGCTACAGAAATAATTGGAATACACCCTACTAAAGCCTGATTGTCACAGCTGGTGAATTTCAAAAATGCAATCTGACACTTTAGAAGAACGATATACAATAAAATACTGTTTTAAACTTGGAAAAAATGCCACAGAAACGTATGGAATGCTTCAGACTGCTTTTCGACCATCTTGCATGAATCGAGTAGCATGAGAGATTCAAGGACGGCACGGAATCTCTGAAGGATGATGAGAGGTGTGGGAGGAGTAAGGAAGTCGATACACCACAGCTGATTGACCAAAGGGTTAGGGTTAAGGTAACTATGTTGAGGTTTTAAGGGAGTTCAGGAAGAGATTCCGTCGGAAGAGGCTAACACTCTTCATATCGGGTCAGTGGCATTTCGAGCTGGACAATACACCAGTCCACAACTCCATCCTTGTCACAGACTATTTGACCAAGATGGACATCAAGACAGTCCCTCAGCCAACCTATCGTCCATACCTTGCTCCCTGTGACTTTTGGTTATTCCCTAAGCTCAGAGGCTGTCGTTATGAGACAATTGAGATGAAAGAGGCTGTGACGAAGGTCATTGACACGCTCACACAAGAGGACTTCTATGGGGCCTTCGAGAAGTTGTTGTAACGGTACAACAAGTGCATTGCAGCGGGAGATACTTCTAAGGGGACTAGAATTTCATGTGTGTACTATCAATAAAAGTGCCCATACGAAAAAAGTCTGGAAGCTTATCGTTGGCACCTCGTACCATGAAAGATTGAATTCTAAAAATTGCTATAAACACCAACCAGAAATTATACACGAAAAGATAAGAAGCTACTATTCTTTGGGACTTTGCAATCCAAACTGATAGAAAATCAAAGAGCAAGAGACCAAATATAATGGTTAAGGACTATAAGAGAAAAACGTGTCTTCTAATTGATTATTCGGTGCCACCAGATAATAACTATCAGTCAAAGAATATGATAAGGAAATACAAAGGCCTGGAAATTGAAATTTAAAAAAATACAACTTAAAACTACCGTCGTAACAGTAATAGTGGGAGCCCTGGATATGATCAAGAAAAGGTCAGATAAAGACGTTAACAAGATACCTGGCAGTCCCAGCCAATATGAAATATAAAAAATGCACTTTGTGGAACAGCTAATTTCATTGGGAGAGTAGTATCGATGTGACTAAAACATATAACCCCAAATTAGAAAAAAAAAACATGAGTATATAGAATACATAAAATCACTACTAAGCCTCACGCTAGGTCTTGGGGAAAGACCCAGTTGAATAGTTATAATAATAATACCTACAACCGAATGCGAGGGATGCAAAACAATTTTGGAGAAAAATATGGAAACATAGAGGTCATAACAGTAAATCCAAATAGTAAAAAGTAAAGTTGGCGACCATAGTCGAGGGTAACCCCAAGGCTCCCTTTTCGATAGCTACTACACCAAGGTGTAGGGGAGGGCGCTACTCCTTCCCTGGATTGCTCTACTTTACCCTTGATCCGTACCTTATAATGCTGAGTGTTAAGCAAGGAAGCATCAAGTACCATTTTTTGAGTCTTTGGTATGACTCCCGGGCCATTGGCG
This sequence comes from Sepioteuthis lessoniana, assembly GCA_963585895.1. Taxonomy (NCBI): domain Eukaryota; kingdom Metazoa; phylum Mollusca; class Cephalopoda; order Myopsida; family Loliginidae; genus Sepioteuthis; species Sepioteuthis lessoniana. The sequence goes on from OY757913.1 coordinate 8,749,002, forward strand.
AACACTCTAACCGCTAGGCCAATGTCCGGAAACAAAAAAATAAAAGAGTTGTGAGGACTGGAAGAAGGTCCGAACGCAAAAATACTCCTCGATTCACTCAGAATAACACTCAAAAAACACCTAAGTGGAAAACTCTACACCATGATGGCAAACATGGATTCTGGTTTTCAAAAATCACCTCCATCTATGACACACTTGATATTAAATTAATAGATGCTAAGTATACATACCCGAATGGATGACCAAAGAAAAGACCACCTGATCCAGAAAGACCTCCAAAAAGGAACCATCCCAGATAATTATAGGCTTATAACTTGCCTACTTTTGATGTAAAAAATACTAACGGCACAGATTAAGGAGATTTACTACTCGTTAATAAGCCGCGGACTGTTCCCCGAGGAACAGAAGGGATGCCGAAGGAGACCATAGGAATAAGAGAGCTACTGTAAATTGATCAACACATCCTCAAGGAGAACAAAATGAGGCGAAAAAATTTAGCTATGGTGTGGATTGATTAAGAGTCCTGCAAAGCTTGATAATAGACAGTCTTAAACTATACAAGATATCCGACGAAGTCATAAAGTTTATCGAGAAACCATGAAAAATTGGAAAGTAGAACTGACAGCAGAGGGAAAAGGCCTAGCTGAGGTCAAAATCCAGAGTGGTATCTTCCAAGGAGATGCACTATCACTATTACTATTTTGGATTGCAATAATGCCACTCAATCACATACTTAGGAAATGCACAAGCGGATACAAATTTACTAAATCGCAGGAAAAGGTCAATCACCTAAGGTACATGGACGACATCAAACAAATTGAAAACCCTAATACAGACAGTGAGGATATACAGTCAGGACATAGAGATGGAATTTGGTATAGAAAAATGTGCCATCCTAATAATTAGAGGTGGGAAGCAACACATGATAGAAGGAATAGAGCTACCAAACCAAGAAAAGATCCGAATGCTCGGAGAAAAAGAATTTTTTAAATACTTGGGAATATTAGAAGCGGACACCATCAAACAAATGGAGATGAAGGAAAAAACTTTACTTCAAGAGCAGGAGGAAACTACTTGAAACCAAATAATATAGCAGAAGGGATAAGGGTCTAGGCTGTCCCTCTTGTAAGATACTCAGGACCATTCTTGAAATGGAGCAGAGAAGAAATAAAACAAATAGACCAGAGAACAAGAAAACTAATGACTATGCATAAGGCCTTATATTCCAGTAATGATAGACAGACAGAATGTGTCAGGCAAAGAAAAAGGAAGAGGACTCGTTAGTATTGAAGATAACGTTGATGCATCGATACAAAGACTTGAAGACTACATTAAAAATTGCAGAGGAAAACTGATTACCATACCAGAAACAATACAGTCAACTCAAAGATCAACGGAACAAAAATAACCAGAAAACAAAAATGGGAAGAAAAAAAAAATATGGACACTATAAACAACAAACAAGAGAAATCTCACATGAAAAAAATTGGACAGGGTTATGAAAGGGAAGCTTTTAGCGAGAAACTGAATCTCTTTTGATAGCAGCTCAGAACAACGGCATAAGAACTAACGATGTCAATGAAAAAATAGACAAGTCGCATCAAAATAGCAGGTGTAGAATGAGTGGAGATTGAGATGAAATGATCCATCACATAATAAGCGAAAGCAGTAAGTAAGCACAAAAAGGGTATGTATAAGACGAGACACGACTGGGTGGCAAAGGTAATTCACTGGGAATTGTGCAAGAAGTTTAAATTTGACTATACAAACAAGTGGTATATGCACAACCCGGAATTCGTCCAGAAGAATGAGATGCACAAACTTCTCTCGGATTTTGAGACACAAACAGAAAAAAAACCCAAAAAGAGAGATAAATACCCAGACCTTGCTAGAGAACTAAAAAAACTGTAGAACATGAAATTGACAGTGATACCAATTGTAATTGGCGCACTTGGTACAGTCACCAAAGGATTGGTACAGATACTGAAGGACTTAGAAATAAGAGGACGAAGGGGGACCATCTAAACTACAGCATTATTGAGAAGATTCCTGGAGACTTGAGAAAACTTGCTGTCTCTCAAACTCCAGTGATAAAACCATCGGTTAAAAAAACCTCTCAAAAATGTAAAATAATAATAAGGAATATGCTGGATATTAAATAAAATTTCTTGTCATACAGTCTTTAGCGATAATTAAACATTTGGTGCTAACATAAAAAATGCTTGAAATAATAATAATAATAATGTGGTGACAGAGACGAAACGATCAATCACATAATAAGCGAATGCAGCAAATTAGCACAGAAAGAGTACAAGACGAGACACGACTGGGTGGGCAAAGTGATCCACTGGGTAATGTGCAAGAAATTGAAATTTGACCATACAAACAAATGGTATATGCACAACCTAGCACCTGTCCTAGAAAATAACAAACATAAACTCCCATGGGACTTTGACGTACACACGGATCACCTAATCTCGGCCAGAAGACCAGACCTTATAATAATCAACCAAAAAAGAAAGAAAATTTGCAAAATTGTTAAATTTGCTGTCCCGGCTGACCACAGAATAAAACTGAAAGAATGTAAAAAGAAGGATAAGTACCTCGACCTTGCGAGGGAATTGAAAAAACTGTGAAACATGCAGGTGACAATTATACCAATTGATTGGTACTTTTGGTACAGTAACTAAAGGATTACAAAAGGGACTTGGAAGTTGGCGGACTAGTGGAGGCCATCCAAACTACAGCATTATTGAGAACGACCAGAATACTGAGAATAGTCCTGGAGACTTGAGGAGACTTGCTGTCTCTCAAACTCCAGTGAAAAACCATCGGCTAACGCTGATGTGAAAAGCTCTAATGAGTGAATAATAATAATAATAATAATAATAATAATAATAATAAGAAGAAGAAGAAGAAGAAGAAGATGAGTTTTACCAATATGTTAACAGATATAAAACAGTTAATCTCATAATAGCTGAATGCAAAAAAATAACACAAAAGAAGTACAGGAGAGAGTTATCCACTGATAACTGCGCAGGAGATAAAAATTTGGCCATGCTGACAAATGGCATATGCATATACCAGAATCTGTTCTAGAAAATGAGACTCTCTGAATTCTCTAGAACTTTACATTACAAATGCATCCCCTCATCCAAAGCAAGACGAACAGACCTATTATTAATCAAGAAGATTGAAAGATTTATTGATTCTAATGGCATGTCAACCTGTCTAAGGTTATTTTATGCCTAGAATTTTGGGAAATGCCTTCATTGTCCGCTCATATTTACATTTTTTGTAAAGTTGTTTCTTAAGAGGGTTTTTTTTGCCTAGTTTTATTTATTTATTTACCAATTTTTGCACACGATCCAGTCAAATACGAATAATTCTTAAACAGATGTTTTCGAGCCTTAGATGGCACCCTTAGATGAGACCCTAAAAGGTACTACCACTCCGGGTCAGAGTGTATCTTGAAGTAATAGCAATGAAAGAATACTCTGCACTCCCCAAAGATCCAGAACCAGATCCTCTCCACCACATATAGTTTAGTGCTATACCTGGTCTTACCCCTACGCAATCAGCATATTCTAATCACAACCGATCAGAAGAAAAGAACTGCTAGCTTTTGTATACTAATTTTCAAAGCATCCAAGTCCTACAACACGAGAAAGATTGGCGCTATACTGTTATATAGTCACACATGTAGATTCACATCTACATACGTGCACATATATATGTAGAATAACTCACAACGACACAACGACAAAGACAGACGCATGAAGAAACGACGCAGGAAGACTTCTTTACAAAAATATTCACCTCTCACTTTATTTGTAAGGTTCGAAAGGTTGTTCAAGGGTTGAATGTGAGAGGGTGCTGGAGACCGAACATAATCTTCATATTTTGACCCCACTGTTATGACCGTTACGTTGTGTCTTTCTTGTTCTCCTGATTCTGGGGTCCACTCCATTGGGGCTTCCGAGGACCCCTCGGTCGGGTGTGGCCTTCCCTACCACATCTGGTCTCTAGCTGTCTGGAATTCTGCTGGCAACTGCTCTGGGACCCAAACTCAACTGAGTTAAATAATAACTCAACGCCCACACGATCGCCTACTGGATCTTTGAAATCGAATGTTTAATCGTCATCAAGCGGAAATAACTGTCATGCAGTTCAGAGGTTACTCTCTTCCGGTGCATGACTGTAATGGCACAATGGGACCTTCACCTTGTCCCATATCATAAGCCTTAATCCGCCCACGCGATCTCTTTCGATTACTGGCCGTTGGAATGTGTCACTTCCTTCCGGTGTATTACCTTGGAATAGTATTTTTGGGCCGGGTCGAAGGTCAAAATATAACAATACAATTTTCCCACTTTTGTCTTTGTGTAATACTAAGCTAAAAAGGATTCTTTAAGGTGCCTTGCATAATGTAATGGCTTGGGAGCAAAGCTAACAAAAACTTTCTGGTGAGTTCGATTCTAACTGAGTGTTTTATACTTCTAGCCTTGAGTCACAATTTAAATAAGCTTAGTAAATAAGTTGGGTATCTTACGTGCGGTAATGGTTAACCAGCTAGACTAACAAATACTTACGAGAAAGTTTTATTCTCACTGGGTACCGCGTACTTTTTGCCTTGTGCCAAACTACGATATGCTTAGTAAATAGATTATAAAATATAATTCATCCACTTCTTTTTTGTGTAGCAATAACAACATGGAAATTTGCTAAGCTTATATTAACTTAGCACAGGGGTAGAAATATGAAAGCACCCAGTGAGGATAGAACTCATTAAGAATGGCCTCATAGCTTAACTTACTAAGTACTGTATCACAACGGGGTGTGTGAACGAATAATAGTGTTGGTTAATAATGTGAGATTAATTTTATGTGAAAATATATTTTGTGGTTGCTCCACCGTAGAGCACTATTTGGTAAAATGAACTCGAAGACTGATTGGTTTGGTTGAGTTTTATGGCATCTCAACTATTGTAGGTTATTTAATGCTCAATCATTTTTATACATATATATTAAATATATAAGATTTGGTTAGGTTTGGTTTTATGGCATATCAACTATTGTAGGTTATTTAATGCTAAATCATCTTTATACATCTTTATAAATATATAGGATTTGTAAGCATATTTTGTGGATAAAATTTTAAAACGATCCTAAGCTCATTTTCTTTTGCACTTAGTTAAAAAGTTTCAAGTATTGCTGTTCAACACTAATAATTCTATTTAACATTATTCATTCGTTTGCACATAGTTAAATGGTTCCAAGTATTGTTATGTATCACTAACAATTCAGTTAGCAGTCCAGTCGGCTTGTATCTCTGCAGGGGGGTAAGACCCCCCCTCAACAACAACAAGTGTCCTGGATATAACATTAAACAATTTGATTGTAAGGTTCCAATAATTCTTGAGCTTTGGGGAATGCGGAGTATCCCTTCATTGCCATCGCTCCCAGGTCCATGCTAACCTAGAGTCGTAGCACTTGACTGGGTCCTATCTATGAGTAAAATAGAACTATTTGATATTTAAACCTTGAAAGCAAATGACTTATAATAAATTGAATTGTTTGAGATAGAACTGTTTGATCATTTAACTGTGTGTAAACAAATGACTGATGTTTAATTGAATTCTTAGTGATACATAGCAATACTTGGAAAGATTCAACTTTGATTTATGCTAAACTGAATTCTTAGAAATAAAACTATTCGATCATTTAACTGTGTGTATCTACAAAATATGTTTAGAAATACACATGTAAAAACAGGATTTG